>JAWZYV010003502.1:0-312546 GCA_038373885.1 Cheiracanthium punctorium | reverse complement strand
GAAAAAATGAAGCTTCTCTTGCACATATTTTATTCAATTGTATGAAAACGATAAGCAGTAGTATAAGTGAAATTAAATTCCCCGTGCAGCTCCCGTGGCCTAATGGATAAGGCGTCGGCCTCCGGAGCCGAAGACTGTGGGTTCGAGTCCCACCGGGAGTGAACAAATAAACCTTCTATTGCACGTATTTTATTCAATTTTATGAAAACGATAAGCAGTAGTATAAGTGAAATTAACATCCCCGAGCAGCTCCCGTGGCCTAATGGATAAGGCGTCGGCCTCCGGAGCCGAAGACTGTGGGTTCGAGTCCCACCGGGAGTGAACAAATGAACCTTCTCTTACACATATTTTATTCAATTGTATGAAAACGATAAGCAGTAGTATAAGTGAAATTAACATCCCCGTGCAGCTCCCGTGGCCTAATGGATAAGGCGTCGGCCTCCGGAGCCGAAGACTGTGGGTTCGAGTCCCACCGGGAGTGAACAAATGAACCTTCTCTTACACATATTTTATTCAATTGTATGAAAACTATAAGCAGTAGTATAAGTGAAATTAATATCGCCGTGTAGCTCCCGTGGCCTAATGGATAAGGCGTCGGCCTCCGGAGCCGAAGACTGTGGGTTCGAGTCCCACCGGGAGTGAAAAAATGAAGCTTCTCTTGCACTTACTTTTATTCATTTGAATGAAATCGATAAGCAGTAGTGTAAATGAAATTAACATCCCCGTGCAGCTCCCGTGGCCTAATGAAAAAGGAGTCGGCCTCCGGAGCCGAAGACTGTGGGTTCGAGTCCCACCGGGAGTGAACAAATAAACCTTCTCTTGCACGTATTTTATTCAATTTTCTGAAAACGATAAGCAGTAGTATAAGTGAAATTAACATCCCCGTGCAGCTCCCGTGGCCTAATGGATAAGGCGTCGGCCTCCGGAGCCGAAGACTGTGGGTTCGAGTCCCACCGGGAGTGAACAAATGAACCTTCTCTTACACATATTTTATTCAATTGTATGAAAACGATAAGCAGTAGTATAAGTGAAATTAACATCCCCGTGCAGCTCCCGTGGCCTAATGGATGAGGCGTCGGCCTCCGGAGCCGAAGACTGTGGGTTCGAGTCCCACGGGAGTGAACAAATGAACCTTCTCTTACACGTATTTTATTCAATTGTATGAAAACTATAAGCAGTAGTATAAGTGAAATTAACATCCCCGTGCAGCTCCCGTGGCCTAATGGATAAGGCGTCGGCCTCCGGAGCCGAAGACTGTGGGTTCGAGTCCCACCGGGAGTGAACAAATGAACCTTCTCTTACACATATTTTATTCAATTGTATGAAAACGATAAGCAGTAGTATAAGTGAAATTAACATCTCGTGCAGCTCCCGTGGCCTAATGGATAAGGCGTCGGCCTCCGGAGCCGAAGACTGTGGGTTCGAGTCCCACCGGGAGTGAACAAATGAACCTTCTCTTACACATATTTTATTCAATTATATGAAAACGATAAGCAGTAGTGTAAATGAAATTAACATCCCGTGCAGCTCCCGTGGCCTAATGGATAAGGCGTCGGCCTCCGGAGCCGAAGACTGTGGGTTCGAGTCCCACCGGGAGTGAACAAATGAACCTTCTCTTATACCCATTTTATTCAATTGAATGAAAACTATAAGCAGTAGTATAAGTGAAATTAATATCGCCGTGTAGCTCCCGTGGCCTAATGGATAAGGCGTCGGCCTCCGGAGCCGAAGACTGTGGGTTCGAGTCCCACCGGGAGTGAACAAATGAACCTTCTCTTACACATATTTTATTCAATTGTATGAAAACGATAAGCAGTAGTATAAGTGAAATTAACATCGCCGTGCAGCTCCCGTGGCCTAATGGATAAGGCGTCGGCCTCCGGAGCCGAAGACTGTGGGTTCGAGTCCCACCAGGGGTGTACAAATGAACCTTCGCTTACACTTACTTTTATTCAATTGAATGAAATCGATAAGCAGTAGTGTAAATGAAATTAACATCCCCGTGCAGCTCCCGTGGCCTAATGGATAAGGCGTCGGCCTCCGGAGCCGAAGACTGTGGGTTCGAGTCCCACCGGGAGTGAACAAATGAACCTTCTCTTACACATATTTTATTCAATTGTATGAAAACTATAAGCAGTAGTATAAGTGAAATTAACATCGCCGTGCAGCTCCCGTGGCCTAACTGATAAGGCGTCGGCCTCCGGAGCCGAAGACTGTGGGTTCGAGTCCCACCGGGAGTGAACAAATGAACCTTCTCTTACACATATTTTATTCAATTGTAAGAAAACTATAAGCAGTAGTATAAGTGAAATTAATATCGCCGTGTAGCTCCCGTGGCCTAATGGATAAGGCGTCGGCCTCCGGAGCCGAAGACTGTGGGTTCGAGTCCCACCGGGAGTGAAAAAATGAAGCTTCTCTTGCACATATTTTATTCAATTATATGAAAACTATAAGCAGTTGTATAAGTGAAATTAATATCGCCGTGTAGCTCCCGTGGCCTAATGGATAAGGCGTCGGCCTCCGGAGCCGAAGACTGTGGGTTCGAGTCCCACCGGGAGTGAACAAATGAACCTTCTCTTGCACATATTTTATTCAATTGTATGAAAACGATAAGCAGTAGTATAAGTGAAATTAACATCCCCGTGCAGCTCCCGTGGCCTAATGGATAAGGCGTCGGCCTCCGGAGCCGAAGACTGTGGGTTCGAGTCCCACCGGGAGTGAAACAAATGAACCTTCTCATGCACATATTTTATTCAATTATATGAAAACGATAAGCAGTAGTATAAGTGAAATTAACATCCCCGTGCAGCTCCCGTGGCCTAATGGATAAGGCGTCGGCCTCCGGAGCCGAAGACTGTGGGTTCGAGTCCCACCGGGAGTGAACAAATGAACCTTCTCTTACACTTACTTTTATTCAATTTATGAAATCGATAAGCAGTAGTGTAAATGAAATTAACATCCCCGTGCAGCTCCCGTGGCCTAATGGATAAGGCGTCGGCCTCCGGAGCCGAAGACTGTGGGTTCGAGTCCCACCGGGAGTGAACAAATAAACCTTCTCTTACACATATTTTATTCAATTGTATGAAAACTATAAGCAGTAGTATAAGTGAAATTAACATCCCCGTGCAGCTCCCGTGGCCTAATGGATAAGGCGTCGGCCTCCGGAGCCGAAGACTGTGCGTTCGAGTCCCACCGGGAGTGAACAAATAAACCTTCTCTTGCACGTATTTTATTCAATTGTATGAAAACGATAATCAGTAGTATAAGGGAAATACACATCCCCGTGTAGCTCCCGTGCCCTAATGGATAAGGCGTCGGCCTCCGGAGCCGAAGACGTTCGGTTCGAGTCCCACGGGGCTATACAAATGAACCTTCGCTTACACGTACTTTTATTCAATTGTATGAAATCGATAAGCAGTAGTGTAAATGAAATTAACATGTCCGTGCAGCTCCCGTGGCATAATGGATAAGGCGTCGGCCGCCGAAGCCGAAGACCGTGGGATCGAGTCCCACCGTGAGTGAACAAATGAACCTTCTCTCACACATATTTTATTCAATTGAATGAAAACTATAAGCAGTAGTATAAGTGAAATTAATATCACCGAAGACTGTGGGTTCCAGTCCCACCGGAAATGAACAAAAGAACATTCTCTTACACATATTTTATTCAATTATATGAAAACGATAAGCAGTAGTGTAAATGAAATTAACATCCCTGTGCAGCTCCCGTGGCCTAATGGATAAGGCGTCGGCCTCCGGAGCCGAAGACTGTGGGTTCGAGTCCCGCCGGGAGTGAACAAATGAACCTTCTCTTATACCAATTTTATTCAATTGTATGAAAACTATAAGCAGTAGTATAAGTGAAATTAATATCGCGGTGTAGCTCCCGTGGCGTAATGGATAACGCGTCGGCCTCCGGAGGCGAAGACCGTGGGTTCGAAGTCCCACCAGTGAATGTGAAACAAATAGTATACCGTCTCTCTGCACGTATTTTATTCAATTGTATGAAAACGATAAGCAGTAGTATAAGTGAAATTGACATCGCCGTGCAGCTCCCGTGGCCTAATGGATAAGGCGTCGGCCTCCGGAGCCGAAGACTGTGGGTTCGAGTCCCACCAGGGGTGTACAAATGAACCTTCGCTTACACTTACTTTTATTCAATTGAATGAAATCGATAAGCAGTAGTGTAAATGAAATTAACATCCCCGTGCAGCTCCCGTGGCCTAATGGATAAGGCGTCGGCCTCCGGAGCCGAAGACTGTGGGTTCGAGTCCCGCCGGGAGTGAACAAATGAACCTTCTCTTATACCCATTTTATTCAATTGTATGAAAACTATAAGCAGTAGTATAAGCAGTAAATGAACCTTCTCTTACACATGTTTTATTCAATTATAAGAAAACTATAAGCAGTAGTATAAGTGAAATTAATATCGCCGTGTAGCTCCCGTGGCCTAATGGATAAGGCGTCGGCCTCCGGAGCCGAAGACTGTGGGTTCGAGTCCCACCGGGAGTGAAAAAATGAAGCTTCTCTTGCACATATTTTATTCAATTATATGAAAATGATAAGCAGTAGTATAAGTGAAATTAACATCCCCGTGCAGCTCCCGTGGCCTAATGGATAAGGCGTCGGCCTCCGGAGCCGAAGACTGTGGGTTCGAGTCCCACCGGGAGTGAACAAATGAAGCTTCTCTTGCACATATTTTATTCAATTATATGAAAACTATAAGCATTTGTATAAGTGAAATTAATATCGCCGTGTAGCTCCCGTGGCCTAACGGATAAGGCGTCGGCCTCCGGAGCCGAAGACTGTGGGTTCGAGTCCCACCGGGAGTGAACTAATGAACCTTCTCTAACATATATTTTATTCAATTGTATGAAAACTATAAGCAGTTGTATAAGTGAAATTAATATCGCCGTGTAGCTCCCGTGGCCTAACGGATAAGGCGTCGGCCTCCGGAGCCGAAGACTGTGGTTTCGAGTTCCACCGGGAGTGAACAAATGAACCTTCTCATGCACATATTTTATTCAATTATATGAAAACGATAAGCAGTAGTATAACTGAAATTAACATCCCCGTGCAGCTCCCGTGGCCTAATGGATGAGGCGTCGGCCTCCGGAGCCGAAGACTGTGGGTTCGAGTCTCACCGGGGTGTACAAATGAACCTTCGCATACACCTACTTTTATTCAATTTAATGGAATCGATAAGCAGTAGTGTAAATGAAATTAACATCCCCGTGCAGCTCCCGTGGCCTAATGGATAAGGCGTCGGCCTCCGAGCCGAAGACTGTGGGTTCGAGTCCCACCGGGAGTGAACAAATGAACCTTCTCTTACACATATTTTATTCAATTGTATGAAAACTATAAGCAGTAGTATAAGTGAAATTAATATCGCCGTGTAGCTCCCGTGGCCTAATGAATAAGGCGTCGGCCTCCGGAGCCGAAGACTGTGGGTTCGAGTCCCACCGGGAGTGAACAAATGAACCTTCTCTTGCACATATTTTATTCAATTATATGAAAACGATAAGCAGTAGTATAAGTGAAATTAACATCCCCGTGCAGCTCCCGTGGCCTAATGGATAAGGCGTCGGCCTCCGGAGCCGAAGACTGTGGGTTCGAGTCCCACCAGGGGTGTACAAATGAACCTTCGCTTACACTTACTTTTATTCAATTGAATGAAATCGATAAGCAGTAGTGTAAATGAAATTAACATCCCCGTGCAGCTCCCGTGGCCTAATGGATAAGGCGTCGGCCTCCGGAGCCGAAGACTGTGGGTTCGAGTCCCACCGGGAGTGAACAAATGAACCTTCTCTTATACCCATTTTATTCAATTGTATGAAAACTGTAAGCAGTAGTATAAGTGAAATTAACATCCCCGTGCAGCTCCCGTGGCCTAATGGATAAGGCGTCGGCCTCCGGAGCCGAAGACTGTGGGTTCGAGTCCCGCCGGGAGTGAACAAATGAACCTCCTCTTATACCCATTTTATTCAATTGTATGAAAACTATAAGCAGTAGTATAAGCAGTAAATGAACCTTCTCTTACACATATTTTATTCAATTGTATGAAAACGATAAGCAGTAGTATAAGTGAAATTAACATCCCCGTGCAGCTCCCGTGGCCTAATGGATAAGGCGTCGGCCTCCGGAGCCGAAGACTGTGGGTTCGAGTCCCACCAGGGTTGTACGAATGAACCTTCGCTTACACTAACTTTTATTCAATTGAATGAAATCGATAAGCAGTAGTGTAAATGAAATTAACATCCCCGTGCAGCTCCCGTGGCCTAATGGATAAGGCGTCGGCCTCCGGAGCCGAAGACTGTGGGTTCGAGTCCCACCGGGAGTGAACAAATGAACCTTCTCTTATGCCCATTTTATTCAATTGTATGAAAACTGTAAGCAGTAGTATAAGTGAAATTAACATCCCCGTGCAGCTCCCGTGGCCTAATGGATAAGGCGTCGGCCTCCGGAGCCGAAGACTGTGGGTTCGAGTCCCGCCGGGAGTGAACAAATGAACCTTCTCTTAGCAAGCATATTTTATTCAATTATAATGAAAAACTATAAGCAGTAGTATAAGTGAAATTAATATCGCCGTGTAGCTCCCGTGGCCTAATGGATGAGGCGTCGGCCTCCGGAGCCGAAGACTGTGGGTTCGAAGACTGTGGGTTATGTGTACCTTATTTTTGATATGTGTCTATACAGTGTTAGGAAAAATCATTTTCGGAGAAAACCAATGTAAAAATGGATGCATTCATAATTTATAGTACCAACTGAGAGGGTCCCATATTTCAGACTTGCTGCTGGGCCCCGCCAACTGAAGTTACGGCACTGTTCGTGTTTTCTACAGTTTGAAGCAGAATTTTGCGCTTAGGTGCTTTTTTAGCTCAGAAATGAAAAGGAATATGAGAATAATGTTTTAGCTGCTTATATATATGTGTACCTATGATTTGATATATATGTGTACCTTTTTATGTGTACCTTATTTTTGATATGTGTCTATACAGTGTTAGGAAAAATCATTTTCGGAGAAAACCAATGTAAAAATGGATGCATTCATAATTTGGAGTCCATATTAGACTATTCCCTAACTGTTATATGTTTTCTAGTTTAGAGTTTTGCGCTTAGGTGCTTTTTAGCTCAAAATGAAAGGAATATGAGGATAATGTTTTAGCTTCTTATATATATGTGTGTACCTTTGATTTGATATATATGTGTACCTTTTATGTGTACCTTATTTTGATATGTGTCTATACAGTGTTAGGAAAAATCATTTCGGAGAAAACCAATGTAAAAAGGATGCATTCATAATTTATAGTACCAACTGAGAGAGTCCATATTTCAGACTTGCTGCTGGGCCCGCCAACTGAAGTTACGGCACTGTTCGTGTTTTCTACAGTTTGAAGCAGAATTTTGCGCTTAGGTGCTTTTTTAGCTCAGAAATGAAAAGGAATATGAGAATAATGTTTTAGCTGCTTATATATATGTGTACCTTTGATTTGATATATATATGTACCTTTTTATGTGTACCTTATTTTTGATATGTGTCTATACAGTGTTAGGAAAAATCATTTTCGGAGAAAACCAATGTAAAAATGAATGCATTCATAATTTATAGTACCAACTGAGAGGGTCCTATATTTCAGACTTGCTGCTGGGCCCCGGCAACTGAAGTTACGGCACTGTTCGTGTTTTCTACAGTTTGAAGCGAAGTTTTGCGCTTAGGTGCTTTTTTAGCTCAAACGAAAAGGAATGTGAGAATAATCTTTTAGCTGCTTATAGGACAATTTTCGAACAATCCTTTCGTAGTGAGTGCTTAGATAGTATAAAGCATCTGTTCGACAAATTTCATTTTTTAGAACTGCGGTGGTCGTGGAAGTTAAGAAACTTTCTAAGTTTAGATTTATGAATTCAATGAAATATATATTTGTGTTAGTTGAAAGTCAGATAGACGAAAATAGTTCAATTAACTTCAGAACCTTTGTCGTTTCTTCACTGAGAAAAAAAAATATATCACTGACATCTATAAAATAATTGGTGGAACTATAATTTATAAGTTTATCTCCTCCCTATAAATGCTGGATCATAAAACGAGGCACTTCTGAATCCACTTACACATTTTTTACATCTATCCTCGATAAGCTAAAGCTTGTACCCAACAGAAAATATCTGTCAATCGTTGCTTACGCTAGCGGGTAGACTCACAAACGGTCATTGTGGTGCTCCAAAAATCGAACGATCATTTCTCGTTACACAAACTACTCATTCTGCTGTGATAGAGCCAGAGCTAGAATACTACGGGGGTAGAAACGCTTCACCATTTTGTCTGTACGAGTAATGTGTATTATCTACACGCATCATTCTACGATCTGTTCTATAGTGCGTTCGCCGAGTCGAGAGAACGAAACTAAACAATTGCACGTGCAAATTGGCGATGAGTAAACACCTGGCATTTTGCCAAAGAGCCAAACACAGTGTGAATTTCTGCTTTCTTCCATTGACGCTGTTTGGAATTAAGAAAGGTTAAATTCGCCTAACTAGGGATGGGTGCCAAAAAATGTAATCCTTTGGAAACCCGTTTGTTTACTTTCGTTCTCTCGTTTCCACGAACAGACTATAGTTTTGGGACACAGAGAACAGCCATTTATACGTTCTAGATTTTTTTTTCTCCGTGTTCAAAAATGACTCGAGACTTTTCTTTAAAAATGTACAATAAATGTTTTATTCCACTTATTCAGTAGAGCGAAGGGATATGCATACACATCCAGCCTTCTCTTACTGCATTCCGTTTCACCGACCAACAGTCAAGGCGTCACCGTGAACGTGACGGCCATGCCGTACCTCATGTGATCGTCCACGTGACAGTGCAGTATCCACGTCCCCGGATTGTCGTTCGTCATTTCGACAGTCTCGAAGTAGCCCGGGAAGAGGTCCACCACGTCGCCCCTGCGTACCACCGAGTCGGATCGGATCAGGAAAGTCTGTCCGTGGAAATGAGCCGTGTGCAGGTCCTGCTCGCTGCCCATGCCCAGGAGGTACCAGGCTGTCTTCGTTCCGTTTCGCGCCACCAGGCCTTCCAAGGTGCCGTAGATACGTCCATTCACGGCTGTAGGGGAAGAGAAGAACTTTTTTAAAAAATGAAACCCAAAAAGTTCGCCCCGCTTATTTGGAAAAAAAAAAAAAATAAAATTAACCCTTTGAGGCGCAACCTTCTCCCAATGCTGGAAAAAGGACAGCCGTTGCCATCGCTCGACTTAACTACCAGCAAGATGGCGGACGATCGAAACGTTCATCGCATGCCACCAGTAGCGGATCCAGGGGAGGGGCTAGGGGGCTTCAGCCCCCCTCCAAAAGAGATTGCTCAAGGGTAACATTCTGCTTTATTATACACTTTAAATAGCTAAAATGATCCTATTTTATTACTTAGCCCCTCCCAAAAGCCTAATACATTGGTTTAGACTAAAATTTGGATTTTAGTACATTTTAATCGGGTGAAATAAGCTTTTTAAAAAATTTAGCCCCTCCCAAAAGAAATTTTTGCATCCGCCACTGCATGCCACAGATCTAGAGACCCTCTTTGACGAGAGCTGGCTATGCGCGGGCTCAGCCAGCTGCGTCAAAAAAAAAAAAGGGTCTCTAGATTTGTGGCACGCGATGAACGTTTCGATCGTCCGCCATCTTGCTGGTCGTTAAGTCGAGCGATGGCAACGGCTGCCCTTTTTTCAGCATTGGGCCATCTATCCAGCTGTTCTCGCCTTCTTCCATTTTTCAGTAGATGTCAGTGCTGTTAAAAAGAATCGTGACCATTCTTTTACGGGAAATGACGTGCTAAAAAAGTAACGGATTCTCGTGGAACAATGTCACCCGCCACTATTTATATAGAAATCCAATCTATTCTTCGTGACTGGCAACAGTCAAAACGCGAGAGTTGGGTGTTCCCAGAGCGGGAACACTGCGCGTTAAAGACTTAAAACTAAATATGCATACAAAGTGAGTCTGAAAAAGTGGCAAGAACTTTATGGGGTGATAGAACGCATCTACACGAGCAAATTTCCTTATAGAAAGTACGGGCGGAACGCAAACGGCGATCCGCTAGGTGGCGTTGCATATGGGATCTTGAACGCCGAAAGGTGGCGTTATAAATGGTATGAAAGAGTCGATATGAAAAGTCTTTGTACCTCACTGGCATTAGCGTCTGCCGCAACGCATATCCACCATTTCGTTCAAGTTTCCATGTCCAACCTTGCCTACCTTGCGGCCTGACGCTAGTGACACCTAGCGGCTGACGCTAGGTGGCGGTTTACGTTCCGTCCATACTTTCTAAGACGAAATTTGCTCGTGTAAATGTGTTCTATCACCCCATTATGTTTTGGTCACTTTTTCAGACTCGCCCTGTATAAGTATATTTTACTTTATGAAAAAACAATGATGACGTATAAATTCAATTTAATTCCTTAATTTTTCCAAAAACGCCACGAACTACTTTGGTTACTTATACTACTGAATATAAATCATAAGTGTAGTGTTGTACTACAGACCTTAAGGATTTTTGATAATGCCATTAGAACCAAACCAATTAATTAAGAGCGTATTGCGAATCTATAATATTCCTATCGAACAGAAAGAGCGTTTCGCAATTTCTCGGCAACTATACAAGGTATTGCCAAGTTGAGTTTAGCTTTAGAAACTTTTTTTTTTTTTTTTTTTTTGTGAAACTTCGTGATTTGGCCAACAATTTTTGACACCCCCCCCCCGCTACCGCCAAATTTTTGGCAATGAAGGTAATGAAAAAATCAACAGTTTCTGTTGAGTGTTCTTTGTTACTTTAAGTAATGGTTTAAAAATATATTTTTTGTCCGACAGCAGGCTGTGCGGCACAGCCAGCTGACGTCAAAAAAGGGTTCTCTAGATCTGTGGCACGCGATGAACGTTTCGATCGTCCGCCATCTTGCTGGTATTTAAGTCGAGCGATGGCAACGGCTGCCCTTTTTCCAGCATTGAGAAAGGGTTGCGCTTCAAAGGGTTAAAAGAACCGCATAAGATTCGTTGAAAAAAAAAAAAAACTGTTCCGTATAGGAATACGGATAATTTTTTCGCTGTCACAATCCGAATACAGATAAATTCTTTTTGCTCAGACTAATACGAATATGCATCTTATATACCACCGAATATCCTCGAATACGGATATCCAGCACACCTCTAATTCCTACAGTTCAACTTACCGTGCATTCTGTTGCTGGCAATAAAACTTCTATCTTTGGTATTTACTGTCCAGGGTTGCCTTGTATACCTGTACACATTTTCCTGCAAATACCAGCTTTCATTTTCATCGAAAATGGTATAAAGAACAACGAATTCGTTTTCAGCATCTCTTCTTAGACCTAGAAGTAGATTAAGTTCATTCAGAACGAGATTCATTAAGATTTTGGAACCAGTTGCTATTTCGAAGAGCACTTACTATTAGGCGCGCACGATTTCCGTTTTCCGTTAAATGGTTTTAGGGGTAAGTACTAGGTTTGGATACTCTCTGAGGTAACCTGCCCAAGAGGGTTAACGGCTATTCATACCTCTACCAAAAATTACAAAAAGTTGCAATTTCACAAAGTCACCAGTGAGCTAGCTACATTACTTTAAGAAGAATAAGTAGTTGTTGCTTGTTTATTATGGCAAAGCGGGTCGGTATTCTGTCTACGGGAGGGGTGCATTGGTCGGAGGACATTTTTAAGGGGTTCTAAAGTGCATTCTCGTTATATCTGGAGGAAACTGATCAAAAATCCAGACTGTTAGATCAACAGCCGTGCGGCTGGACCCGAATCCTGGACCTTCACTCTTCAGCCGTCTCCCATGTTCTGTCTCTTATTCACTTGGCCATGGTGGGGCCCAGACAATAGATAGAAAAGCCTTATGTAAATAATATGGTATATAGTGGTAATATATAAAATTATATTAGAGGTCAAAATATATAAATTATTGGTGTAATGCCTACTTAAGCTTACTTAAGCTATACTTAAGTTAACACAACTCAAGAGAAACGTCAGTCGATTTGTGTCTACATCATATTCATAATTGAAAATATCAGTTTACAAACCAAATTCTCGTAATTTGCGGGAGGTTATAATTTTCTGCTTCAATATGAAGATTTTGCTGTTGAAACTCATCGAATGCTCACAAATACTTAAGCTGAAACCACTAAAGAATGTGTTGCGTGACTGTTTCAATACTTCGAGAACGGTGATTTTCACGTCGAAGACTGGCCTAGTTGTGGAAGAACGAAGGTTTTTAGAAGATGCGGAATTGGAGGAAATTGCTTAATGAAGATTCTTGCCAAAGTCAAGAGTTGACACAATCATTCTGAGTGACAGAACAAGCAGTTTCTATGTGAATCATAAATATATAAATTGTTTTTTACAGTAAAACCTCGTATTTCGGGGGGAAAATGGCGGAAGTGAAGCTGCGCAAGCGCACCTAATATCTACCAATTACTCACCATCCTCTGTCAACATCCCTGGTCGGCAGATGATCAGAGGACCCATCAGCCCAGAGTTGGTGTCCTTCACCGGATCCACAGCCGAGTAGTAGGCCCAGGCGGTGCAATTGAACCCACTGGGTCCGGGGCCGGACTCCTCAGTGACCACCCACTCGTAGACCTGCGCGTCTCCCGGATAGACCGGATCCTCGTCTGTCCCGAAGTGCCTGTGGTTCTTGTCCTGGTGGTGGAGTATGCCGTGCGGGTGCAGCGAGTAAGGTCTGGAGGCCATGTTCCTGAAGGTGACCCTCAGAAGGTCGCCCACTTCCGCCTTTATCATGGGCCCCAGGATCGCCAAGTGGCGGTCTTGAGGACGCTCGTATTTTCGTCTCGTGAAGGTTGCGTCTGTGAATTCCCGGAACAGGGCTTTCTTATAGCGGGTTCCTATCCGGTCGTTCCCACGTTCTACGAATGGTTTGCTCTCTCTGTAAGGATAGGGGGGGAAAGTGAATTCACTAATAAGTTATGAGTAAAAAAAAAATAAGCAAACACTTTTTAAAGATCTTTGTAAGTATCTTCGTGAAGGTCACAATCTTAAAAATTTAGTGCAACATTTCACCAAAACATGGCACCAGAAAGATTGCCTCCATAAGATATTGAAACCTTGTTCCAAAATTGGGTGCTTCAGCAAAGTATGGTTAAACCTGAGCACCCAATGTTGGAACAAGAACTATCTTATGGAGCCAACTTTTCTGGTACCATGTTTTGGTAAAATGCTGCACCAAATTTTTAAAAGTGCAACCATCGGAATCCATATCAGCAGTTACCAGTTTTTATACATCATAGCAGATTCTGAAATTATTACATATAGGACTAAAATAGGGTTTTAAAACTGGTGAAGAATCTTATCTTTTTTTTTCCATGATATTGTACTATTAGCTCAAACGAAGGAGATTAAACTATGAAGGGGGGCTATGAACGTGGCACTAAGTAGTGCTAGAAAAATGAAGGCATTTGGGAGGATAAATGGGTTAAGCACTCATAGACGTCTAGTAAACTTGAAGGCAACCCTTTATCATCCCAGAACATTGAAGTATGCACAGAGACCCATTGAATAAAAAGATAAGAAAAACGATTAAAAAGTAAGCGAAAAATTTATTTTATATAGGTCATTATAGCAGCTTTCGAACAATACCAGTATTAAGGAGATGCTTCTCATCTGCTCAGGATTTAAACTGAAATTAATAGACCAAAGTTTCCCACATACATTTTTATACACGTCCATAAGCTAGAGTGTACTGAAACTCTTTTGAGTGCTTCTGTAAGATAAATATTAAGTTACACGCTAGGTTTAATTATAATTTTACTGTCTTGATATGAGTTTAAAAAGTTAATTGGATTGCGAAATTAGTAAGAAATTCATCACAATAGCTGACCCTGACATAAGAATTAGACTTATCAGTGTGAATTTGATAAGAGTCGCATTCACCAAACTGTTCACGTGACTGTAATGGCCATATTCACCGTCAGCCTCAACCCCCCAATTAACAGCGAACTCTCGGTAGAGCGTACTAATGGTATTCACCAATAGCCGGACTGGAAATTGACCGTGGAGAAAATCAAAAGTCGAGAAACTCAACCTAGCTTCGCTGGCAGGTTCATGTTAACCGAACATGCGCAGTTAGACTATTCCTTGAAAATGTTAGCTCCGTCCTCTCCATTTTTCTGTGTTTTCAACTATATCTTCCAAGCGTGGTTCCAAGAACTGTAACTTCTGGCTCTCGCCTCCCTTATAACAGAAGATATATTTGCTGGGTTGGGCGAAAGCAAGGCGATTGTGGGGCCAGTGTGATCATTTAAACAATTTCCATGCGATCTATCTGCCAGGAGGAGGGCGCGTTGGTCAGAGGACTAACTAAGCGGGTCTAACGCGTATTCAAGTTACTTCTGGAGGAAACCGACCAAAACTCCAGACTACTAAATCAACAGCGTAGCGATATGACAAAAAAAATGGACCTTCAACCATCTACCATGTTCAGTGCCATGGTCACACCCATAAGCCTAAAGTTTTCAAAATTATTGGGGGGGCCGGGCCCCACAACCACATATATACACGTCAGTGGAGTAGCCAGGGGGGGTTAGGGGGTTATACCCCCCCATGAGGAATTTTTTGCCATACAAAATGTATATTCCTCACTTCCTTATCATACACCAGTACCGTATACATATATGTGAGTTGCAGAAGTCGTACCCCACCCCCTTCCCCATGAAAAATTTCTGGCTACACCACTGATTCACGTACATATAACTTACTCTTAACTGCCAACTAGTACGGAATAGAATTAACCACTTTTTCTACATGATTTTTCGGCTTAAAATATAGCAAAATTTTTGTGCTGCGCGCTCGAGCTGGTTACTATTTTGAAAAAAATAATTAAAAAATATACTGTTTACAAAAAGTGGTTAATTATATTCCGTAGTAGTTGGCAGCTATGACTTACTATGTATAAGTGTAAATTATTGGAGGCGCCCATAAAGTGGCTCTATGGGTCCATAGAATTCTACACCTATGTAAGGTAAGTATCCATGTTAGTATCTTTCTGCCATGTTATAAGTTAAAAATAGAAGCAAAGAAAAAAATCCAATAGGAAAAAAAACCCATTTTCGATGAGATAGGGCATTTTAGACACATCTGAACTTTTCTTCATTACATACTTTACATTGCATAATCTGATTTTAATTAACCAGAGCCTGGCGAGGGCAGCTTATTAGTAACATTGTGTGTTACATGGCGTCACAATGAATACTAAATCATGATTGAAACCAAAAGAAGAAAATTTTTAAAAGTACAAGTAAAGGTTTTTTTAAACGTTTGTAAATGGCGTAAAATACTTTTTTTTATGTCAGTATAAATTAGTTTTCTGTATTTAGTGGTAAATTATTGGGTGGGCTCAGCCCCTATTCACAATTTATTGGGGGGGGCTCGAGCCCCACGGGCCCATATAACTCTACGCCTATTGTCACACCTTGGCACTGAACGGTCGGTGGTGCGACCACGTCGGCCATACGGCGATGGTGTGACCGACTTTTAGAGGATACGCAGAAATTGCACTCGTCAGATGTCAAGGTAAACCTTACACTTTGACATAGTGAATAACGTTTTCCCGTTAACTTTTGAAGTAACTCCTCTGGTGAGTTAACTAAAAGAGTTAACGTTTGGTGAGGTACATTATGGACGAGAGGATAAGACGCTGAACATGCCTTACCAGTGGCTGAGAGCTTCAGCTCCCGAAACTGAAAGGCGGGAGGTAGCAAGTTAAAACCTTGGTTGCGCCTGTTGACCTAGTTGTTCGGAGTTTTCCGTAGTTTTCTCCGAAACATCGTGTGAATGCGGACTAGGATCCCTTAGAAAGTCCCCTACGGAGGGCATTCCCCGTATAGGCCTAGGACACCACAGCAGTCAAGTCAGTCGGCCTCAATCCACAAACACAAGACACTGGACATGGTAGATGGCTAAATGTGAAGGTTCTGGGTTCGGAAGATTTGGGCGGTTTTCTCTAGCTGTAACGTGAAAAAGTGTTAGAATCCCTTAAAAAGTCCTCTGCAACCCCCCCCCCTCCCCGTAGGAAGATGCAAATCGTGCAGACTTGCGATAACACACAAACAATCATTCAGCTAGAAGATTTCAAAACAACAATACTATCCACATTTTTTAAATAAAATTGAACTACAGTCAAGTATAATTTTAATTATCTCTTCTCTTTAGAATCTAATTGAGCATATTAAATTAAGTTAGAACTATCCCAGAGACCATACTCATTTTAAATCACGTAAATTAAATTGAAAATGAAATTCTATAACAAACGATATGGTTAAATATTCACTTAATATTTTAGTGTAATAAATTCGTATTTAGATTTTTTAGCATTAAATCCATAGAACTCGCTTAGTTCTGTGAAATAGGGATAAAGTATTTAATGCCAAAAATCATGCATTTAATTTTTAATGTAAAAACATTGAATGTATAATTTTTTCTCTCACTAAACATTTAATTTATAACCAAAATCCTAAATGTAAATAAATTGTTTAACAATATCCCGATAGATGGCAGCACTACCTGTACTTCAGTCGGTAGATTATAAATTCTCATTAAACGCGATCATCAAGCAAAGCATCTAAGCGTCCGGAGAAGAGTGGGGGAGCAAAGTAGGGCACTTGCCCCCATATTTGTAGCATTATGTTTATAATCATAATCATGTTTATAATCATAATATAATCATAATCATATAAGCGAAATCATAGCCGAAATTATGACAAGTTTGAGTTCTCCCTGCTTCCCTCCCGTCCCACCCAGAAAAAGTTCTATGGGCGGGCACCCATCAGTGATATATTCTTTTTGTGAAACAGTCTGCCTTTTTTACCGTTTGGACCTCCTACAAAATGTTTTTCTGGATACGTGCCTGCCCATGTCAACCATAATAAATCAAAGCAAACTTGATTTATGACAGAGAACTCTGGTTGATAATCTAAGTGAACAAGTTACATATAAATCTATGAATTCCATTCGTAAAATTTTGTGCTACATTTAAATACATGTAGAAATGAGATAGACTGTATTAGAGCCCGAGATCGAACTGGGCTCGAACTCTACTAGATCTTGATCTGGCTCTTGAATGATTTGATTTGAGTGGATTTTGGGAATACGGCCGATTATCCACGCAGGGGATCTAGGCCGAGAGGGGCTGGTGCCCTACGTGGGGGAAGTCTTTCTAAGGGATCCTAACCCGTATTTACCTGAAGTTTCGGAGAAAACCATGGAGACTGCGAACGAACAGGTCGACGGACGTGACCTGGGTTTGAACCAGGCGCTTTCCGTCTTCCAGTTGAGAGCGCAAGCAAAATTCAAGTTCAACATACAGGGCACTGGAGCTTGAAGCGTCGGGAAGAAATAGAGGGCAGGGAGGGGGGGGGGACGTATATGCCTACTTAACTTGTACTTTAACCCTCCAAGTGGTTGTAACGTAAAATTCCTTAATTAGGTTTTTAAGAGTTAACTTTTTAATAATTACAATTAAATCTTCCTATCGAAATTTGATTTTTTTAATAATTTGAACTGCATGCAAATGTTACCGTGAAAACAACCTTACTTTATTTGCCTATTAAGGCGCTGAGATGGTTGAAATTCTGATTTAAAATATTTATTTTATTTAGAAGTTTCAGAGAACCTTTCTTTTCTTCTGTTAGATTCTACACGTGCCCTCCAAAATTTTCGGTTGTGCTTTGTTAATGTCTCTTGCAATGTTTGTTACACTCATTTTGTGCTGGCACCTCTTTTAGTTTCATCAGTTAAAGAAGACAAATTATATTTTACCTATAAAATAACCCTAGTAGCACAACTAGTTCAAAAAACGTTTAAATTACATTGGAAACACGTTTTTTGACGCTAAAAAACGTGCTTTAAACGTTTTTTGGACTAATTGTGCTACTAGGGAACACATTGGCTACGGTTCGCATATGGATTGGTTTGTGTATAGCTAAGGCAACGCTAACACTTGGGCGATCTGCCTAGGTTGGGAAGGGGGTGCCTTGGTCGGAAAACTTTTTAAGGGGCTCTAACGGGTATTCACATGCTCGTATAGGGAAGAGCCTTCGTTCGGGACTGTTGCTAACTCTCCTGATTTTTCATTGTTCTCCTGCCAACTTCATTTAGGGTACATTTCTCCTGATTTGGGGTAATTTGTTCATTTTCTCCTGATTTTTAATTCATTCGTCACACATGAAAAATGCGATTTTTTGAATTTGAAATCTTTTTTTTAAAGTTCTGTCTTGGCAAGGAACCCCCTTCTCAGCATTTTTCTCTTTTCTGCAAACTAGCTCCAGGAACCCACGCATACGTGACATAAAAAAATTTGGGCTTCACTATGAATAATAGGAAGAAGTGCAGCTTCATGTTCTAAAGAATTCCAATTTCTATCTATTTCCATCACTCTTAAAAATGATTATTTTTTGTTTCGCATTGTTTTGTTTAATCCTTCAATGCCTTAAGAGTAAAAATTAACCTCAATCTTTAATTTTCTAACTTAACATTTCTTATGTTACCAAATTTTTTACAAGATACTGACTACCTACTGATGACACTATGTTAATTTTTTTTTGTACTCTAAACATATCTATTTCTGGCAACAAATTGCATCAAAAATGCTTTTTATTTCTCTCTCCAAAAAGTAGTTTCAGCTGATACATCCTTGATCTTTTAAAATTTTGTTTTTTCAATCGGAAACAAGTCTCCCGATTTTTAGCGTTGTGTAGCTAAAGTGCAGCCTCATGTTCTAAAGAATTCCAATGTCTATCTTTTTCCATCACTCTTAAAAATGATTATTTTTTGTTTCACATTATTTTGTTTAATCATTCAATGCCTTAAGTGTAAAAATTAACCTCAAAGTTTAATTTTCTAACTTAATATTTTTTATGTTACCAAATTTTTTACGAGATACTGACTACCTACTGATGACCCAATGTTAATTTTTTTGTACTCTAAAATTTCTATTTCTGGCAACAAATAGAATTGCATCAGAAATGCTTTTTATTTCTCTCCCCAAATTGTAGTTTCAGCTGATACATCCTTGATCTTTTAAAATTTAGTTTTTTCAATCGGAAACAAGTCTCCCGATTTTTAGAATAAGTGCAGCTTCATGTTCTAAAGATTTCCAATTTCTATCTTTTTCCATCACTCTTAAAAATGATTATCTTTTTTTTCACATTGTTTTGTATAATCCTTGAATGCCTTAAGTGTAAAAATTAACCTCAATGTTTAATTTTCTAACTTAATATTTTTTATGTTACCAAATTTTTTCCAAGATACTGACTACCTACTGATGACCCAATGTTAATTTTTTTGTACTCTAAAAATATCTATTTCAGGCAACAAATAGAATTGCATCAAAAATGCTTCTCATTTCTCTCTCTCCAAAATGTAGTTTCAGCTGATACATCTTTGATCTTTTAAAATTTAGTTTTTTCAATCGGAAACAAGTCTCTCCTGATTTTTAGAATAAAATCTCCTGATTTTTGCCCTTGCCATGATGGCAACTCTGGTGTCTAATGCACAAGTTCCGAAAATTTCGACTGATTGGTAACTCACTCGCTGTCCATCAAGCTACCACCCAGCACCAAATGTCTGTCTCTCGGGGCATACTCCCACTCCTCCTCTACGGCTGCCACGAAATATTCTCGGACTCTCCCATTTCTTGCAGGCGCCATTTTCTTCGGAGCATCCCGTTTGGAATCGAAGAGACTCTTGTCCGAGGAAAGCGGGTACTTCGAATCCGCGTCCAGGTACTCGACCGTGCTTTCGATTTCGTTCGTGTACTCCAGTGCTTGTCGTTTCTGCCGTCCGCCGGAGCAGTCCGCCACCCGGTACAGGGCCCGCATTCCGCCGGAAAGGTGGCTGTTTGTCCGGCATTCGATTATCCAGTCACCTTAAAAAGGAGAATATTTGGATTAGAGGCAAGTAGTCAGTAGCTTTGAGTTCAATCAGCTTTGCAAATAAAAACTAAACAAAGCTTTCTTAACGCCCTTTGAGGTGAAACCCTTTCCCAATGCTGAAAAAAGGGCAGCCGTTGCCATCGCTCGACTTAACGACCAGCAAGATGGCGGACGATCGAAACGTTCATTGCGTGCCACAGATCTAGAGACCCTTTTTTGACTCAGCTGGCTGTGCCGCACAGCTATTGAAGAAAAAGTAGTTTAGAGAGAGTGGCTTTTTTAACAACTGTACGGACTCCATTCAAAGAGCATTATGCAATATTATTAAATTTCATAAGCCATTCTTTCCGCTAAATTAAATTACCAAATTTGAATTAGTTAAAAAGATATTGAATTTAGTTAAAATTAATGAAAAAGGCATAAATAAGAAACTGAAAATAACCATTATAGCTGGTATGTTTGGCCGTAAACGGCAGAGTGACATGATTCTGTTTCTTGGATCTACATAGACAAAAATGCCATCATAGAAAAGAGAATAATCATGCATTTTCTTTTTACTTCCTTGTACGTAGTATAAGGAAGTAATGTGATCCCGAAAAATTTTGGGGGCCAAATTTCGACAAAAAAACCGATTTTGACTACCTCTAAATTGAATTTTAAAATTTTTTTCGATGCATCTCATCGTAGGCTAGCATGCACGATCATATTAACGCGTCTGCAACTCATTTTGACCAGCGGCGAGTTTATTGTGGTCAGTTTTTCCATGCCGTCTGTACGTACGTACGTATGTATGTAACTCGCATATCTCAAAAACTATGGGTCGTAGAATGTTGAGATTTGATATTTAGGATTATTCTATGATCTAGTTGTGCACCTCCCCTTTTGGTCGCAATCGAATGAATAGTTTATGTACAGGACCGCCCAAAAGATTCGAAATACATTACGCTCTATGGGCCGAAAATCATTAAACTCTCATATCTCAAAAACTATTAGGCGTAGAATGTCGAAACTTCATATTTTGGATAGTTGTAACATCTAGTTGTGCACCTCCCCTTTTGGTTCCATTCGATTGGATAGTTTATCTACAGGACTGCCCAAAACATTCGAAATACATTACGCTCAATGGGCCGAAATTCATTAAACTCGCATATCTCAAAAGCTGTTAGGCGTTGAATGTTGAAACTTTATATTTAGGATTGTTGTAACATCTAGTTGTGCACCTCCCCTTTCGGTTCCATTCGACTGAATAGTTTATCTACAGGACCGCCCAAAAGATTCGAAATACATTACGCTCTATGGGCCGAAATTCATCAAAGCGTTTTTTAGAGGTATTGGGCTATTTCAAACGACTCAGAAGTGATATATGCTGTAAAGAGTTAGAAAATGAATTTCTCCATTAAAAAAATCTGATGTGTCCAACACATGACTTCCTTGCACGTCTATTAGAACAAAAATATTTTCGACGCACTTCCTCTAAACTTATTTGTTTGAAAGAGATAAAATATCAATAATAGTAAGATTTAGCGATTTCTAGCCAAATATTTCGATATCGCCAAGCTGAGTTCAATTTGAAAGATTTCCTTCTGACACTTTATTTGGCGATATTTCACCAAAAGCCGACAAACTCGAGATAGTCTGCGAGATTTTGGGGATAGCCAAAGTAGTCATTGACCACAGGCTTTCAATGAATTGAATGCATTCATACACCTCAATGTATTTAAAGTCATTTGGCAAACCCTGTAAATAAATTCTCAGTCGATTGCTGTCAAAAAAGATATTGAAAACAGTTAGATATTACAATAGTTCTAAATACAAAAGTTCAAAATTCTACGGGTTAAAGTTTTACAGTTATACAAAATACGAAATAATTTTTGGCGCCTAATTTGGCGATATTTCGGCGAAACTCGTCAATTTCTACGACATTTGGCGAGATTTTAAGCATGAACCAAACAATGCCAGATTATCGCCAAATATGGCGATATTTCGCCAAAACTCGCCAAGAACGATAACAAATGGCGATACTTTGGGCATGGACCAAATAACTGAATATCGCCAAATTTGGCGATATTTCGCCAAAACTCGCCAAGGCCGAGGACAGACGGCGAGATTTTGGGCATGTACCAAACAATGACCGTCTACAGTTGTATTATATTGAAGATGTCCATAGACATTAAAGTACTGAAATTCTTTTCGGTGGTTCAGTAAATAAACTCTCCAGTAGATTGGAACCAAAAATCGAGATGCACAACTAGATGTTACAACAATCTTATATATGAAATTTCATAATATTTTTTGAGATTTGAGAGTTAAATATGCACACACGTACACCAAAAGTCGCCAAGCTTGGCGACTTTTGGATAGTTCTTGAGGGAGTCACGTGACCGTGGTCGGACCATTACCTAACTTATGTGGTAGGACGGCATTGTGCTTGAAATGGATGAATGCCCCTAAAATTGCCATTGACCGTAATGTATTGGAAATCTTTTGAGTGTTCCTGTAGCTGAACTATAAATGATAAAGACACTTTTTTTAATGGAGAAATTCATTTTCTAACTCTTTACAGCATATATCACTTCTGTGTCGTTTGAAATAGCCCAATACCTCTAAAAAACGCTTTGATGAATTTCGGCCCATAGAGCGTAATGTATTTCGAATCTTTTGGGCGGTTCTGTAGATAAACTATCCAGTCGAATGGAACCGAAAGGGGAGGTGCACAACTAGATGTTACAATGTTCCTAAATATAAAGTTTCAACATTCTACGCCTAATAGTTTTTGAGATATGCGAGTTTAATGAATTTCGGCCCATTGAGCGTAATGTATTTCGAATGTTTTGGGCAGTCCTGTAGATAAACTATCCAGTCGAATGGAACCAAAAGGGGAGGTGCACAACTAGATGTTACAAATATCCAAAATATGAAGTTTCGACATTCTACGCTTAATAGCTTTTGAGTTAGGCGAGTTTAATGAATTTCGGCCCATAGAGCGTAATGTATTTCGAATCTTTTGGGCGGTCCTGTACATAAACTATCCATTCGATTGTCACCAAAAGGGGAGGTGCACAACTAGATCATAGAACAATCCTAAATATCAAATCTCAACATTCTACGACCAATAGTTTTTGAGATATGCGAGTTACATACATACGTACGTACGTACAGACGGCATGGAAAAACTGGCCACAATAGACTCGCCGCTGGTCAAAATGAGTTGCAGACGCATTAATATGATCGTGCATGATAGCCTACGATGAGATGCATCGAAAAAAATTTTTTAATTCAATTTAGAGGTAGTCAAAATCGGTTTTTTTGTCGAAATTTGGCCCCCAAAATTTTTCGGGATCACATTACTTCCTTATACTACGTACAAGGAAGTAAAAAGTGTCTTTATCATTTATAGTTCTGCTACAGGAACACTCAAAAGATTTCCAATACATTACGGTCAATAGCAATTTTAGGGGCATTCATCCATTTCAAGCACAATACCGTCCTACCACATAAGTTAGGTAATGGTCCGACCACGGTCACGTGCCTCCCTCAAGAACTATGCCAAAAGTCGCCAAGCTTGGCGACTTTTGGTGTATGTGTGTGCATATTTAACTCTCAAATCTCAAAAACTATTATGAAATTTCATATATAAGAATGTTGTAACATCTAGTTGTGCATCTCGATTTTTGGTTCCAATCTACTGGAGAGTTTATTTACAGGACCACCGAAAAGAATTTCAGTACTTTAATGTCTATGGACATCTTCAATATAATACAACTGTAGACAGTCATTGTTTGGTACATGCCCAAAATCTCGCCGTCTGTCCTCGACCTTGGCGAGTTTTGGCGAAATATCGCCAAATTTGGCGATAGTCAGTCATTTGGTCCATGCCCAAAGTATCGCCATTTGTTATCGTTCTTGGCGAGTTTTGGCGAAATATCGCCAAATTTGGCGATAATCTGTCATTGTTTGGTCCATGCTTAATATCTCGCCAAATGTCGTCGACATTGACGAGTTTCGGCGAAATATCGCCAAATTTGGCGCCAAAAATTATTTCGTATTTTGTATAACTCTAAAACTTCAACCCGTAGAATTTTGAACTTTTGTATTTAGAACTATATTATAATATCTAACGGTTTTCAATATCTTTTTTGACAGCAATCGACTGGGAATTTATTTACAGGGTGAGCCAAATGACTTTAAATACATTAAGGTGTATGGATGCATTCAATTCATTGAAAGTCTGTGGTCAATGAATACTTTGGCTATCCCCAAAATCTCGCAAACTATCTCAAGTTTGTCGGCTTTTGGTGAAATATCGCCAAATAAAGTGTCAGAAAGAAATCTTTCAAATTGAACTCAGCTTGGCGATATCGAAATGTTTGGCTAGAAATCGCTATATCTTACTATTATTGATATTTTATATCTTTCAAACAAATAAGTTTAGAGGAAGTGCGTAAAAAACATTTTTGATTTAATAGACGTGCAAGGAAGTCATGTGTTGGACACATCAGATTTTTTTGATTTAATCAAAATATCACCTGTATGTGAAAAGAGAGTGAGAAGAGTTTGCTAAGTAAAATGAATGTGGATTATGGTACACTCTTTAGCGTAATGAAACAAGCAAAACAAACAGGACCGACATATGGATCATGTTGTATTTTCCAGCTTAACACATTGAGGCGCAACCCTTTTCCAAAGCTGAAAAAAGGGCAGCCGTGCATCGCCGAATTACCAGCGTGCGACGTTAACTCACGGTGCACAGCAGAGACTTTTTGACCCGCGTGCGCGGCACGCGACTGTCGTCAAAACTTTCATGGCGCGTGACGTTTCAATCGTCCGCCATCTTGCTGGTCGTTAAGTCGAGCGATGGCAACGGATGCCCTTTCTTCCAGCATTGGGCCAGTCTATCCAGCTCTGTTCTCGCATTCTTCCATTTTTCAGCAGATGTCGGTGCTGTTAAAAGTACTAATTGTGACAATTTTTTGACGGGAAAATGACGTGCTAAAAAGTAAAGAATTCTCGTTAGAGCTATGTCACCCGCAACTATTTTTTTTATAGAAATCAAATCTATTCTTCGTGACTGGCAACAGTCAAAAAGTCAAAGTTTGGTGTTCCCAGAGCGGGAACACTGCGCGTTAAAGGGTTAATACTAAGCATTGACGTATTTCTTCAATATCAAGTTCCCACTAAGCCTTTGTGTAACTTATATTAACCAGGAGGTGGACGACATTTCCCAACGGCCGTGGCTATTCACGACAGGTGCAGTTTTTTCACAGTAACAGTTTTTTCACACGCAGTTTTTTCACACGTTTTTGTAATGCAAGTTTAATTGCATTACAAAATTCATTAAAGTATATATAATGATAAATCTGGGTCATGGGCTGTGCCGATTATCTATTACATCCTACTCTCCTTTTTCCGTGCACATCAGTCACATATACTGAACAATGAACAGTCATTTGAAAGAGAAAATAAATTATTTGACATTTTCAATATGCTTCAGGCTGTTTCATACCTGCTCGTCAGTCGGATGCTAAAAGCGAACAACGGTAGGCACATAATGTGCGCCGGCAGCATAGGGTAAGGGAGGCAATGGCCCCCTGAATGTATGCAGTGTTTTCCATGCTTTTGTAACTGTCCATCATGTAACAATATTAATCGTGGCTTTTGCCTAAAGAGTGTTTGTAGATCTTTGCCCACCTGAGTACGTCTTTCCCTCCCCTGGAAAGTTCTATAGTAATTGGTACCTGCAGGCACAGTAAGTACAGTACCCAGGGGCGTAGCCAAGGGGATTCTCGTTAGGGGGTCATGCCCCCTTGAGAAATTTGTTGCCATACTAAAATGTGATATCGTGTTCACTACCTTATCACACAGACGTATATAGATAATATATGACTTAGTATTGTCTTAACCCCCAAGCCCCATGAAAATTGTCTGCAGCAAGTACGTACTGAACCAATTTACTAGCCACAATATCAAAATATATGAGCTCCAGCGTTTTACCAGTGAATATTTTGTACAGTTCTTTTCAAATGTCAATACGCTGATCAGGTTTAAAAAGAATATATTGTTGTGTGGATTACCTGTGGACAAACGAGGAAAAAGTAGGTTTACACTGTACAAACGTGGTGTGGATAAAAGTTATTGGTAAAAGTTATTTGTAATATTATTTTGCATGAATATGTTGCAAGTCTAAATAGGATGTCTTTTAGTGAGTGTCTTTATGTTTCCATTTATCTGTCGCCATAATCATTAACTTACATGTTATAGTACAAAAAAAATGCACAAAGAAACTCTAGTACCTTCATTTTCTGCTTTCATCGTAACAGAATACAGAATACTAGGAACTACAGTGACTGTGTCTCTGTAGGAACCCCGGTGCAAGAAGTTGTTTCCATGGAAATAAGCCGTGTGAAGGTCTATCGATCGTCCGACGCCTAAAATGTTCCATACCACCTCATCACCTTTGCACATGGTCAAGCCTTCTAGGTTGCCATACATGCGACCGTTAATAGCTGAAATTAGAATTATTGCAGATGTATAAGTTCTTTTTCAATTTAAAGAAAAATGAGCTATCGTCGAGATAACAATCATTAGGCGCAACTGACGGCACTGAAAGAAAAAAAAAAAAATATATTCGTTCCTTACCGTATCTCCTGTTGGCGAGTCGAAAGTCGGTGTCATAGAAATCCACATTGTATGGATCGGAAGTATACGCCAAAACGCTGTCATCGAGATAGTGAGCTTCGTTTTCATCCAACGCCGAAAACAAAAGATTAAATTCTTTGTCTACGTTTTTCTAAAAAAAGACAAAAAAAAATTAAAGAGAAAAACAACACAAATACACCCATCTGCTCTACGTATTGTTTGCAAGAAAGATATATCGAGTTTAAAGTTCTACATTTAGTGACTTCATACAGTAATTACAGCATTCATTACACTTAACTGCTTATGTTTGATAAGAGATGGCAGCACTAGGATACATGTGACAGCAAAGTATATCGCCGTTGTTAAACCAATACCTACTATGTGCAAAAAAATTATTTATTATTACCAGCTTTTATTAGCAGTTATTATTTCACAATAGTTTGGCTGTTTCAGATGGCATATTTTTTTAGTAATCACAATACCCCCGTACATGCTTAGAGTCACATAGATGTCTTTTTATGCGAAGATTTCATTAGTAAACTATTCATAATAGTCAAAACGTCGAAATCTCCAAAAAGTGCTCATAGCAGATATTCATTTGACAGACATCGTAGACGACGATATAATTCTTTTGGATTTCCAGTTTATAAATTTTAAAGTACAAGAACATACTTTAAGTTAAATATACCAGGAATAGACCATATACATAATGGGCTACTAACTTTTGCAAACGAAACAAACTATTGCATATTTTTTATTCATTCTTTTTCACCCTTAATCTGAAAACAATGATCTACATTTATCTTTAAGCAGTATTTAACTAAAGCAATTAGAAGTACATTAATTACACCTTGTCAGAAAGTTTACTTTCTGGACAAATTTCGTGCTATTTTCAGATGTAATTACTGTACTTCTAATTGCTTTAGATAAATTCTGTTTAAAAATAAATGTAGATCAGTAAAAGGGTGGATGAAAAATATGCAATAGCTCGTTCCTAAATGTGGTAGTAGTGAAGTCCGTTTTCTCCAGAGAATAATATTGCGGCTATGCACTTCCGAAGTTAGTACACAAGAGCCTTAAGTCAGCCCTGGATACAGCTGAAGTAAAATATTTCTTTCTTTTTGCTTTTACTTGACCTCTTATAACTTCAGTTACTTCCAGGGGTGACTTTATGAATGTTTTTAATTGTAAAAGTAAAGTGGTCCATTATATATGCACATGGTATATTACTGTTAAATTACCTTATATCGTTTCTCAATGTCACCCCCAGGGTGCGAACTGAACATTTTCTCCAGGGGGGGGACATTCTAAAGAAAGCATTCTCCAGGGGGGGGGACAATTAAAAAGGAAAAGGAGAGAAGGTGCAAATGCTTTACTCACATGATATTACTTGACAAATGCAGTCGCCGACGCGTGTGGGAACTGACTTATACCCTAGTAGCACAGTTAGTCCAAAAGACGTTTAAAACACGTTTTTTAACGTCAAAAAACGTGTTTCCAACGTAATTTCAACGCTTTTTGAACTAGTTGTGCTACTAGGGTATTCAAACTAAAGTCATAGATTGTTTGTTCTGTGGAATCACAGATACACAAGCTACATACGATGTACCTGTATTGGAAGCCACCCTTGAGGGGTTTTAGCTTAGAAAAGAGACGAAATTTTAAGGCAGTCGCCTTAGAGTATAGTAACAAACGATAACATACAACCTTCAATTTGAGTTCTTAACTTCAATCCCAAATCTTCACTCAACAGTTTAACATTTCTTCAGTAAGGGATAAATAGAATCCCTGGCAGGGATCCATTCATATTTCTCTAGCCAGGGATATTACATTCTTCAGCCGGGGACGATCCCCCCCCGTCAATTCGCACCCTGGTCACCCCCCTATAACCAGCTGAAGGTACCTTGCTCATTTGCACAGGAATAAGGCTGTCAAAAACCCACCGAAACCGTATTCTAAATCCAAACTGTCCACCAACTTACTTGCCTGCCTTGTTCGTTCAACGAACCCTTTCTGCAGACGAGCAGGAGCCCGTTCAGGCCATCGTAGGCATCCCTTTTAAAGTCGATGTCCGAGTAATATCTCCACGGGAGGCAGTCAGGATCCATATCACTCGGCCCGTAATGCTGAAGAAGTGACCAGTATGCAGTCTGGGTCTCGTTCGTCTTAGCCTCTCCTGCGAGACAACTTGAAATTAATAAACATTTCCAAAGGCACTGAATTCGTAGCCGTATTCATATTAAAAATAAAAAATAACACCCGTCAAAAAAAAAAAAAAAAAAAAAGTCTTTTTTTTTTTTGGGGGGGGGGGATTCTGTTCTCATGCTTAAATTCTGATTCTAGACATTTGAAAAACACTTAAATTTTCATTTTTAGTTCTGAAAGTTTACTTTTGTCTGATTTACGTCGATAAGTACATTTTAATTTATTTCATAAACGAAAGATGGAAGCACTTTCATTAACCCAAAAGTAAACTGTATTATTATTTATAACTCTGTAGTATTGCTTGTAGTATTATTTGTAATATTATTATTTGTTTGTATTATCATTTGCTCATACGAACATAAAATAAATACGAAAAATATTCACCTTCAGACATTCATTTCTTATTATTTTACATTTATATGTTATTGTTTATCACAAATCTTAAATAAAAAAGTCTTTTATATCCAGCAAGAACTTTTCTGATCATAGTTTAGAGTGGAAATATAAAAATCAGTGATTTTTGCCAAAAAACTGAAAAATTGCTTTAATTTCTACAAAAGCAAATTTTCATTAAAAAAAAAAAAAATATTTTTCTTTAGTTTTGGCGTAGGAGAAACTAAAATTTAACATGTAGAAGTCAGACGCAAAAATCGTGTTGACCGGTGTAATGAACTCAAAATTAGCAAAATGTTTAATTACTTAAAAAATAACTGACACCAGGTCCGTACCCAGACAAAAATTTCTGGGGTGTGGGGACTGCCAAAAATTTCGGAGGGGATCCAAACGGTGAGACGGCAAAAATTTTCACAAAAAGACTTCATCATTATTATTTTGGTAACAAAATTCTAAATTTCGGGGAGGTCCGTACTCCCTGGTTCGCCCCGCTGGGTTACGACCTTGACTGACATACTTCTACACCTCTATTTATACTCGCACTGATGTGACTGATTGGTGCATCAGTGACACTGGTGTAACTGAATCTCAGAATGTCGTTGTTGTTATTAAAGTTAGCGGGAAATTATTATAGCTGTTTGATCATGGGTTGTTGTTATGCCCTGTAACTGTATTCGTATAGATTATTCTGAAAGTGATTTATCTATGCTTGGTAAATTTAGTAACACTTAGCTAACCATATGCTTAAAGCATAGACTTAGTGGTTTCAATAAACTGCCGAGCGTTTACACCTAGAATTAAAGCACAATGATAGGTATCATTACAATGGGATTGAAAAATCCAATAACAGAGGGCGCTTTCTCCGCAACGGGATTTTGCGATTTGCGCATCAAAAAATCAATCTCTTGGCAGCAAAATGATTCTTCTTTGTATCAACGAAAGCTACTGTTAATACATTTATTCTTGTCCTCATTAAATAAATAATTAATCTTTATATTCTAGAGTTTACATTAAAGTTACCACAGTAACAGAATTCATTACTGCCACTGAAGTACTTAATTCACAATCCAACGAAAATTAAAGTCATTTTTAAAGTTCTTAGAAAATTAAAATACAAATGTGAAGCAAATAGACGATTAGAGTGTTGACTCTTTAAAAAATACTCGGATATTTCGAGGAAAAATCGGGATCATTCTGTAAGCTTCAGTCAGCAGATGATACCCATCCTGAAATATCAATCCATGGTTCGGAATATTGTTTAGTTTTCCACATTTTAATAGCTTTCCAAAATAATAAGAAGGATTATTAAAGAAAACTCAACAATTTGTGCACATGGCGACCATTTGAAAAATAGGCCAAATATTATTACCATTTCGAAGATAATAAGCTCCATGGGTGTCCAGCGAGTAGGGCCAAGAGGCTTTGTTCTTGAAAGTCACTTTGATCATGTCTCCAACTTCTCCACGAATGACTGGACCTAAAATACCCAGATGTATATCTTCAAGCTGTCGGACCTTTGGCACTGTAAATGTGGCATCCGTGTATTCCCTGTAGTAGGCTTTTTTGTAGATGCCACCCACTCGGTGAGGGCCCCTGACAAAATAGGGCGCCGAATAACTGAAACAGAAAAATACAAAATTAATGCGACATATCTTTTAACCCTATGAGGCGCAACCCTTTCCCAATGCTGAAAAAAGGGCAGCCGTTGCCATCGCTCGACTTAACTACCGGCAAGATGGCGGACGATCAAAACGTTCATCGCGTGCCACAGATCTAGAGACCCTTTTTTGGCGACAGCTGGCTGTGCGCACAGCCAGCTGCGTCAAAAAAGGGTCACTAGATCTGTGGCACGCGATCAACGTTTTGATCGTCCGCCATCTTGCTGGTAGTTAAGTCGAGCGATGGCAACGGCTGCCCTTTTTCAGCATTGGGCAATCTATCCAGCTGTTCTCGCATTCTTCCATTTTTCAGATGTCAGTGCTGTTAAAAGTAAAAAAATTGTCACGATTATTTTGACTGTTGCCAGTCACTGACGTTTTGACTGTTGCCAGTCACGAAGAATAGATTTGGTTTCTATAAAAATAGTTGCGGGTGACCTAGCTTCACGAGAATCCTTTACTCTTTAAGCACGTCATTTTCTGCAACTATTTTTATAGAAATCAAATCTATTCTTCGTGACTGGCAACAGTCAAAACGTCAGAGTTTGGTGTTCCCAGAGCGGGAACACTGCGCGTTAAAGGGTTAAGCAGGGCCTCAAGATAACATTTTTGGGACGACTTCCCTTAGTATTTTCTAAATTTATTTGGGTAACCACTAAGACCAGGCAAATAGGGCATTACGTAGATCAACAGTTATTTTGTAAAAGAAATTATAAAGTCACATTCTTAGAAAACCTTTCTGTATGAATGCAAAAATATAATTCGATTAATTTAATTGCACAGGGTGTCTTTAAAATTCGGTCATAAACTGGGCAATTGTGACTTTGTAAGCAAATGATCACCGAACAAACTTTAAGAAAGTCTTGTGATTCGCTTGTCAAACTCTCAGTGGGCACTTTTTGAACATAGCCTACTTAGCTTTCGTAAGTCCTTTAACAAAGCTAGGATTGGTAATTTCTCCATGAAACAGCTCTTACAAAATATAATGAGACTGTCAGGGGCTCTAAGAGAAACTGTAGAAAAGTTTGATGTTAAAGCACTTGTGAAGTTTCTGGGAAAGGCTGTTAAACTCAACTCGAAATTGCAATCTGAATACTATTATCTACGTAATGGCAGCTTCAGACACTGGTGGGGAAATTCTGATCGAAATACTTAAAAGATAACTTTCCTGGCTCTTATAGGATAAACTGGCCGTAATTTTCCTCCTGTTTCCTCCCTTCCTGGAATGGTCGGAGTGCTAACTTCAGTCAACTGGAGGGCTAAAAAGTTAGGTACACTGATGATTCTAAGATAGATGACATTGGCTTTGATATCTTTTGTTTTAGTGACAGTAGTAATTTTTTTCTCACCTGAGTATTTATTTTACTGTCATTCAGGCTGAGGATGTTTTCAATTCTGTACTGTATCTGATTAATTCTGGCTTGAGAGGTTGGTTGATTGAGACCCTTAGCCCCCTTGCCTGTCGGTTGATTGAGATCCTTAGCCGCCCTTGTCTCTCGCCTCGATTCTTCCGAGAATGTACTGTAAGATTTGCTTAAACGGGTTCTGTAATAATAATTGCACTCATACTTGTTCGGACTGCCAAGCTACTCTGCTTGTTTTACAGAAGACTTTTTTACCCACCAAACTGTTTGGGAATGCCACTCTCTTCTTTGCAGGCTTTTGTTACCAATGAAGTTAGCTTTTTGTTGGGTATTTGAACACTCAGGTATTCTGTTAATCAAGTAGCTTATGAAATTGCTAAGAAAGATTCATATTCTCCCTTTACTGGACCTTATACAGTTACTGGGATTTCGAGCAAGCTTATTAGAATGAATGATTTTAATATTTTTAGAAGAAATCCATATTACAATTGGCGACAAGCAAAACAGCTAAATAGTGTTTGTCCTGATGTTCGGCAAAAAGGGCTTATTAAACTAGTGCTGTTAATATTCAGAAGTCCCCCTTCTCATGATAATCCAAATTTTGGCAGCCAACTCCAGGAAGGAAGCATGAAAATCTTAACGAAACATTCAGTGATGTGAGTTAGCAGATAAACAAGAAAATGGCTTCAGAAAGGCTGTTGATCTTCTTACGAGACATTGCTTTTTTGATAGGAATGTCACCGTAATGGGTATCAAGGACGATCCAACTTGTCGAATTGTTTATACAAAGAAAAAACTGTGACATATGTATTATGCGAATATGAAGAATTTTCTATCTATAGGTTCGAGCACCTGGATTGTCATTTGACTGAACCCTGGAGCTGCATGATATTCGTATTAGGTATTTGCTGAAGTTAGTTTCAGCTGATACTGTAATCGAACGAACTTCTAGCGAAGAAACTGAATGGTAAACAATGCAAATAGAGGATTGCCAGCAAATAACGCCCTGATTTCAAAGTTAAAAATCCCGAAAACAATGATCAATTGAAGGTTACAGCAAATGTTTATTATGTATGCTGGAAAAATTTTATATAGAAGTTTCGAAATAGTGTTTAAAAAATCGGTAAGAGATGGCGCTGTAACCGCAAGCCTCCATAATGGATTGGTCTCCATATTATCCTAATCTGACTCCTTGTGACTACTTTCTGCAGAGCACATTGAAAGACACGATCTACCGGAACACGATTTACCATCCTAACACGCTGGACGAGCTACAATCGACGATTTCTGTGGTATGCGAATCCATTTCCGCTAAGACAATACGAGACCTGGCGGCAAATTTCATTATTCATTTGTGCCACCTTTGTATATCGAACGATGGATATTCCGAAAAGATTGTGTTGTGACTACTTGCATAGCTAGCGAGGGGAAGTCAAAAATTATTCGTAATATTGACATTAAGCACGAGATTCAAGTGAAACGTGCGCGATCGAGTTCGAATAGAACGTTTTTCAGTTCCCAGTTCAGTCCCCCGAATGCTTCCACGAACAAACCTATCACGAACAAACGTGATCAAAACACGATTGTTTTCCTTCAGTTGAATAAGAAACATTGATACATTTCGAAGTTTTCCCTGTTCGACGCGGAAAACGCTCGAATTGTGTTTCACTTGAATCTCGCCCTAAGACACAGTTGTATTGTTCATACTGACTTCTGTCCTCGTTTATTTTATTTATATGCTGTTGTGGTCATCCTATGAAAGTTTGATCCTAAATTCTCCGCTTGTCTTTCTCTTGTGGCAGATAGATCATGGCCGCTCCATTAGAAGTTTACACCAAAGAAGAACAACAAGCAATGATGCTGTTCCTGTGGTCAGAAGGTGTATCGTTGCTCGCAATCCGTCTAACGAAGACTTTCGGCATAATACGGGAAGAGTGCCTTAACGAGTGTCTAAAAATGGATTGAAAAATTCGATGATCGCCCTTTCTGTATCCTTTCTCATGCGCCTCATGAGTAATACTTGTGCGGCCATTTTGAATTTTTCAATCCATGCATAGAAACTCCGCTGCGTCGAGACACTGCTCCTGAATTGTGCCGGAGGTCTTTCAGAGATTACGGCCCCTCATACACCTTCCGACCCCACCGGATCACTGCTCGTTGTTCCACTTCAGTGCAAACTTCTAATGGTACGGCCACGATCTAACTGCAACAAAATTAAGACAAATGGAGGCATTGGAATTAAACTTTCACAGCAGGACCACAACAGCATAACAATAAAATAAACGAGGACAGTATGAGCAATGTCAGAAGAGCCATGTCAACAATGCGCATAATTTTCATAATGATCATTGATAGATTTTGGCGTGCAGCGCCATTTGTTAGCAGTGGCGTACGCAAGGCAGAGTTATGAGGTTTTTACCGCAACCTTGTCGAAGGTTTTTCTTTTAACATAAAGTCTATACATTTCTAATTTTCAAAGTAAAGATATTTCTCCTTTTAACATTTTAAGATTACGCCCCTAACCCCCCTTCCCCTAAAAAAATGTCACTGTATGCCACTGTCTGTTAGCAGTTATATTATAACTACTATTCCAAAATATTATGTAAATTTTTTAAAGGTTACATAATGAGCATACCTTTTTGCTGCATTCTTCTCTCGATCTTTGAGATTTTCACTTTTGAAAACAGGGAGTTATATGCTGGATACCCTGTATATACTCATATAAATAGCCGAACAGCCCGTCCCTGTTGCACGTGTAATGTATAAAGCAGAAATTCAAATTCTGTATAGCATGCAAACTTTACCTGTCATCTGTTAGGTTTCTTCCACTTAAGAAATTAAACCCGGATGGTGCATAGTTCCAATCCACTTCTTCAGCAGCAATGAAGATTTCCCGCATTTTCCCGTCTAGTTTGCTTTTTTCGAAAGGCCTGCTACTGTTATGGCAATCGACGACTCTAAAATATGCTTCCATTCCGGCTAAGAAAGAAGAAAAAAAGAAGGAAAAATTAAAGCTTAGCAGAAAGTTAGACAGAAAATTGCTTCCCCAATATCTGTTTTAAAAAATGTTATCTAAAAAACGTAAAAGACCATAACATTATGATTGATTTATATTTATACTTATGAGCTATATATACTGTATTATTATGGTTTTTACGGAAGCATTTGCAAATATGAACAACCACAGTAGAAGTAACTAACCCAGATGCTTGCATTTATCGCCTGTAACTGGCTGCCCAGAAATTTCGATAAAGTCAGTCGAAAACGTACGGTAAGAGTGGCACCCATAATGCCACTACCTCTGATTATTTGGCTTTTGAGTAATGCGTTATGTTAAGCTTAAAATTGTGTTTTCGAAGTAGCATTGTCGTATAAACAAATAATCGGTATATTTCCTTAAGTTGTGTGCAAATAAGTCCATGCCACTGGACGCCACTGCGTAGAAGTGAGTTAAAATCATCTGGTAATAAATATCTGTGTTAGAAATCATGAGCTCTTACAGTATGAAAGTAGACTTTCTAATTGCTTAATCAGCTTATTCAAATGAATAAATGAAAACCGTTTACATTTTGCTCTATGTTGCTCGCCACTGGGTAAAAGTGGGTTAAAATCATCTGGTAATAAATATCTGTGTTAGAAATCATGAGCTCTTACAGTATGAAAGTAGACTTTCTAATTGCTTAATCAGCTTATTCGAATGAATAAATGAAAACCGTTTACATTTTGCTCTATGTTGCTAAATGTATTGAAAAATAAAGAATTCTATAAAGTGATTAACGTAAATACAGATTATTCTTATATGCTTGGATCCAAACAAACAATTAATTATAATATTAATATAATCATCGTTTTGAAACAAAGCAATATTTCTCTTCGAGAAACGTATACGCCAGCTATTTACAACTACAAAAACTGAACAACGAAATGAAGTTCCAATTCAAAACATCTCTGACAACTTGTGAAAATCTTCTTTTACTTTACAGATCTTTTTCAAAAGTACTTTAATGAGATTGTGACTTAAAGTTCATTACCAAACAAATTGGCTTAATTTCGTATGCTACATTGGAGAAGAGGAGAAATAGTAGTTCCTATTGCAGAAAATATTATCAAATAAATGATAACTGAATTTTCTTGAATTTTTTGGGAGGCAATTGCCCCCCTTGACCTTAGTAAGTTACGCCTGTGACCTAGTAGCATTACAGAACACGTTCGAAAAAAACTGTTGTGAAATTCAGTAAATTGAATACGTTTCAGGAAAGTGACCACTCAATTTGAATGTTATTGAATCTTAGGAAAGAGAAAAGTGCATAAAGTTTAATGCAAAACAAGTTCTCAGTTTTTGTTACAAGAGGAGTAAAAGCTTGTTTGTAATACGCTGTCGTATGGCTTACTTTATCACGTTAACACAATGGCAGTAGATTTTAAGTATAACACTACACTTACAGTGAGCATGCGAACCCACTTCGCATCTGATGGGCCATACGCCTGGTCGCCTTGCAATCATGTAACTCGTTGTGAACTTTGCTGGCAAGAGACTCACTGAATCTGTCCTAAAAAATACAGTCAGTTGATGAAACATTATTTTGCTGCAGCAAACTAGTTGCGCCAGTAAAAGAAATGCATAGTTCAGCACTTACTTATGTCCGTTCCAGTTCACCACATGCCCTTCAAAGCTTGCGGTGTGGACATCGATGACGTCACCCATGCCGACCAGATGCCAGCTCACTCTGTCCAGGAGGCAGAATTCAAGTCCTGGTAGATTTCCGAATGCTAAGCCGTTGATAGTGTGCATCTGGTTGGATGCCTGCATAGGGTTAAACTATCTTTAGAAACAACTAGATAGGTGCGAAAACTTCAAAAGCATCAGTTTTGTTTGTACGTTATTCATGTTTTCTGTATTTTTTAACACGACCTGCAAAGTTGTAAATGGTTACAATTTCGATTTGTAGGTCTGTTCGTAGTCTAACTGCAGTCAGTAGGTATAGATTGCTACGGAATTGAAATGTGTTAGTAATGTGTAGCATGCATGTACCTTATTGAAGAAGGTGCATTCAATGAAATCGGAGATCAACCAAGGGCCAAGAGGATAAGACATTGAACATTGGTAGATGGATGCAATGTGAAGGTCCATGGCTGCAGCCTACCGCGTGGCTGTTTATCTAATGGGCCTGATTTTCTGGCACTTTTCTCCAGATGTAACAAGAATACGAGTTAGAACCCCTTAAAAAGTCTGCCCAAGGCATCTCCCTTTTAGGTAGATATCCTTTATGTGGCTTTGCCATAACAAACCAACATTCAATAAGACCGGAATTTTATTTTGAAGAATCCATTACGATATTCTGGGGATAAGGTACATGGTACAGTACGTAGAGAAAACATAGATAATTTTTGTAGTAATAGGTTAATGTTTACATCAGTTAGAGCACAGACGGCAGACAGGCTGTGAGGCAGATTAACCAGGCTCTTTACCTCAAGACAAAGCCGTGATAAAAGAGCAAGACATCGTAACGTGGCATTTACATTTTATTTAATATATCAACATCAAAAATATAAAGTAATGCGGTGGCTGGGCAGACCCCAAAGAGACGCAACTTTTCAGGGCAACAGCAAAGCGAAAAATGTGTCGAGAAATTGCAAGCCAAGAGAGTAGTAACAGAAGTAAAACACGCCAAAGGGCACGCCAAACAAAGTGCGAAAACAAAGAGGCGCCAGTAGACGTTAAATACATTTCTATATAATTATTTTTTAATCCCAGACGCGCCATCAGGATAAAACAAAAAATCTATCAGTTAAATTATAACCCAAAATGAAAGCCAATGTTATTTATAGATTTTATGCCTTATATGGTCATAAACAAACCATCGAAACTGAAACGCTAGGCTTTACAAATGGAAAAGTGAAATAATAAAAAGGAAAAATAAATGAAAACGGAAGATTGCTTTTAAATAAGGCAGGTGCAGAAAAAAAAACTTTACAGGTGAAGCGAAGAAAATCCGATTCGAAAATGCAAAGGATAAATTTTGAACACGGATTAAATTTAGAAATAATTAACAATTAAGTAATTGATAATTAAAATAAGATATGTGATGATCTGTATCACACAGACAAAAAGATAATAAATTGAAATCATAAACACGTTTCAATTTTATTGGGAAGCGTTAACAAGAAAATTAAATTACGCCGAAAGTACCAGTTATGGAGCACCTTAAAATAATTAAAACTTTGTAAAATAATACACATAAAGGGTAAAGGTACTTATCAAACTGTACACGTTGTGACAAGTTGTTACTCCCTGGAATCACACGTGGAAGAGCAAAAAGAAGGCCTTCGGTTTCCCACGAATTTAATAGGTATGAACTTGACCGGTGCTGCCCAGGATAGAGCAATGCCGGTTTCTTTTGATAATGCCGATGGACCACACAACATGCGTGTGAATGCAGCCAAGGGGGTCTCGGAAAAAAATTTTCAGAGGTTTAGACTGTCGAAAAAGCAGGTCGCGAGATAAACTCTTTCAGTGGGAAAGTAATTTCCCAGATTCCCAACATGGGAATGTTATTTGTGTTTGTTTACGTCTTGATGTAATATAATGATGAATGTTAAATATGCAGAATTTTTGGGAAATATCACACTTTTAACCTCATTTCTGTCTCGTGCGTTATTTGTGTATTTGTAGTCTTCTCTTTGTTTTAGCTTTCGTGGCGAGGGCAATGCGCCACAGCGTGCTTCGATCGAAAAAGTTTCGATCTTCTTCAGCAGCAGTTCAAGTTGATACACAGACTGGGAACAGTAACAGAAAACAACCGAGATGAGGGAGTTGCCAATCGGAGGAAGGAAAAAGCAAGAAACCAGAGGTTTTTTTTTACAAGATTACTTTTTTACAAGTTTTTTTACGAGTAAAATTACATTAATAATGATGCAAGTTTTCTGTGGTTATATGCTTAAAATCTCGCCAAGTTTAAAGACGATACACTGCCACCACTGAACTTACTTATCGATGCACCACCAAATTCGGCACAGAAAGGACAGCTGTATCGGAAAGTGTTTTATAATCAATGAGTTTGGCAAAATTAATCGTTTTTGTTTACGTATGATAGTGAAAATGACCTTTTAACCCTTTGATGCTCGGTGGTTGCACGGTAAAACCACCTTATCTTAGAGTTTTCAGTGCTAGTCGCATAAAAGTATGGTTAAATGGTCCCAACGCTGCAAAAGTGTAGCTTTGCTATCGACCCATTTAACTACCAATAATAAGGCGGTCGAGCGAATCGCCGATCTGGCACCGCAGAGCTAAAGAAGTTTTCTGACTCAGCTGCATATCTAGCTATGTCAGAAAACTCAGCCATGTTATTGGTAGTTAAATGGATCGATGACAACCCCTGCACTTTTTCAGCGTTGTACAGTCTATCCAGTTGGTCTTCTGTATTGATGTGAAAGTATTTGCGTTTCAAAGGGTTAGCAGAAACAAACAACAAAATAGAGAAGCCCATATGCCAGCATATAGAACATGAAGGGTCATTGTAACTAATGATTCACTTACTCTAAACTCGGCATCTTTCTTGACCTCCTCTCTCTCTTCATGCGTCAGGGTAGGCGCGTGCCTGTTAATATTTTCATCGATATAAGTACTCTTGTTTTCATCGAAGTTCATGAAGACCAATACGATTCGTCTATCGATTTTGCCATCATTCAAAGTGCCTAGGTACCATGAAAGAGAAGCAGGAAGGAAAAAATTAGAAAGATGTATGAGGAAGTGATTTTATGGATGAATCTTTTTGATGTAAGGCTTTGGTTGCTATAAAAAAAGGGAAGTTATTGAATATTAATTTTCAGCGCAATAGTAGTGTTCCTTGCTCGTAATGTTGGATCATTCTCTTGAAATGAATTGCACTAAAATTGCAGAATAGTTCAAAAGGTTTCCATTTTATGATAAGTGTTTTATTTTTAAAAATTTAGTTATTGTTTTCATGTGAAAAAAACACCCATAAAATTATTGTATTTACATAAATTTACATTCGTAGCGTTAAACCTGTAATGTAATGAAGTTGTTTATTAATATTTCAGTTATATATCTTTTCATTTATACGTCCTTTTAGATCGGCCAATTGAAAGACGTATAAACAGTGCTTTGCCGTATTTTCGGCCCCAACATGGCCGAGTGGACAAGGCACTCAAAATGGTAGACGGCCGAAGTGTGAAGGTCGCGGATTCGGGCAACACCTCCTAGATGTAGAATGCCTAACAGCTGAAGCTTTAACGTCACTTCTAGATCTTCTTAACTGAAGTCATCACAGTTGTATCTTCAAAAAGTAAAACTATTTAAAAGTTCTGGTGGATGCTACAAATATTAGAAAATATCTTAAATTAAAGTTAAAAATTAAAATACCTTTCTGATACAAAATAATTCATTGTGATCAAGTTCCGTGTCATATTATACAATTAGTGACGGTCAAAAGTTGTCATTTGTCGTAAAATTAATTCTTTTTAAATCATTAAAAAGTCTTATGCATCAGAAAATTCATCACAAATTTAAAATAGATATGCTTTGTGAAAGTAAAACTATGATGACGTCATATAAGAAGATCTAGTGATGACGTCAAAGCTTCAGTGGTAAGGCTTCCTATATCTAGAGGGTGTTGGTTCGGGCCCCGTCCCGCGGCTGTCGATCTGACGGTCAGAAGTTTTGGTCGGTTTTCCCCAGATGTAAAGCGAACCCCCTGCGTCAGAACCCCTTAGAAAGTCCTATGCACGACCAAGGCACCCCCCCATCATAGGCAGATACCCCTCGTGAAGGTTTGCCTTAATACATCCAATACACTACAATTACTGTATTTTCGATAGATTTACCTTTCTTGCAGACAATCAGTGGTCCCAGCAAACCTGCGTGCAGTTCCGTCTCGCCGTGGCGATGAGAGTGGTACATCCACGTCAGGCAGTCTGGGTCATTCTCGGTCGGTGCATCGTGGTCATTCATCAGCCACCGGTAGACGTGGCGGGCACCGGGTTGGACCCTGTCGTCTATCTTCTGTGAATCGGACGTGTTGTCATCGTACAGAGCTCCTGTTGCGATATCATAATGTGACATTAGACTAATTAATGCTCATAGAATGAAAGTTATGTAAAGTGTGAATCTCAAAATGATCTGTCATTTCAAATTGCTAGACATTTTGTAGCACATGAATGCTATTATTTTCAGACAAAGATTTTTGTCTACGCAAGAGAAGGCGTCAACTCTCTGCCTTCTATATGACGCATAGGATTGCAAAACAAACAACCTAGTACAAAATAGAGGTTGCCCGCAATTGAACGACCCTATTTTAAAGACGAAGCTTTTGTTGATGAAATTATGAAATTTTCTGTAGGACATTATGAAGGCATGGGAATTGATTTGGCGGAATTAAAAAAAAATCATTAATTCAAATGGCCGCCACCAGGAGGCGTTTCATGGCCTCCGTGGTCATCAGACCTCAATCCGTTCAATTTTGGCTTTGGGGCTTGGTAAGTCGCGATAATCCAAGGACTTGCCTAATCTTAAAGATAGCATTTCGCAACATGTTCGAGGCATTTCCCTGAACACACTGCTGTCAGTTGTGGAACTTGCTGTCTTGCCACTCTAGATGGTGGCTGACAACGATGGCGGTCATGTTGAACATGTTTTGTTTTAATTATATTGGTAAAGTATCAAAAATGTATGCTAAATGAGTGATTCATTAAATACCCACCCTGGTAGCGAACATTTGAACTTATTTTTTTTTTTATTCGCTCAAACAAATTCCCATACCTTCACAATGTCCTACACAAAATTTCATTATTTTATCATAAATAGTTTCGTCTGTAAACAACTTTAAAATAGGGTCGTTTAATTTCCGGCATCCTGTTTATTATATCAAACTTTTGCGAATCCCACGGCATGTCCTTCTGCCCTTTCCACTGTCTATATGATTTCGCACGTCTTCTTTCCCCTATCTCCACCTCAGGTGACACTGATTTTAAATGTTTATAATACTAAAAATTCTGCTCTAAGTATCTGACAACTGCGAGCAGATGAACTAAATGCGAGCTTAATTGTTAAGCCAGGACTCCACATGGATAGAAAGAAGAATTGTTTTCAGCTTTCCGAGTCTGTCCGGATTACGCGCTAGTTTGACTCCATGTCGACAGACGCCTCAAAAGATTCCGTGATGCAGGTGCCACTCTATGGTCTTCATTTTAGTTTATTTTTTTCGTTTCATACATTTGATGACTAAAAAAGAAGCGTTAAAAATATCTGGATAACAAATATTTTGCTATAATGAGCTTGCACTTTATGAATCTGACGTGTTTGATTAGAACACATGAAATTAAAAAACGTAAACATAGACTTTGGATTCGAAGTAGTTTTTCTTAGAAAGAGAGAAATATTAAATTCACAGCATTAATTAAGCTGCAGATGCGGAATTCTATTTCCAATACGTAAATATTTGTTTAAAGAAAATTTCCTTTTTTTTCAATTACATGAAAATTTCATAATACACTAATAATGCATTTTTCAATCTTTGACACAAACGCTTCAGCATCAAACCGCGACGCCATCTTTCTTTTTTGGCTGGGCCTAAACGAAATCCCATTGGCTGGCACATGACGAAAAACGTGGGCAGAAATAGAAAAGAGTCTACATTACCAACTTTGTGTTTATGTCACGATTCTGTTGGTCAGAAAAGGAAAAATAACCGGAAGTTCTGTTTCAATTTTTTGTTTCCGTCGCGTGTCTTCCATCAATGTGGAGTCAAGGCGGTAACTACAAGCAAAAACCAATCGTCCTGTATATATTTGCAGACAATCAAGAATCCCGTTTCTTACCTTCATGGATCTTCTGATATCGAACGCCGTGAGGATGGATTGATACCGGATGTGACGCCATGTTGTAGAAGACAATGTTGAGTATGTCCCCAACTTCTCCAATGAGCACAGGTCCGAGCAGCCCCATCCATGGCTCTCTGGTTTTCTGTACCGTAAAAGTATCGTCTGTGAATTCTCTCAGTACCGCCTTCCTGTACACTTTCCCCAACTTGAGGGGATCCGAACTTAAATTTAAATAAAGATCTTTGTACCTGTAAAAAAGTGAATTATGTGCTAAAGATATACTGTATTTAAACAAAAAGCAATCTTCAGTGATTCTTAAAAATGAAAGCATTATGACACAGCCAGGGAGTGGATGATAGGGCTGCAGCCATTCCCAGAGTGAGTAAACATAAAATATGAAGAAAATTAAGTATTCGTGCATAAATTTGAAAGTTCCCCTTGATATCCCCATGGAGTATATTTGAAAGTTTCTCTTGAAAAATTTGAGGTTTAGCTACGCACTTAAGCCAAATTTAAAATTTTCACTAATGTATGTTTTTCCAACTGCTAATATTTTAAACTCTATTTACAAATTTCTTTTTTCTATTATTTAATTAATTTTTATATGCAAACACAAAAAAAATGTTATAACGATTTTTATAAATTACCTATTGCATTCTAGTGTTATAGTTCTCAGCCACTGCCCGAAAAAAGTTCCTGGCTACGCTACTTTATTGTATCATAGGGAAGATTATATAACTATTTTTTATGGAATTTTTAAAAGCTTAATTTATTTTAAATGCACATTTTCGTTGTAAGCAAGTAACATTAAAATTTAAAATCACCAAAATGGCCTGAGAAATTTTTGGAACCGAATTGAGGGTAAGTATTGTTTTTGTGCAAAATTTTTACTACACAACAGATATTCAAATTAAAAAAGATTTAAAAAAACTTTCTTTTTTTGGTTTTGAAGGAAATCTCATAAATTTTTCAGGAGTCTTGGTTACATGGAGAATATAAATAAATTTTTTTGTATTAAGCGATTATCGTACAGTGTTAAAACAACAATAAAAATAAAATATTTATGAAATTATGTAGTATATTGTTGGGTAAGCTCTATTTCATGTTAACTGATTCTTAATGTTAAGCGTTTTTGTTTGAAATGTTCTTCACAGGAATTGAACTGACATTTTTATCTGACGGAGAGCTTTTAAAAGTACTGTTCGATTTGTCTTACGAAAAATATTCAAAATAAGGTAGGAAAAAGAACTAAGTTAAAAAAAAATTCCTCGCGTAAATTTTCAAAAAGTTACACTTTTTTAATTTGTATGAAACCCCTGTACAAAAAAAAATACCCAGTTAGTAAAATGTGCCCCATATGCTATTGAGGCGATTTACGAAATTTGAGAATTATATCCTAAAAATTTTCAGACATATGAAGATAAATGTATACTGACTTAAACCATTTTTCAATGGCTCTCGAAGAGAAAAAAATCACGTCGAATGATCGCATTTCAGGAGTCGTACAGAAATTACGAAAGAAAATATTTTTTTGCACCCTAGCATTCAACATTCACATTCCAATTCATAAAAGGCCCCTGATCTTCTTTGTTTAAAGATATCTCTGAGACGTTTCCTGATGAACAGCTGAAATTTTGTACATCACCACTTTAGTGTCGGGCCACATTTTACTTATTAGAAATTTTTTTGTACGGGAGCTGTATACGAATTTAAAGAGTAACACATAAAATATTAAGGAAAGGAAATTCTTCTCTTTACGTAGTTTTTATTCCTACCTCATTCTGAACATTTTCCCAATTTACATTGCCCACTTATCTCTAATAGATAAAGAATTAAAGTATGTTACCACCTTTCTCAAATACCCTGTATATGTATGTGGGTTACTTCAAAGTTTTTAATTACTTTTAGTTCATACTATGACTGGCTGTTATATGAAACTAGGCATGACTAAGGTCTAGAAAATAAAAGCAGTCCTTATATTTTACCCCTTGGTTTAAGGGTTAATGGAATAGATTTCACTAGAAACATGAATGCACAGTGTTACATGACTCCCTATTCTCTTTTGTGGATTAATTAAAAAAAGATTTATTCACTGTTCGTCAAAAATCATCCGATATATGTGTGGTGTTTATTAATTTTTTCTAGTTCATTTGAAATTATATTAATAAGTTCTTGATAATCTTTTATGATAAAAGGAAAGAAAAATTCAGGTAGATATTTTTAAGAATTCTTAACTGCGTACATAAAGACTGCTGAAACGAATTGACTCCTAATACAGGGTCTCCCATAATGATTAAAACAAACTTTAAGGAAGGGAATCGGGTAAGCAATATAGGTGCGGATTCACCCTACCGAAAGTCTATATTCTACGTCATTTTGGGTTAATGGGATGTCGTTGTGAGGTAACTTTATCTGTTTTCTTTCTCTTTTTTATATCATAAAAAATATTTTATAAATTTGTATGTCTTAGTTTAAAAAAAAATATCATTTCATTGATGCTAATTTTATTGCGGTTTAGCAATTTTAAAACCTAATCATAATTCTTTTATAAACTGAATACAGTCGCTGCTGTGATGTATTATATCGACTTTTGGCCCATGTCTTGCATTAAATCTTTGCACTATTAAATTACTACTTTTGTAGTGAACCATAATTTTTCTAATTCGTCGGACTTACAGGTAATTTAAGTTACAACAACTGACACGCACATACACAAAAAAGCCGTATTTGCCCAAATATAATGCGACCCCGAAATTTTTTATCCAGATAATTAGAAACTCCTATGCCTTGAATTTAGCGTGAGTCAGGCTTTTTACGGGAACTGATCAGTTGTATATCGCTTTATATTCGGTCTAATACGGTATTTGATTTCTAAGCAGAGGTTATTTTTTAGTTATTCAATTCCATACATACAATTTTAACTATCCGAACACTTAATGCTTTTTTTAAATCTGCCAACACATAAATATTTCATTAAAGATTTAGAGACGCGCAAATTGCGATTTTATTTTCATTATATAACGTAAAGTTGAGAGAGTTTATTAATCTCACGCAATTTTAATTTATGACATCATGTGTTTGTTTATTGCAAAAGAAACCACGGTTTGCTCAGTTAGTTACTTGGTTCGTTCGCTCAGTTAGTTTTCTAACGGAGTAACTTTATATCTAAATTATTTTTCCTTACGTATTAAAGTTCTCGAATAATGTAATCCTACATTAAAACTAAAAACGTTTTGGACTGTCTATACACTTTTAAAAAAGCAATATCTGCATATTGATGCAATATCTGAAGCATGAAGGCGCGTTTAATGTCGTATCTATATTGTAGATATTCGATCTCATAGGAAAAAAAACTAATAATTAATAAATTTATATTCATTCAAAAGCTTTAAATTTTCACGGTAAAATTATCGTTATAAGTCGATGATTCTACCGTTTTACAGTTCTATGTCTGTAACCGTAACTAACATGATGTATTTTGAGAACTATACTGTTCTAATGTGCAAAAGATAGGCTGGTTCAAAAATGGCTTTAAATGAGAATAAGTAATTGGAGCTGGAGTTAGTTTATGTTTTGACTGTATTTTCTAACTTGGATGAACTTTCTAAGAGAGACATGTTCTTTCTAATAACTGAATGTTAATTAAACTATGCTTCCCATTGCCGAACAACACAAAATGTTTCATTTTGATCATAGAAATTTTCCAATCTTTAACTAGCTCATTGAAACTTTCAGAAAAAAGTAACTGGACTTGAAACTGCACTTCCGGTGAATTCCAGCAAAAATTAAGTAAAAATGCAATTTTAAAAAATTGAAGCTTTTTATTGTGAAGCTCTAAAAGGCATAAAATAAAAAAAATATTCTTTCAAGGATATGTTTTAAATGAATAAAAGTTTCAAAACTAAAAATTTTGAGTAAAATAGAGATATTTTACTTTTTGCAAGAAATGAAAAGTTTTAAATGTTCAAAATATTTAAAAAGCATTCGTGATCTTTGAAATACAGATATTAACGACTAAATCAATGCCTTACAACAACCAAATACAGCTAAAGTGGAATGCTAATCTCAAATGCTTCACACATCAGCTAGTTATGTTTGAAATTAAGGCTGTTCTGTTTGGAAATCACGGAATTTTCAAACTGATTTTTAAAGAATTTAATTGGTGACTCTGAAAAATTTAGAATATCTCTCTACAAGTTTTGCTGTGAGCTGCTACACACAATGAACCTATAGAAGTTATAAAACACCCAGGAAGAAAATTCTAAATATACAAATTTTTGCAATATATCCCTAAACAGGTAACTTCTCGACCGATTTTTGTGCTTATGAGGTTTTTCAGAAAGTTGCATGAGACAAACAGCTTTATTGCTATTATGAGATACATACTATAGTTAGTGAAGAAGCATTATTATTTTTTTCGAGCATTTAGCATCATTCGTTTGTTTTTAAAGCTGTTTAAAAGTCCTGTTACAACAATCGCGTTTCAAAAAAAAAACATCTTTAACCCTTTGAAGAGCAAGTATTTTCACATCAATATAGAAGATCAAATTCATCGACTGCCCAACGCTTAGAAACTGCAGCTGTTGCCATCGACCCATTTAACTACCAAAAACATGGCGGTCGATCGAACCGCCCATCTGGTGCCACACAGGCAAAGAACTTTGCTAACACAGATGGCTGAGCGGCTGCGAAGTTTTTTGGCTCTGTGGTGCCAGATGGGTTATGAGCGTCATGCTTTTGGTAGTTAAATGGATCAATGGCAACGGCTGCGCTTTTTCAGCAGTGAGACTATTTAACTGTGTTTGTTTGCGGCTAGCAATGAAAACGCTGAAATAAGATGGTTTCACGGCGCAACAACTGCGCGTGAAAGGGTTAACCCTTTGAGGCGCAACCCTTTCCCAATGCTGATAAAAGGGCAGCCGTTGCCATCCCTCGACTTAACTACCAGTAAGATGGCGGACGATCGAAACGTTCATCGCGTGCCACAGATCTAGAGACCCTTTTTTGACGCAGCTGGCTGTGCCGCACAGCCACCGGCGTCAAAAAAGGGTCTCTAGATTTGTGGCACGCGATAAACGTTTCGATCGTTCTCCATCTCGCTGGTAGTTAAGTCGAGCGATGGCAACGGCTGCCGTTTTTTTCAGCATTGGGCAATCTATCCAGCTGTTCTCGCATTCTTCCATTTTTCAGACGATGTCAGTGCTGTTAAAAATAATCGTGACCATTTTTGTTACGGGAAATGACGTGCTAAAAAGTAAAGGATGCTCGTGGAGCTCTGTCACCCGCAACTATTTTTATAGAAAATAAATCTATTCTTCGTGACTGGCAACAGTCAAAACGTCAGAGTTTGGTGTTCCCAGAGCGGGAACACTGCGCATTAAAGGGTTAAGCCATATACGATATCAGAAATAAAACATCCAATGGGACTTACTCGTCCGCACCAGGACCCAGCTGATTACCCTCTGGAGCATAATCCCAGTCCACTTCCACTGCACCTATGTAAACAGTCCTCGTCGGACGATCTTCTTCAGGTATCCTTTGAGCTTGTACAACACATGCCGCGAGATATACCACAAGAACATAGTAGAAAGCTCCGACGTCGATATGAACAAGCAGTCTCTTACTCATGCTTTCTCAAAGTCCTCAGGGAACTTAACTCCCAGTCAGAACCGAGAGTTCAGGCAAGTTATATCCAACTAGTAACCAACTGAATCTACGTCTTTACAATGAAGCCCTGGTTACCATCTATTCTCTGTTACGGCAGTACTTCAAGACTCTAACAGCAGCGGCCGTCTTCAGCAGCAAAAAGACAGTCTCGCGGCAGACTTTCATGTTTATGTGTCGCAGTGGGTCTTACCTAACTGGCACCATTTTATTTATTAGTCCTGAATTATCGTCGGACGTAGCGGAGGGGGATTAAGACGAATCCGATTATTCGAAAGTGTTCCAGATGTCTTTTAATTTAAAGTGAAGGTAAAAGTTTTTTACGTAACTGACATTGCTGGAGCCTTTTGCGTAACCGGAGGCGCCATTTTGATGCCCCTATCCAGTACTGAAGCATTAGAAGGTGTGTTGCCACGTGCTCTGTGGTTAAAGTCGCCTGCCTTTTTTATGATAAAATGCATTTAAAGGAGTTACAAATGTAATGAAAAAATGCTACATATAGAAACGAATCCCCAAATGCGATAAAATGTCTCAAAATTTTAGATGAATCCACTAAAAGGATAGCATTCTTAGAAGAAAGTTTAATAAAGCTGTTTGACAAGATTTGTATAAAAAAATACAGTAAAAATTTGAACCGGTCGAAAAAATAGGTCCATAACTAATTAAAGAAAAACTACAGAAGATTTTTTATATAAACTACAACAAGCGGCTAATACTCTTGTTCGGATGAAAGCATCCCAGAGAGCAAACTGGATGAATAACTGACAAACGAGTGTCCTAACTCAGATCTCTACAATAAATGACCTAGATCTAAGTGTTCTTATAGAAAATTCTATCATACTAGTTATACCGTGTACGCTAATGGAACTGGTGCACGCAAAATCTGTCGTGGCTCCAATATCCTCAATATTCAAACAATACCTCTGGGGGGTGTCGATTTCAGGTGCTAGGTCTCAATTTGAAATGGGTTCAAAATTAAGAGACTCCGAGCAAAAAGAGGCATCCCCTTCAAGACTTGGTATCCGTCAAAATTGTAGTTTAGTAATAATCATCAAAAATCGCTTGCTCGATTTACGCGCTTCCAAAAACTATTTGTCAAACATGTGTGACACTAAAAGGCAACCCTATAAGCATTGAAAGAAATCATTGGCTAAAACACCAATTTCGGATTATATCCAAAATAATTATTCCCTGCCATAGCCCACAACATTCTGAACAACCAAAAAGCAAAACAACCCCAAACGTCCGTTAGACATACTAAGAGCGCCACTAGCTAAGGAATTTGTCCGCCAAATAGGCAGGGCTATTTGGCGGACCTATTTTGGAATAGGCTGCCAGCTACTCTGCCCCAATAATAGTATGGGTAACGCGATGAGTTGCCCTATGCAGGGATCTGCCGCCCCGCTACGGGATTAAAACCGTAAGTTGCGCCTCTGCGCGATAGGTAAGTCCCGTCCAGACATGCTACTTTTCCGCCTAATAGCGGAATTCCGCCTTTTCAGCGTTAAATGTTATCATTCCTGGGATCGATGCAAATATGCATTAAAATTTTCGGACATGTATATGGAGGGGGGGGTGTCTTTACCGATTGAAAAAACATATTCGAACTGGGCATTATACTATCGGACTTTTTTTAAATGGCCTCATTAGAGCAATAAAAAAAAAACTTGCAATTTTGTTTCACTAAAGAAGTGCAACAGAACTTCTGCTGCCCTATTGCAGCTAAAAAAGCTTCTTATCTTAAAACTTTGCTAAGTTTCCTATTTTCTACTAGAAATATAGTCTTAAATTTTAGTTTTGATTCAAAATTAAAACAATTTTTAACTGAAATGTGATTTTATTTTAACTTTAACAATCTTGAAATTCTAACTTTCAAATTAAATATATTTTGTTTGAGAATACAAGTGTCTTTTCTTATTGTGTAAATTTCTTCTATAAATATACTCTTAAACTTTAGTTATTAAAATTTGAAATTTAGCTAGTTTATACAGTCAGTCTGATGTTTTGATACGTCGTCTAAGTCTTCAAATTTTAAAATAATAAAGTGTTACATTTATTTATAAAAATCTCTTAAAAGCCATGCGATTTTGGTATGATTATAGATTTTAGTTTCTTTAGCAACGATTTTTCAAAATTTTCAGCCTTTTTTTCTGAAGAACTGTAGCATGTCTGGTCCCGTCTGCAGTTTCTAATAATAATATACTAGTTAACCCGTTGAATTTTTTGAAAGTACATTACAATTTAAAACTGGATGGAAACAGAACAGCAACAACAACGACAACAACAACAAAAAAAAAAAAAAAAACAAAAAAAAAAAGAGAGAGAGAGAGAGAACACTAGATGTTATCCTAAAAATAAATGTCTTATTATTGTTGGATAATAATTATCTCGCTCCAGAATGGATCAGAGTCTATACTAATAGATATAAGAAGAATGATGCCACGGGTGCAGGTGTGTATTTTGGCCATGCGATTTTGGTATGATTATAGATTTTAGTTTCTTTAGCAACGATTTCTCAAAATTTTCAGCCTTTTTTTCTGAAGAACTGTAGCATGTCTGGTCCCGTCTGCAGTTTCTAATAATAATATACTAGTTAACTCGTTGAATTTTTTGAAAGTACATTACAATTTAAAACTGGATGGAAACAGAACAGCAACAACAAAAAAAAAAAAAAAAAAGAGAGAGAACACTAGATGTTATCCTAAAAATAAATGTCTTATTATTGTTGGATAATAATTATCTCGCTCCAGAATGGATCAGAGTCTATACTAATAGATATAAGAAGAATGATGCCACGGGTGCAGGTGTGTACAGCAGATTTTTCTCACAGCTCTTGGTTGTGACCCTTCTGCAATCCAGAATGGGAACTTTTGAAAAGGCTGTTATTCTTGTCTACAAAAGCAATAGGGAGATCAGCCATAGAGACAATTGCACTCCGAAAACCCTCTCAGTATCTTCACTCGTGAGTAAAATAAAACGATCATGTTGAACATACATGATAGCGAAAGAGCGGACCTACTGGCTAAGAAAGGTACAGAATCATATATTAAGAGACTATTAAGAGAGATTGCTGTTCCGTTAGATTACCTCAAAAGATGTGTTCGAGCGAAAATTATGGCTGCATTCGTAAACGACAAACTCGTTGCACGAGATTTCGTAAGAAAACTGGAATGCGTGTGTTTAGTGCTGTCAGTGGTTATCAGTTTCCTTTGACTTTACGAACAAATTCAGTTTATTTAGTTTCGTCGCCTAGGAGACGTGTTTGTTTACTATTCGCGAATGCGTTAATTTTGCTGAGGAGAGTTTTTAGTACATACTCAATATAAAATCAACAGGATTTTTAAAAGAAAGAGTGGCCATAATTGAAGTGCACAAATCAAAATTTAGAATTTTCAACTTAAACTTCATTTTTTCAAAAATATTTAGCAAGAGAAGTTAAAAATTCGCTAATAACGGATTAAATCAACTTCAATCTCAACACTAAAACATGCATTTTTGAATTTACTAAAATGAAAAATACAAGAAAATGATTACCTTTGAAAAATTATGTACCTTCGTAGCATTTTCTAACGTACGCATGAATTTCCTCCTCGAAAAAATAATATTTGCAGCTTTAGAAAACGTAAAATACTTTTCACAACAACATACTTTTCCATAACAACGGGCGCCATTTGAAAACAACAACAACGTGCAGCAAGAGTATCTTCTAAACAACTGACGAAACCTTTGCACAGATCAGTTTATTTCGTTTGAAACTAATCGCACTCAATTTTGTATACGAACGCTCTAGTTTAAAAACTGTATGCACTCAGTTTCCTTTATGAACACCTTAAATGGAAACTCATTGCACGAGTGTAACTCGTTTGGCGTTTACGAATGCAGCCTATGTTGAACTATAAAACGGATCTATCTAATAAATGCAGAGATAAACCATGGAAAAATATTAAAAATGCATGGAAAGAATTTGGTCACAGACCACGTAAAGAGGCTGTGGCCAATTTCAGTTTGAGAATTGGACATGTCTGCCTAGACAAACATCTAAAGAGAAGTAAAGTAAAGTAAGATAAAATAGAAGTAAATCTAAAGAGAATAGAAATATTGTCCAATAGTGTATGTCCTATTTTTAAAACAGCAACATGGACAGACTTAGAACACTTATTCGTCTGTCCAGACATTACAACTTAGATGTGATGTTTGCCTGCTCTATTTCATCGACAGGGATCGCATGACCTCAGCAATTGTATGCTTCCCCTCTAGACTTTAATATTGGTGTTTAGAGATTTTACTTGTAATTTTACAGATGTCTTGGTGTTTAAATATTGCCCTTTTTATAAAAAAATGATTTTTTTAATGTCTGCCTTTTAAGTGTATTTGTATTTTTGATGTTTATGCGAGACACCAGATGTTTATAGATTGAGTTCCTTTTTAGGCATATGAAACAACAACCTATAATATTATACTTATTTTAAAAAAACACTGTAGAACTATATTTATTGTAGTAGATAAGTCTCTGTTTTCAATTTATCTAACTTGGCAGTCCTTAGTATTGTAAGGCTAAGACAAGACGTAAGCAAAAGACCTTATCCTATTGACTTGACCTTTCAGCTTACAGTTCTTAAAGTCTCACTTCTTACTAATGGATGATTTCAGTATCCTTATGTAAGGCTGTGATTCTACCTTTAACTACTAGTTTGTTGAGGGAAAATTAGCATAGGGGAAACCGGGGCACATTGAGGATACATAGATACAATGTAGATTTATTTAAAAGTTTAAAATTCCTCTCCTAAAAGTTGGCAACAGTAAGGGCATTCCTCAGGTGAAACTGGACTTGTAGTTTCTCGATGAAGGTATTTAATATTTTCAGTCTGTATCTTTTGGAAGTCTATTTCTAACATCATAATCATATTCCATTTTATCTATCAGTTAGAGTATAATAGCACATTCTAACATATGTAAGTGGCATTTATTTTTGCACAATTATTATTTACTAAATTACATGCTACTGATTTTAATACAGCAAAAATATTCAAAATGATTTATCACATTGCATGATTAGAAAACACTCTTCAATTGCATAGTTTAAAATTTTTAAAAATCTCGATGCTCATTATAAGAAAGACAATTTTCTGCAATATGTACCAATGTGTCCCAGTTTCCCTACCTATTCATTAATATGTAGTTTAGATTATTATATTTTTAATTATGTTATTTATATTACATAAATGTTATTTATACTTATAATTAAAACAGTGATTTCTTAGCAACCAAATGTCCCATGTACCCAGATACACAGAGACAGAAAATACTGCGTAGTTCATCCTTGATTTACCTAAGATGGCATCCGACAGGTTTGGAAGAATCGAAAGTTATTTATTGCTATAATAGGATAGAGTAAGACATGGAGGTATTCATTGCGTAATGTGATTTAAAAGGAGAAGTAAATCCGCTATGCTTAGAAGAAGTGTATTTTGCAAAACAGAGAAGATTCCAGAATGAACACACACTCGTGCTGAATCGGGGTCACAACTTAAGGGGTTAGGGGTAGTCAGAGGCGTGAAAAAATGCCATTTTTTATTATTTTTTTTTTACTAGTAATTAAGTTTATTTCACATAAGTAAAAACATAGTATCATTTCATCATACTTTAACATTACTTCACTTAAATTTCAAAAAAAAAATAATAATTATTTTACAAGTTATAGCGGTCTAAGTTGAACAGGTTTTAATAATGGGTCCTTGCGGTGACCATTACAGCTCCTTGGAGATTCATCTAAAATCAATGAAACAAAAAAGATTATTTTTATGGATAGATAATCTTGTGCCTGATCGAAGCTTTTTTTGTTTTTTTCAAAATTAACAAAATGGCGGTCTCTGGAAATTTTTTTGCAGATTTTCGGGAAAAAACCAACAATTAATTGTTTATAAAAAATCGAAGTTTAAAAAAAAAAAAATCCTTCGATCAGGCACTAGCTTTTTATGTTTTCTAAAAGCTGTATAAGTTTCATTCAAATCTATCGAGCGGTTTTTGAGTTACAGTGGTCACCAGTTCAAAAAACATAGTTTTGAGAAAAACGCATTTAAAGTTTTACAGTCGATTGATGTACAGTAATACGAATAATTTCAATACTTACACTGAGTCATCTATTCCTGGACCATATAAGAGTTCTTCAGCCGTTGTAGAACTTTCTAAAACATCAATTTGTTGTTGTCTACGTCGCATTCTACCTTCGCGAGTGTTGTCGTTAGCGCGCTGATCAGCTACTTTTACACGTGCACTATCGGTTTTTTCAGTATACCGATGCGAATTAGGCCCACAACTAAGTCCCAGTGTGTTCATTATTACTAATAATGACTTTGTCCCTTCATTAAATATACTCATAGCTACGTATGCAGCAATTTGAACAATGGTAAAACTAGTATTGATAGTTTTTGGGCATATTTTCCACACTAGTTGGTTGAAGCTCTCGTTATTATTTTGATTAAATCCACCTACACATCTTGAAAGTAAATTTTCATTACTAAGATCTTTAAAAATAGGTTTGATTGCTTTTAAAACTTCAGGAGGTAAGGGAGAATTATGCCGCTAGCTAATTGTTCTCGGAAATATTAGACCGCTCGAGAGCCTTTTATTCTTCGCTAAATAACTCGAAAGATATTTGTCGGATTCACTTCAAACTTTCAGAGAATATTTTTAAGATACTATACTTTAAGAAAATGCAAAAAAAAAAAAAAAAAAAAAAAAATCAATTTTTTGAAAATTCTGACTGCCCCTAACCCCTTAAGTGGAATGCAATTGTACCTGAAATTTAATAATTAAGGGGTGTGGTATCTTTAAGTAGTAATGAAAATGAGGAAATGTGCTTGTTCAAATAAGTGCCTCCCTGTTTACATAAATAATTTATTTAAAAGTAAGCAATTTTATAAATATACAGTGCATCCACGTGTATGTTGGCAGACGTTTATTTTCGAAACCGTTAGTTCCAAATGTTACTTCTAGACCTTTCTACATACTTTAGATGACAAGATCTTTCCAATTGCAAAAATTAGACGCATGTTAAATATACTAAAAGTTTGAAGCGAAAAAGAGACGCAAATTAAAGTGCCCTCCCCCTCGACTAACAACTCCCCCCCCTCCTGCTTTGCCTCTCCCAGACCACTTTTTGTTTTCAGGATGGTTTCTACAAAAATTTTGATGGTCTTGCCGTAGCTAAACCATTGACGTCTGTTGTTTGCGATATACACATGTACTCTTTCGAATACAACCTTTTTAACAGACTGTCTTTCCCATTCTGGGTTCGCCATGTCGATTGACTGTGATGTCCACGATATTAACGACATTCACAGTATCATGAATCTTGACAAAAACATACAATTCACCTTTGAATTTGAAAATAATAATACCCTTCCTTTCCTTGACACTCTTGTTAAGCGCAATAATAATGCTTTTACCACTGCTGCTTACCGCAAACCTTTTTCGGTTTTCTCAAAGACCCCTTTGAGACTTTGAATTCATGGCGGTATTTACAGTATCAGGTGCCAGAGTGGTTTATCTCATATCTGGCAAACTAAACGCGCCCTTAAATTTAGAATTAAAGAGCACCTAGCTCTTGTTAAGAAACATGTAACTAACAAGTCTTCCATCGCTAAACATTGTTGGGATACCAACCATACTTTCGACTTTAGTTCAGCTGAACTCATTTGCAAACCCCCGTTCTCCCAGTGAATTAAGTTTTCTTGAAGCTTTCAATATCCACAAAAGCATAAATAGTCTTGTAAATGGTATTTCACTGCCCCCCCTCTCCTGAATCTTGGAAATCCTGTTGTTCTCCATTTTCTTAATTTTCTGCTTTCCTATTGGCCCTCATAAAACTCTGATTCCCTGATTTCCTATTGGCCCTCATAAAACTCTGATTCCCTGCTTTTCTATTGGCCCTGGTAAACACTATCCTGAATCCTCACTTTGTCTATATAAGCAGAGCGAATTTTTGTTCTCATTCTAGCAAGGGCTCCACAGGAAAATCTCTGACCTACGGGACTTTCTTTGCCACAACGACACTGATCTCATTCTCATACAGGAAACCATGTTCCATCAAAATTATAAATACAATATACCTAACTACACTCTTTACCGTACAGATAGGACGGTCTCTGATGGGTGTTCGTTTGGCGGTACTGCCATCTTCATCAAAAATTCCATACCTCACTCTTTTATTCCAATACCTCTTACTTCACTTGAGGCTACTACAGCCATCATGCACACCCTGCAAGGTGATCTTATGGTCACCTCTGCACAAAACACACTATACAAAACAAACAGAAGGCTGCCATACTCCTACTCGACTTGCAAAAAGCATTCGACAAAGTATGGCATAACGGACTTCTATTCAAACTGATTCAGCTCAACATCCCTGATGCTTATATACATGTCATTAAAAGCTACCTACTTAACAGAAGCTTTGTTGTCCGTGTTAACGACACAACTTTTGATACATATCCCATTTCTAGTGGTGTCCCACAGGGCTCGATCCTGGGGCCCACCTTAGTTAACATATACATCAATGACATTCCAAGATCCCTTGATAATACTCTAGCACTATTTGCAGACGACATTGCTATTATTGGCCACTCGCCCTACAAGACTGTGCTTGCCCACTCAATGCAGTCACGTATAGATAATATCGTCGACTGGATGCGCAAATGGTGCATTAATATCAACCCAAATAAGTGCCAAGCACTTAGTTTCACGCATTGCCGCCCACCTTCACGCCTATTTGTTTGTGGCACTCCAATTGAATGGAGCTCCAAAGTCGTGTATCTTGGTGTAACCATTGATAAATCGTTATGTTGGCGACACCACATCAAAAACGCTACATACAAGATGGTAGCCTCATTTTCGAAACTTTCTCCCTTCTTTAACTCCAACAGTGGCGGCCCGTGGTCAAAACTGTTAGTGCATCCGGAAGCATATGAGCCTCCCCCCCCCCCCCTCCTTCGGACAGGAATGGAAAATCTTTGTTATTGAATTCGAAAGCTGGCGGATTAAGCCCTCACCGAGGAAAAAAAAAAGAAATTACATAAAAAATGTAAGAGATCCTATTTTACTTTTCCATAAAATGGACATAAATTTCAACCAGCCGCTCTTATCCTCAAAATTGCATTAATCCGTGTCTGATTCGAAGTTTCCTTAGAATTTTCTTTTGTAACGATAACTTGAGAAGAAAAGAAAAAAAAAGAAAACGTACTTATTTTTTATAAGTCAAATCAATCCTCCTTTCTTTTAAACTTGCGAACTTCAGTGATGCCCTCATAAAAAGGCGTTGTTTTAATTCAGATATCAATAATTTTAAAAGCTCTTTAAAATTTCCTATGTTTAAAGAATTTTTTCGCTCGCCATGTCCTCTAAATGCCAGTTCTTGCTTACTTAAAAACAATACTGCTTTGATGGGTAATTGTCCATTCATAAGCGTCCATTCAGGCTTACCTTCTTGATAAATTCAGCAATATAAAGTCGAGAGTTTGCCGAACAAATATTCTCCTTTCTCCCTCCCTCACTTCTCGAGCCAATCAGAGAGTCGAATTCACAGGTGCTGCCGACCTTTCAAAATCTTGAATGAGCTGAGTCTTAGCTGCGTACCCCCATTATAGCCTATGCCGGAGGAAATGCTTACGTAACCGTTGTCATGGCAACGGTGCTGCCAATTTTCTTATCAGCGCTCTGGACTGAACCAAAGATTTTCCCAATTGAATTGCGGGAAGATTAAAGTGCTTTTTTTCTGAATGAGCGATCTGGCCACAATACGGTTTTTTTTTTGAGATTTTTTTTATTTACCATAGGAATTCCATAATTCTAATCTGAATTTAGGAAAATTAGTAGAATAAATTACTTTAAAGTATGTGCTGATGATTTCAAGTGCAGCCCGGCTGTACTTGCTGTATCCCACGAGCCGCCACTGAACTCCAAGATTGGGATACATAACAAAACGCTACTATACAAGTCATTTGTCCTACCAACAGCTGCATACGCAGTGCCTGTATGGGCGTCTGCAGCCAAGACAAATATTAACACACTTGAGTCCAAACAAAGCTCCATACTAAGGAAGATCAGACATGGTCATCATTTCCTTTCCAACATCAATATATACCCTCTATGAGAAAACATCTCATGGACCTAACGACACACTTCTTTGACAACCTACACAAACTGCCAAATGAAATCCTGGCGGAGATCCCAGACTATGACCATCGTGATCCACAACATCGCAAACGCCCTCGGACTGCCTTGGCGTCCCTGGACATCACCTAGTTTCTCACTATACTTATTGCTCGAACTGTCTTTGAATTTCTTATATTTACTCTCACTGTTGCATTTTATACATTTTCACTCTATTCACCTGTGTATATTGTACATATTGTATATATTGATTTTTTACACTGTTTTCATTGGTTCTCAATTGTCTCACTTTACTAATTATTTTTTGATCCTCACACTGTACTCCACTTTACTGAACATTTATAATCTTACTGAGCAACCCGCCCGATGAAGTCCGTGTTTATACACGGGGGGGAGAGCGGGTCAGTCTCCCATTATCTTCAAACTTTCTTGTTGCCTTTCGCAGTTTTCTGCATCTTTGCCTTGCCACGGCCCATTCGTAGGTTTGACTGACCGTTCTTTTTAATGACATTGACATGCTTGTGGCCCTGTCTCTTGGGCTTATTTCATGATTTCGCAATAACTCTCCCATCATTACACACTGGAGATAAGCGTTCCATACGTTAGACACTCCTGTAAACTCCAACTTCATGTCATGTCATGTTCTCATTCTAGCACTGACCATGGCATGCCATGCATGTCGAAAACTGTCTGTTATTTTAGTTTTCTTATTGCTGCTCTTATGCGTTGTTTTGTTGCGCTTATTTAAAATAAATAAATATTTTTAAGTAAGAGTTTACTCGACTCATTCCCTGGCACCGAGTCAATTATACTCCTACTGACTTTCTTGAAGTAATATCAGTGTTTATTTGCAAAAAAATTGTAACCAATCATAACCTGCATTTTATTTCGTTTTATAAATTTGCGTTATATCTTTACTGATCAGCCAACTTAAAACAGATTTTCTCATATCCTTTCATACTATAATTAATGTGTTAAGTTACTTTGAGGATTAAATTGGGCTTTGAGGATTAAATTTGTTTAATAAATAAAATTAATTTCTCAAACCAATCGCATTTCCAAACATATTTAAATATACTAATTCAAGAAAACGTGGTCGTGTAAAGGTTTACGTATTACATGATGCTAATAGTAATTTCATTATTTATAGTTTAGTGCTATAACAACAGCATTAAAAAAAAAAACTTTTTTTTCCGAAGATATTCTTTATAGTGTTTCTAATTGAAAGCATTCTTAATTTACTTAAACTTTCGTCCTTAAACTTATCTGTTAAACTTAGGCTTTTATAAATTTTTCCCCATCATTTTAGATTCTCTAAATTGAAATAATTATATGGTAGTTAAATTACATTTTAAGAATAATTTAGTTTTTGGTTTATACATGCAAAAAAATGCAGTAAAATTTGATTTTTATAGGCTTGGAAAAATATCATTATATAATTTTTGTAAAGTTTAATTGAGCATTTAATTAATAAAATTTAAATATTAAATTAAACGGATTTCAGAAAAAATTACATTTGAATACTAGAATTTTATGAATTAAGATATGATGTTTGTTTAATAAATAAATAAATAACCTCAAGAATAAAAATTGGTCACATTACTAATCAAAAATTTTTTTAAAAAATAGTATCGTTTTAATGTCTGGACTTTTTTTTTTTTTTCATTTTACCCGCAATCACTGATGATGGAAACATCGATTCTTTCTTAATTGGATAGTCCCAGATATTTAACATTAAATCAAGTGTAAAGGCGCGAGGTCATATTTTTCAGGACTAGCACTAGAATCATTGTTAAGTTTAAAAGTGTTATCTAAAGCATGAATAAGCGTACATTGAAACGCTACGGACATTTCAGTATACAAAGGATCCTTTCTGGTTCAGTAGTGCAATATTTACCAACCTGCAGGTTCACGGCAACAGAATTTTTTTATTCCTGATTATGAAAACCACTCTCAGTACTTTTCATTCTTGTCTGTTTAAAATAAGTAACAAATTTCGTAACATAATACAATGTTGCTGCTTAATATCAGCTAAGTATCAGCATTAAATCATACTCTCCCTTTTAAAACTTTGAGTAACCCTTTGAGCGAGATTCTCTTGGAGATAAGCATGCGAGGACAAAATAAACGTTAACAGTAAAAACGTGCTACGTAAGAAAATACAGACAAAGACAAACTCTTAACGTTTTTATTAAATGACAAAATACTTTATTAATAAGTTCTATTTCGAAACATAAAACTTCATTACATTACCAATAAATATGTGCTTTGATAATCAAAATACCTGCAACAACAAAGAATTTTTTTAAATATTCTTTTGAAATCAAAGCACATAGATATCAAATGCACACGTCATACATATCATAAGTACATAAATAAATTATAATCTTTATTTCTCAAATGGATATCTAGTTTGTGTGAAAATCACGCGTAAGAACTTTTCATTTTGCGGCTCAAAAGCTTCCAAGTGAAGATAGACTTTAAGTTATTATTTACCAGTGCACTTATTTGCGTATATAAATACTCATTTTTAAAAAAATCGCGTGTTAGAAAAGTCTACTGGATAAAAATACCTAGAATATTTGGCACTGTTTTAGGAAAGGATGTATTTTATAATAAAATATGTCATGAAATGTAGATTAATTTTTAACAGTAGCTTTCGGTAACTCTTTCAAAGGCTGGAAGGGAAGAGTACTTATCACCAGATTCAACTTCTAAAATTCTAAATACACATCTAGCTAGTGCTGCTCTCTTTTAATGATTTCAGGAACAAGTACAACAAACTTAATAAATGCCTTAACTGCATATTGTACCCTCCGACAATCAAGACTAACACCTTCATTGAAGAAGAGAGGGCAAAATCAGGAAGCAATTTCTACTCTTCGAAGAGGCTTTCATAAGTATGATTTTTCGCAATCTGTTTGTATTCGTGATTATAATCTGGATATGATTTATAAATAAAGAAAAAGCACAAACTGTTCAACATTTTAGTGTTCCCCAGTGGGTGCTGATAAGTGTACTTCCCATACAGAAAAAAAAAGATGTTGAAATCTAATTTTATTTAATAAATTAATCTCTTTTCTAAATGCAGAAACAATAGACTTCAATTTTATGAAAACCCATACAGTAAAGGGCTTTGAGGATTAAATTTGTTTAATAAATAAAATTAATTTCTCAAACCAATCGCATTTCCAAACATATTTTAATATACCAATTCAAGAAAACGTGGTCGTGTAAAATTTTACGTATTAAATGATGCTAATAGTAATTTTATTATTTATAGTTTAGTGCTATAACAACAGCATTAAAAAAAACTTTTTTTCCCGAAGATATTCTTTATAGTGTTTCTAATTGAAAGCATTCTTAATTTACTTAAACTTACGTCGTTAAACTTAGGCTTTTATAATTTTCCCCCAACATTTTAGACTCTCTAAATTGAAATAATTATATAGTAGTTAAATTGCTTTTAAAGAATAATAAAAAAAAAGCAGTAAAATTTAATTTTTATAGGCTTGGAAAAATATCATTATATAATTTTTGTAGAGTTTTATCGAGCATTTAATTAATAAAATTTAAATATTAAATTAAATGGATTTTAGAAAAAATTACATTTGAATACTAGAATTTTATGAATTAAGATATGATGTTTGTTTAATAAATAAATAAATAATCTCAAGAATAAAAATTGGTCACATCACAAATCAAAAATTTTAATTAAAAATGAGTAAAACTTTAGTTAATTCTGGAAGAGAAAGCACAGGGAATCAAAAGAATAATAAAAATTAATAATTCAAATAAAATACTTCAAATTTACTGATTTTCCGAACGTTACTGAAATTCTTAATCTGGAAAGCATGAAATATCTGTTCTCATTGTGGTGTGCCTTCTGCTTTGTAAAATTACAAGTATTTGAAGATTTTGATAAATATACTTTATGCGATTAATTTTGATCTATAATCTCTCTATAATTAAAGGAAATTTTAAGCTGAAGTTTTATTGTCACACACACAAAAAAAATAAGCTTTTACTCCTGAACTTTTTGACTGAGTTTTTATGCCTAACGAATCCTTTGAGAAATTAAAACAATATGTAGATAGAAAACTAATTTTGTTTCTTAAAATAATAACAATATTTAAAAAAACATATTATTAACATAATGTACTTAAAAAAATATTGTTTCTAAACTAAAATTCAGTTGATTGATTAAATACCATCATCTGTATTATTTAGTTATATGTAGAGTACAATAATAAAGATTTTTATTTCAAATTTAAAATACTTTTTTGAGCTGTGTTTAATTGTTCTGTTTCTCTCTACTTATTTTGTAGACACTTAAAAAAAAAAACACAAATTAATACATTTTGTAGTTGTACTTTTAATTCTATACATTAAATATATTTTAATATGACACATATTAGAATTTACTTTGGACATTATTATTCACAAATGACAAAATTGATGACATTTTATCCTATTGCAATATTACTTAAACTAGAAATAATTCATTATGTTGCATAGTTTATATCACGTATAATTAAATACATTTTTTTTTCAAACTTTTATTTTCTGAATGTTAGTAGAAAGTTATTTATAATCTGTTAGATTTTAAAATATTTATAGTTATATACATTTTCCTTTTGACAAAGAGCTGCCACACTCTGAAAACATCAGCAGAATGGCATTTTTCAACTAATTATCCAATAAATACAAAAATAAAAGCAAATGGAAAATAAATCCTCCTTTATTATTTTACAAAAATAAATCTTTGGCCTATTTGTGAGGCCTGGAAGCAATCGTTCACTGTCTAACATCATACATAATTGTACACTTTTGCTTAGTATTGGAAAAGAGAAAACAAATCTATTATGGCTTGGTGAATTGGCAAGTTTGGCTTTTCACCACAGTTGATGAAATGGTAAGGAAGAAAAAAAAAAAAGGAAGTAAAAAAATGCAGAAAGGAAAAAAAAAAAGAAGAAGAAGAAGTAGTAAGTGAAATAGAAAAACATCTCAGGATTATTTTTTAAAGGTAACATTTGGTAACATCGGTATAAGAATTCTTCATATTTCATTGTACAAACCATCATACTAAGAGGAGGCAACAATTAAATTCACAACGGAATCAACTAAGTTTGTAAGGAAAATCACACTCTAAATCCGAGAAAGTGAACATACTTTTCAGGAAGTTAAAAAAAAATTAAAAGGAGAGAAAATTTAATTAGTTAAAGTAGAAAATTAACCATTTAAAATAAATCTATTCCGAAGGAAGAGAATATATTTATTTAAAGAAAAGTGACTTTTTATTTTTCATGATTTTGAATACCGAAAATATTCAGTTATTTTATAAAAAATAAGTAGCATTTTCACTATCACTGAAGTGCAAATTCATTCTTCTCCGAATTAGAGTGTGCAAAACAAAGCATTTTCAGCGAGTAAACTGTTCTGATTGCTGTTGATGGAAATTGATATAAAAAAAGGCAGGAATACAGTCTATTTTCTTAAGAAAAATTTATGTACAATTATTTCTTTATAGTTCATAAAGACTTCTTCGGTCTTTTTTTTTTTTTTACGTCCGTTCTACCGTGTACGTGACTGCCATTCCCGCCCTCATGTGGTCGTCCACATGACAGTGCAAGAACCACGTTCCCGGATTGTCCATCAGCATTTCTATGGTCTCGAACACACCCGGGAAGAGATAGACGACGTCCTGTCGCCTGGTGCTGTCCGTCCGCCTCAGGAAAGTCTGACCGTGGAAGTGAGCCGTGTGCATGTCCACTTCCGTGCCCATGCCGATCAGGTACCAGGCTGCGAGGGTATTCCTCCTGGCGACGAGGCCTTCCAGGGACCCGTAGAGCTTGCCGTTGACAGCTGTAACAGAAAATGTTATCAGATATGCATAACCTTTGATATGTGAATACGTTGCAGTCATGGTTTAATGATGAGGGTTATAAGTCATTTAATAATGCTAGGAACTAAGCTAGGAACTAAGAACTAGAAATGAGACTAGCTCAGCCTGGCCATCGTGATTCTACCGAGATTGCTTGTGCCCTCCGAAAGAGGCCTATGGACGTTCCCTCATTGGTTAGATTCGGCCGTTTGATGACGCATCCAAGTGCTGGAACCAATAAGTGAGCATTCGTAGCAGGGGCGTAGCCAGGAGGGGATATCGGGATATATCTCCCCCCCCTCGAAATTTTTGGATTAGTGATGAAATTCCGTCTATTTATACACATATAAGTTCATATCCCCCCCCCCCCCGAAAAATTTTCCTGGCTACGCGCCTGATCCATAGGCCTCTTTGGATGACTCATCAGAGTGCACAAGCAGGCCCAGTAGAATCACGATGGCCCCGGCTCAGCCTGAGTCCGAAAGCTCGAATCCGAGCCTGAACCGGGCTAGGCCTCTGTAATTTACGATTGTGTTAACGCTCTGCCCATTGGCAAGTTGCACTTTGGGCAGTTTCACATCCAGGGGGACACAAACTATGTGTACCCGTGCACTTTCCCGAATACGGTCCAATTCCTTTTCACTTGACAAGTGACTTCCATGGTCACGGAGAGAAAGGCTCCGTGGTCGGCGGTAACCCGAGCTGAAATTGCTAGTAGGGGAGAGCCGTGTCCCAGTGATTTGAAATAATGTAAATGATAAATCGTCGGACCAGATTACCCGTTCCCATTGCTGTTGTGTCCAATTTTGGTGGTCTCGACACTACAGTCGTCGCTTCATAGCATTCTGAGGCGATACTAACGGCTTTGGGATAGCTACTCTGCCATTAGAGCTGGCCGTGTGCAGCTCTTGTTGAAAAGCTTTGATGGATACGGTTGTTCAGCTCGGAAGATATCTGCGGCAGTGTAGCCTTACGTTTATGAACGGCTATCCTCTTCAACGCTGGTCTATATCGGTCAACTTGGATTTTCGCCAGCAGTTCTTCGTATAGGACGTCCTTCTCAGTTTTCTGTAGGCTGTCATAACGCTTGACGCAGTGGTCCTTGAAGCACCCTTAAGGTTGGCTGTTCTAGGCACGGACGCTTCAGCTCGTTGAGTTAAAGTAATCATGCCTCTTTGCTGGTCGAACAGGTCGGACATAATGGTTCTTTGCTGGGAACAGAATTTGCTTTTACAACCCTGACACGGGGAAATGATCCACTGATACCTTTGTTTTGCCGCCACTAAGTGAGAGACTGTTTCAACACGTGACGATGCTGTATTGGACTGTCGAAATACAATAGCTCTTGAAATGGGTGTTCCTATTATTTTGTCCTGTACTTGTATATCCTTTGTTTTTAACTATGCAGTAAGATTTCGTTAATATTACAATGCAAGCGAATGAATCAATCGAAAAAAATTAACTTCCTAAAAAAAAGATGAACTTGAAACATATTTATCTTTAGTGATGTCTGCATAGGTTCTATTTGCAATGAAATTCTGCAATTCCTCCGCTCGTGTAATGAAACGGCATATGAAATGTAAAATTAGAATAATGTTAGAGTCGAAATTCTGTTGATGCTCATAGAAATTTATTATTTTATGTTATTTTCCAAAATTTTAGGTTTGCGCGTTATTTTGCTAAAGTTTGCAAAATTTGCTGAAGCTGATTCAGTTAGTTATTAGCTGACTGTTGCGCAAAATGAAAATTATGCATTGAAAAATTAATTTTTGTCCTATTCTTACCATTTTGTCATGATCAAAATGGTTATCATCAATCACGGCTCGAAATAAGTCGCGGCAACTACAAGCAAAAAAACTGCAACTGAAATTTAGTGCTATTACAAAAATTTAAGATTCTGCTGTGAGCTGGATAGTTCTTGTGGCCAGCTTATAAAAGCTAGCAGCATTTTTTTTGCTGGCAGCTTCAAAGTGCTACTTCGAGAGCTGGTCTCAAGTTAATATATATATTTTTTTCTAAACTAAGTGTATGGTAGAATAATTGTTTGTTTTTCCCTTACACTGTAGGATAATTAACTCACCGTGCATCCTGTTACTTAAGATAAACCCTGGATCCAAAGGATTGACAGTTTCAGGTCTTGAAGTGTATTTGTAAGTGTTTTCCTTTATGTACCAACTCCTGTTTTCGTCGAAGATGGTGAAGAGGACAGCAAATTCGTGATCCATGTCTTTTCTGTGATCTGCAACGGAAAAGAATACGTTTAATTAATTTTTTTAAAATCATACTAATACCTTTTAACAAGCAAGAGCATTATAAAATACTTAAAATGTTCACAAGTCTGTTCGCAGGTAAATGTTTTACTATCAAAATCTACAGCTATATATGCTTTGCTCACAAAGTTGATCAATCATTTAATCAAGAGATAGCTCAAGAGTAAGGTTTGACCGATACCAAATTTTAAGCGATACCGATACTTTACCTATGCATTCATTTTCAAAAGTAGCGGAATCTTTCATGATAATCCATTCCATGTGCTAAGAATAACTTCGAGAAATGGCTTCAATTGATGTTCTATTTTTTTTTCGTATTTATGAATTTTCGTTTTCCGATTCTAAGAACTCTAAAAAAGGCTTTTGTTTAAGTTAGAATGTTGAATTTGCCAACTTAAGTGGGAACAGTGGATTCTGTTAATATATTGTGTTAAAAATATAATATGATGTTTTCAAAGAAGAAAATATGATGTTAGCTATTTATTTAAAGAGCAAATTGCAGGTGAATTCGACGTCATTTTTATGTAACTATTTGAAATTGCATTAGGAGCTCAGTCAGGGTAATATTCTCCAACGTAAAAGTTATCTCACGGCAGTTTCCATTTACAACAGCACCATGATACAGAAAAAAAAAATTGCATTTTTGGCATCAAAGCGTACAGAGAGAATCGAATGATTCATGTAGGTTTTTCTTTATATTAAAGGTATCAATAATATTTTAAGACTCTTTTGTTAGGCAAAATTCCAAAAGTCTGCTGCATGACTGCGCTTCTACATTGTTTACGCTTTTCTTAACTACACGATAAAAAAAATTAACTATCGTCTACTTCATGTGATGCTATTTCTGAGGCATTAATTCTAGAAATTAAACCTAAAAAACAATAATTTACGCTGTAGTAATAAGACATTTTGTAAGTGAAGAGTTTTGCCAGTAAAATGTGCAGTTCTCTTTTGATCGCGAGTGACACTGATAGTTTTTGTGTCATCATGCAATTGCGATGCACTATACCATCTCACTTTAGTACCCGTAACGCAAATTTTACGTAACGAGAAAAAAAAATTCTGCACTTCTTGAGATTCCGCATCATTACCAGCAAACACATAACTATGGCAAACCTTACGATTCGATATCCGACTTCTCAGCTGTGTCATCAAGGCCGAATCGCAATTAACGATCGGAAATCTTTTAGGTATTGGATCGAAGATATAATCATTCCAAGGCATCGAACTTTTGCCAAAAGTACGATAAAAATTATGCACTTCTATTTCTAGCAATTTCTTGTATTCAGAAAGATGCCACATTGCTGACCTATTAGCGAAGTCAGAACTGCATCGAATGGGTTTCGGTTCTCCTCCCAAAAACGATATATGCACGAAAACCATAACAATATCGTAGAAAATGAAATAGGCCATATGGCATTATTTTTTAAACCAATAAATATAATTTTGTATTATTATTATGCTTTCAAAGTTTCGATTCTGTGCCCGACCTCTCAGTTTTGATTCGTGGCAAATCGAAATCGTAACCCGCTACCTATAACCGATCGACATCTTTTACCGTGTCCGCTGAGTGTTCACTTCGGAGGACACTTTCGACACAGATCGGTTACGTTTGCCTGGTGTCCTAATGATATCTGCACTATCTGGCATAAGATATAGTTCAGTTATCGAACTGTGAGTCGTGTGTTTGCTGGGTTGGAATCAATTCGAAGGAAAATGTTTATTTCCTACCGTGCGAAGAACGGGTACGCTCCTACCGTGCGAAGAACGGGTACGCGACCAGTGTTTTAATTTTTGTGACCGATAAACAAAACTGCGCAGCCACTCACTATAGTTGTCGAGTGTTCCAGGCTTGCAAGTTATCAGAGGTCCGACCAGTCCCGCGTTGGTGTCCTTCACGACATCCACCGCCGAATAGTAGGCCCAGGACGAGCAGTTGAATCCGTTCCTTCCGGGACCGGCTCGTTCCGGGACGGGCCACTCGTAGATGAAAGTGTCTCCTGGGGACACCGGCTCCTCGTCTTCCTGGTAGGTGTCTTCGAAAGCGTCGAACTTCTCGAGCAGCACGCCGTGCGGGTGGATGTTGTAGGGTCTGCTGGCCATGTTCTTGAAGACGACTCTGATGACGTCACCCACTTCGGCCCTGATGAAGGGGCCCAGTATGGCCAGGTGCTCCTCGTCCCTGCCCCTGGGCTTCAGGTGCGTGAAGGTGGAGTCGGTGAACTCCCTGAAAACCGCCTTCTTGTAGATGCGGCCGATCCTGTTGGGACCGCTAGCGACGAAGGTAGCACTCTCCCTGGATAAGGAGAAAAGTAGATACACAGGTTAATCTTTATATTGTGTTCAAAAATCAAAAATTTACAAACTATTAACAAAGTAATACGGCTTGTCTTGTAAAATTTTAGCGATTTTTCATTACCTATATGTGAGCCCATTAAAGCCCAAGTGATTTAAGTCCATTTTCAAGTTTTTTTGAGTTAGGGTCACAGAAGTGTTCAACAAAGGCCAATCTATTAAAAGCACAAATGGTGTAAGTTGTAGCTTCCTTAGCAACTGTGTAAATAGATCACTAGTTGTAGTGTAATTCTGAATTCCCTGTGATAATCCTCATATAAACCTTGAATATCTCAAAACTAGAAAAATGAACTTGCAGCACTTGGACTTTAAGGGGTCTCAAATATGGGTGATTTTCACGAAACAGGGCAAAATTAGTTTTGAATATCTTTTGTCCCATTTTTTTAACTGAAAGAAATTTTCTTTTTCTTTTTCTTTTAATCCAAGTTTTATGTTTGATGTCTAATAAAAAGCAAATGTTTGTTTCTGTCATTCTTTAGTTTGTTTTGCATCCCTGGTGTGACAGAAATAATGCATATGGTACAAAATGATGAGAATAATATTTAAAGTGACAAAAACGTCCTTTATGGCGCTAAAAATGTAAAATAAAAAAAATCATGAATGCCTAATGAATTAGGCTTTTATGAAAATTCCTTCTTTATAAAATTTGTAAAATTTATTTAAAAAAAAGTCCCCAGAGAACCAGCAGGGACTAGTTTTGTACCGTTTTGTCAGAATCACCCATATATATATATATATATACATATATATATATATATATATATATATGTAATGTATAAAAAGGTAATTTGGGTTTTAGTAGTTTGGGTATTGTTCAAGCGGGTACTTTCACTGTAAGTTTTACTTTCCTGTCATACTTGCCACGCGCGCTCTGGAGCTATGTTTTATTTATTTTGTTATTTGTCAGACATCAGGCCGTCGATTCTGAGTTCTTTAGATGTACACGTGTCCTCACGCCCTCTTAGCCCCGGATGGCGGTCATGTTGGTAAATGTGTGTGGTTCGATCAGAGATAAGAGAGAGGAGGAGTTGTGTCTTCGCAGACCACGTGGGGTGGTAAGCGTAAATACTCCCGCACATCGAAAATCGGGGGACTTCTGCCACTGGAGCTGCTTCACGAGTCCACGCTGATTCTTGTACCCGTCTCCCTTCCCCTCTTCTCATTCTAATTTGTAACTTAATTGTAATGTTCAATAAACCATATTACCTGCCTTAACTCTGAAGCTTACTGGAAATATCTGACGTCACATATATATATATATATATCCCGCTCTTAACTGAATCAGATGTACGTTGTAAATTCAAAGAATGAAATACCATCCAACCTTTAAGGCTGTTAAAATCCTGACAGCATATTTACACGGTCATCTAAAGGACATTAAATATATTAGTCTGAAGTCTATCAGTAATAAATTTTATGGAAGTCATTGCTGGGTTATGTCTAGAAAAATCACAAACTGCTACTAAGTTTGGCGACTTTCAGCAAAATATAGCCAAATTTGGCGCCAAAACTAAGTTTTTTTTTAGTACTGACGTGAGACCAGCTTGTCAAAGTCTCCTATATTAGGCGAGAATTCCAAAAACGAAATAAATTTTAGAAAGTGAATCATAAAAGAATATAATTTAACAGACGCACAAGGAAGTCATGTAGAGTCCACATCAGATTTTATCGCTAAAAAATGCCTTAAAAAACATTCCTGGTAGTATCTGTTGCCAAATTAAAAAAAACAACGGCGGATCTTTACAGATTCAGGGTGTACTAGCAGACAACCCATTTGGTTTTAGACTAAATTGCCAGTCAGCAACTGGCGGATCTTCACAAGCTTTACTTACTCATTTGTCAGCAGGTTAGATCCGTCGACAATATGCCTGTTGATGGGAGCGTAATCCCACTCAACTTCAATAGCGCCGATGAAGTATTCGCGAACTTTCTTCGGCTCGAAGAATATGCCCTTTGTCGGAGGACCGAACTCGTGGTTTCCGTGACAATCATCGACGTGGTAGATGGCCCTCATGCCTCCGGCGAAGTGGTTGTTGGTTCTGCAGTCCAGAGCCCATGTACCTGAAAACATCAATGGAAATTTCGAGTTAATTCCTTTGTGCATACTTATTTTCAAAGCATATTCATGTTTTTGTATATATTATGAATTACAAATGCCCAGAACTCTTGCTATGACGCCATTGCAACTCTTGAAGTATTGCTTTAACCCTCTGAGGCGCAACCCTTTCCCAATGCTGAAAAAAAGGGCAGTTGTTGCCATCGCTCGACTTAACGACCAGCAAGATGGCGGACGATCGAAACGTTCATCGCGCGCCATGCCACAGATCTAGAGACCCTTTTTTGACGAGAGCTGGATATGCGCGGGCACAGCCAGCTGCGTCAAAAAAAAAGGGTCTCTAGATTTGTGGCACGCGATGAACGTTTCAATCGTCCGCCATCTTGCTGGTCGTTAAGTCGAGCGATGGCAACGGCTGCCCTTTTTTCAGCATTGGGCAATCTATCCAGCTGTTCTAGCGTTCTTCCATTTTTCAGCAGATGCCAGTGCTGTTTAAAAATAATCGTGACCCTTTTTTTACGGGAAATGACGTGCTAAAATGTAACGGATTGTCCGTGGAGCTCTGTCACCCGCAACTCTTTTTATAGAAATAAAATCTATTCTTCGTGACTGGCAACAGTCAAAACGTCAGAGTTTGGTGTTCCCAGAGCGGGAACACTGCACGTTAAAGGGTTAACACGAGGGACATTAGAGCCATGAGAAATTTTTATCGTCTACGGTCCCACAGCAATCCAGTCGTGAGAGGTTGTGTCCCTTCAAGAAATGACCCAAATTTGTTAATAAATGTTTAAAAACTATTGAATAAAGAGTAGAATTGTGTATTTCAAATTTGTCATTTACGTAGCTAAATTTGCTGTTTTCCATTTCAAAATGCTATCTAGTGGACGTATTTTGAGTTAAGTTTCTGGAAAAACCTTCCTTGACCGTATTTCGCCTACAGTCCTTGTGCCAAAATTGGTGGCAATCTGCTCACCCATTCGAGTGCAGAATGCTTTTTTTTATGTATAGGGAAGTTTAATTCTAAACACTCTTTATTTCTACTTTAACTCTCTTATTGGGAACTACCTAAATGTGATTTAGTTCCTATATGATTTTAAAAAAAAACTGCTGCACTAAAAATTTAGTGTAATAAATATGCTGAACAAAATCACTTGCGTCGACTACTCTTTTTCAATCATAATAAAACTTACCTGGATTATCGGCGTGCATGACGATGGTGTAATGCGTACTTGGGGCCAAAGACAACGTGTCCCTGAATTTGCCGCTTATCTGGAAGGTGTTGCCGTGAAAGTGCGCAGTGTGCAGATCAATGGCTTTTCCGTACGTGGCGATGTGCCAGCTGATTTTGTCTCCGACGCACACGTTCAGGCCCTCTAAGTTGCCGTACACCCTTCCGTTAATGGCTGTGCAGAAAAAAAAAAGTCATATAGAACAAGAAAGTAATCTATAACAAGAGTCATGCCATACGCATCAATTATAAAACACTTTAAATGCTTCCTCCTTTAAGGAAGAGTAAGCTGTTATACACTTATTGTATTGTGCCTGAAATGGATGAATTTGTCTAAACTGCCATAGACTGTAATTATTGAAATTTGTTTGTGTGTTCCTGTAAAAGAACTATAAATACTGCATTTTCTATTTTCGTTGGAGAGCATTATCTTGCAATCCTTAACACCATGAATCAATTCAACAGTTTATGGGAATGGATAAATATATCTATAAAATACGCTTCAAGGAACGACTGCCCATAGAGCGTAATGTATTGAAATTCTCTTGGGTGCTCCAGTAAAAGAACGATGAACGCTGCATACACCGATAGAGCATATGGTACAATACACATACATTTGAAAAGAGTACCAAAAAAAATACCGTTTATAAATTTCATAGTAGTAAACGATAAATATTTACGGCAGTTACATCACAGACGGGCAGACAGACATACTGAAATCACAAATACTCTTCAACTTTGTTGGAAGATGTCAATCAAAATGAATAAACAAGGTATTTGTGTGTGTGTCTGTCGATGGCAGAGCGCCGAGACGGGTATTAGCAGACTTTCCAAATTTTCTACGGAGGTTACATCACAGACGGGCAGATAGACATACTGAAATTACAAATACTCTTCAACTTTGTTGGAAGATGTCAATCAAAATGAATAAAACAAGGCATTTGTGTGTGTGTCTGTCGATGGCAGAGCGCCGAGACGGGTATTAGCAGACTTTCCAAATTTTCTACGGAGGTTACATCACAGACGGGCAGATAGACATACTGAAATCACAAATACTCTTCAACTTTGTTGGAAGATGTCAATCAAAATGAATAAAACAAGGTATTTGTGTGTGTGTCTGTCGATGGCAGAGCGCCGAGACGGGTATTAGCAGACTTTCCAAATTTTCTAAGGAGGTTACATCACAGACGGGCAGATAGACATACTGAAATCACAAATACTCTTCAACTTTGTTGGAAGATGTCAATCAAAATGAATAAAACAAGGTATTTGTGTGTGTGTCGGTCGATGGCAGAGCGCCGAGACGGGTATTAGCAGACTTACCAAATTTTCTACGGAGGTTCACTAGGACAAATCTTAACATACCGGAGTGATTTTTTTCTAAATCAGATTTTTTTTTTTTAATGTTACGTTTCGCCATTTTTTTTCTCGCCTGATACGCAATGGCAGCGGTAATTACACATGCAGTAAAACGATTTTTGCATCATCGGATGGAGAAGAAAACTGCTTTAAAAACAGTTGAGAATATGTTTCATAATTTGCAGATTTTTAAGAATGTTTAAGAGAACAATCACTTTTGGCGAAAATTCGTGTAAAATAATTTTTAAACTGTTGCATTTTGAATTCTGTCCGTCACTTGGATATTTTGGCAAATCATGGAACATTCATTTCGCACTCTTTTAAAATTCTATTCACTCTTATAAATTATGTGACATTTTAAGAATTTTAATGGAAAGCTGTGTTTAAAATTCAATAGCAGCTGCCCGAAAGTTTTCACACCTTTATGGAAGTCAGTCATGATTTAAGTGTTTGTGCTATGTTGCTGCAGAAAGCATTAAATAGCTTTCGATTTAAGAAAAATGTAGTTTTTTTTGCAGCCATCGATCACCCAGCAGCTTTTTCGACACAGTTTACAAACGGGGCACCGGGTTTATAAATCCCAACTATAGCAGATCTACTTCGTCACGTGTTTTAAAATGACTTAAAATGTTTTTAAAAAACCTTTTTCCATACGATGTGCGTATCGATGATTACTAAAAAATATAGTTTAAATTTGACACAGCTAAAATAGTAGCTTTTTTAATCAGCTGATGTTAGAAAGAATATTATATATATATATATATATATATATATATATATATATATACACATTTGCCATTCCTTATAATTTTTTAATTTAAAAACATTTCATACTATTACATAATGCCCGATTCTCTTTGTAAAAATCTAACTCTTTCTAACATATAAAAATAGCATTTTCCCAAGTTGATTGCTTATTGTTAGGGAATCAGAGTTTGCTACTGCTTACCATGCATCTGGTTTGATTCTATGAACATGGGATCTGTTGTGTTGACTAGATCTGGTCGATAGGTGTATTCCAAGATGTTCTCAACTAGATAGTGTGACTGACTCTCGTCCATGACTGAGAAGAACAGAGAAAACTCCCTGTCCACGTATTTCTGTGGAAAAAATACATATATATAATTATTTTAATCTTAAATATATTTCTTATTGAAATAATAAATGCACATTTAAAATTGAATATAAAGCAATGAATCATGAAGAGGGAAAGAGAGTGATATTGAGAAAACATTTTATTATTATATACATTATTTTCTCATAATTGTTTATAAACTGGTATTTTAGTTCAGTCTTAATGTAAGTATTTTTCTTTTTTTTTAAACAATAAATTTTAACAGAATTGTTTAGGTATTATGTGAACTAATCAAGTTGGTATATATGAACAAATACAGGGGAAAAATAGAGTATTCGAAAACCATTTTTTATATGATGTGTGTACCGACAACTACAAGAAAAATATAGTTTAAATTCGATACTGCTAAAGTGTTTTCAATTAGTAGACTTCTTTAAACAAAATAAGGAAAGGCGAGGGAGGGGAAGGGGTTGGAAATGACTGCATATAGTTATTATTTAAATGGCTTACAAATTGTGAGACAAATTTAAGTGAAAATGCATGTAGGCATGCTGTGTATGCATTTAAAGTGCATATGCTTAAACTAGTGAGTTTATTCGAAGAAAAGGTACTTTTACCTAATGATATTTAGAAATGTACACACTACAAGAAAATTTACTGAACCAATTTTGCTATTGAGCCACAAGATAGATTTCTTAATAAATATGATAAACGTAATACACCATAAATCCATATGCATTGGCTAGTATTAAAGTATTTTCTTGCCTGTTTTCCGTGAGCATCTAAAGTTCCAGGTCTGCAGGTCAGCAAATTACCACTGAGTCCATCCCACTGGTCTCTTGTGACGTCAACACTTGAATAATACCGCCACGTAAGACATTCAGGATCAGTTGGTGTTGGGCCATACTGTTCGGCAATTGCCCATTCGTACGTCTTTTTCTGGCCCGGCATCACAGCATCAAAATCTGAAACGAACAAGTTTTCTTTAAGTAATGTCTATGAACAAGAATTTGAAGTTTACAGATTCATGTGATGAAAATAGCAAAGTGGTCCAATTTAGAGAGTTTTTTTGGAAATCCAATAACAATTTTCCATTCTCTACGAAAAATTGCACGATTTCGGAAATTGTATACAAATCTAATATAAAAAAATAATTCTGTTTACACCCAAATTTGTCTAACTTACAGATGCGTGTGTAAATTCTATGAGATTGTTCCGTTCCCCCAAAATTGTCCAACTTATGGAGGTGTTTGTAAATGCAATTAGAATTGTTCGTTTTTCCCAAAATTGCTCAACTGATGGAGGTATTTGTAAATCCAATGAGAAGTTTGCGTTCTCAACCAAAAACGGCTAAATTAGGGAAATGTAGGAGTTAGGAGGTTTCACTGTACATAAAAATAAAATAGTTCCGTCTTAAGAGATTCCGTGGAAGCAATTTCTAGTGATGTCATTTCAATTTACATTAACAGTAGTGAAAAGTATATCAGCCGTATGCAAAAATTGTTTTACAGTGTAACCTCCCAAGTTGGACACCACCCTCAGAGACTTTTAGAGGGAACCACAGGTGTCCAATTTACGGAGGTTTCACTGTATTAAATGAAACATACCCACCTAATTCTGGATCAAAAGGTCATATGATATTTGATAAACTTTTACAAGAAGTTGTTCATTATTTAACCATAAAATTGTTCTAGATTAGCTGAACCTATGAATGAGAAGTATTAACCCCGTGAATTAAAGCCTAACTTGTTCGAAAGAATCAAGTCCATGGACTAACGTTTCTCCATAAAAAGGTTGAACCATTCGGCAGAGTTTTTGGCGAATTTTAAAACTTTTTTCATTAATAGTGAACACTTAGCTACACTACTGGCCAAAAGTATTCCAAGTTTGAAAAATCTAACCATCGTTTCAAGAATAAACCCAGAAAAAATAGACAGGAAATTTGCCAGATTTTATATTTTTGCTAATTTATGGAGTATAATTGGAAAGAATACATCTGAAAATCACCAAAAAACAAAAAGAGAGCTTCAGGAACCCATAATTTAAGTTGGCACCATGAAACGCCGAAGGAAGTGTTGTAAAACATTGTGGATTCCATATCTAAAAGAGTGGCTGTTGTGATCAAAGTCGAGGCTGCTCAGCAACATAATCAATGATCTTTAGTTCAATTGCATTTATTTATTATCGTCTTTTTGAGGAGTAACTTGAAATTAAATCTTTATTTAATTTTATTCCGGCGAGCCAAAATGGATTATGATTTCTATAATAACCTGTATAATTTTTATGCTATTTTTTCAATAAATTGAATAATTATTTTTGTTCTTTAACTTAATGCTATCGTGTCTTTAATTTAACATGTTGACATTAAAAAATATCAATTATATTGATTTTTAATTTTGACGGGGGAGAGGGGGCTTAATCTTGAAAAGGATTAGATTTCTGAAACTTGCAATACTTTTGGCCAGTAGTGTAAATACAGAGTGTAAAACATGAAGATACTACTGCGTTTCAATACCTGAATTATAGTAGGCTCCATGCGTGTACATGTTGTAATTCTTCGTCGCTTTGTTCATGAAGTGTATCCTGATCAGATCACCCACTTCTCCCCTCAGGGTGGGTCCTAACATAGCCAAATGGACCTCTTCGTAGCTACGCAACTTCTTCTTTTTGAAGCCAGGATCCTCGTACTCTCTGTAGAACACTTTTCTGTAAGTGCCACCAATTCTTGTCTCGTTTCGAATGAAGAAGACTGAAGCGTATCTGTTTTGGAGCAAGGGAAAAACAAAAACAAAAAATACTGTCAGACAAAGCATCGGTACTTCTTTAAACAATTGACACAAATAAAAAGTAATTCTATAATTTCGCCACCGACAAGACAAAACTATCAGGGAAATTTCAAAGAGTTGGAAAAGGGAGAATTTCTTATAAAGTTGCCTGATTGTTATAATTTTGTTAACAGAAACTCTAATTTAAAGAACAGGGAGTCTATTCTTTCTAGCCCCCTCCCCTTTAATTCATTCATGAAAACTATCTTTTGTGCCATTTTACTTCAAATACGAGGGTAAGTAATTAAGTTAAAAATTGATACAACTTAAAAATTGCCATTACGAATTATTACTTTTTATCCGCTCACTCGATATTTGGGAATCCTGTTTACTGTAAAAAATTTATGTAATTTATGGCGGCATAGAGCCATAAATTTTATTGTACATAGAAATCATTAAACTATATCACAAAAGATGTATTAGTTTATAACTTGTTTTCTAACTTACGTAAGAATTTAAGCAGTGGATTAAACGTATAATTTCCCTGAAAATTACAAGAAACCTCACACCTCCTAACAAAATTCACTTCTAACGGTGTAAGCTCTACTATCATACTGTAACACTGGTTCTGCACTGATTCCGAGGACTCTTTCTACCTATTTCCACTTGACTATGATGATTTCAATCTCTCTATCCAAAAAGCTAAGCAACTTTCAGCCTCTCTGTTCTTGCATCGGAGACAGTGACTCAAATGTAACTGAGACCGGTCTACGATTTTATGGGAGATTTCATAACGTTGCTTATACGAAACGAATATACAGCTACAAATTTATGAAACTCGATTACTATTTTGTTTATAGCTTCTTGAAAATGGAAAAGGTTGGATAATGTAACGACAACGCATATCCAGAAGAAACTGCAGTGACTGAATGGTTCTATTAACCCTTTAACGAATGGTGTGCTCGCTGTGAGGACACAAAGTTCAGAGTTTGACTATCGGTAGCAAAAATACTCAAGCATTAATCAAATTTGATTTCAATAAAGAATTTAGTTATACTTGTTCTCGTGACGTAGTTACACAATAATCCTCTACTTTTTAACACAAAATTTCCAGTTATTTGTAAAACTGACATCAAAATTATTTTTATCGGTACTGGTATCTACAGGAAACCAGAGAAAACGATGAAAATGTATCGATACAGAAGAACAACTGTTTAGACTGCCCGCACAGCCAGCTGTGTCAAAAAAGTTATCTTTTCAGTCAAAATCTCCTGCCGCTCAGTGATAGGCGATTGGCGAATCGATCGCCCCCATGTTGCTGGTTTTTAAATCAAGCGATGGCAACGGGCTGCACTTTTTCACCGTTGGTCAGTATATCCAGTTCATCTTCTACATGTAAAATGATTGCGCTTCAAAGCGTTAAACTCTCATGATGAAGAGCAGTTTTTAAAGAATGTATCATATGAAAGCCTGAAGATAATGGCATACTAAAGATTAATACACACATCACAACAAAAAGTATCTGCCAGATGGCCGTTGTAAGTTAAAAGCACAAAGTATTTTTAAGATTAATGATAATTTACTTATTATAATCATCGCGCAAAGTAGAAAACAGTGAACTTGAAATTTAGAAAAAAAAATCTTGCCTGTCGAATGAGTTAAAGAAGTCGGAGTAATAGAAAGTTCTTTTTAGAAATCAAATATTTTTCTGCACAAAGACATCTTACGTTAACAAAAACTTGCTATGTGAATTTTCATATATATTTTTAGGATTTTCTGTCTTACTTGTCATCTTCAAGTGGTATGCCGGTGAATTTATTTAATCCCGAGGGGGCATAGCTCCATTCCATTTCTTCAGCTGCAATATAGTACTCTCTGACTTTTCCAAACAACTTTGGCTCCATAGGTCTGATGTGTGGACACATGTTGATATTAATGAAAGATTCCATACCAGCTGTAAACAGAAAGTTTGAAACATCAGTTTAATTTTACCGAAAATAATAGTACATAAATAATATTAGGTTGTAACGAAAGTTTTCCGCCACTGCAAGTATTGCCTGCACAAGCAGTTCCCGTTGGTGTCTTTGCCAATATTTTGTAAAACGATTTTTGTTATTTGAAAGAAAAGACTTGTTTAGGAGAACTGTGTTGTGAAATCTGTAAAACAATATCGTTATGATTAAGTATAAGGTGTCTGAAATGGAACTACCACGCTACCAGATGGATCCATCATGTACTCTCAGTTCTGTCGCAAAAAGTCAGCTACAGAATGACACTGAATCATGTATACTGCTTAAGGTACTACTGTTGAATCATGACACTGTGAAGATTTGGTACCGAAAGTTCAAAAACGAGGACCAGGATATTAAAGAAGCAGACCGCTCTGGCCGGCCTATTGATGCTGATGAGTCCCGCCTACGACAAATTGTGGAAGAAGATAAAATATTCATCCACTCGAGAGCTAGCTAAAAGAGTTAGACTTTAGTGCCATGTTCATTAGTCGCACTAAGCATAAAAAACTTGACATATTAGGTCAATAGTTGGGTACCGCGTGAGCTGACTCAAGCAAATCAGGCGGAAAACTTTCGTTACAAGCTGATAGTACAGATAGTACATAAAATGTTAAACACAGAAATTATGATTATATAATGTGAAAATCCTTACGCTTCAAAGAGTTAATTTAGAAAAGTATTACAAATGTGTTGTTTCTAAATGTTTTAAAACTATTTACCCGATTTTCAAGAATGTTACATGATAAACCTCATGGACAGATAGTGCAAACTCTTTACAGTTCGATTTCTTTTGATTAGTAATTGTGAAAAAATCGTAGTTTGTTTGAACAGCGTTTCCTACTGCCATTATTACCGGCAGTTCAAATATTTAGCAGACTCATAAGCAACGTTAATATCTACTAAAAATGAAGGAAATAAAACAGTTTAAAGGTGCATTTATAAGCTTATTTCAGTAAAGAAACAGTAACATAAAATTAGAGGATTTTCATGCATAAATGTGTAATCTCAAATTCAATTTTTAATAACCACTTGCATTATAACTGACATCAGACTGATCGATGGACATGAAATATTTAAGCCTTTCATTGATTTACCGTAAAAAATGTAACGGATCATAGTGAAAAAGTTCGGAAAGCTGCTATAATAAATGTAACTACAAAAATGACATTTTAAATTACCTCGTTATTTTCGTGCCTTATAATTTTATGGGACTGTAAAAGAACGCTTGCTGACCATTTGATGAGTAACTAATATCAGGCTTTTTGCATGTAGGTAAATTATAAAACATGAAATAATCAATCAGTAAAGTAAAGGAACAAATATTTAAAACTTTTAAACAGTTATTTCGTGATAAAATCGCATGTGATTACAAACTAACGTATAAAAAATAGAAAATTGCATTTTTCATTGAAAATAATTGTAATATTCATAAATGAGATAATTATACAATGCAATGCTATGTTTACTTGGAAGTCCGATCGACTGACCTAAAACATTGAATCCTTTCACAGCTGTATCTTTCAATACTTAACAGATCATAACGAAAGAACTATTAAATATTCAAAAACGAACTTTAAAAATATAACCGTAGACAAAACTGTGTAAGGGATCTTTGCATGAATATTTATTTTGGAAAATATTAAACATAAAAGATTTTTTTTACTTTTTTGCATGCGTAATTTCACTGTACGCTTCATTCAACATCCTTGGAACACAAAAGTAAAATGTTGTAAGTGAGGGAACAGCGATGGAAAACGTGAATTTAGAAGCGCAGCAAAACGAAAACATGTTTTTTTTTGACGTATTTTGTATTTACCGCGTATAAATTATGATAGTGTTTTAATTAAATTTATTTTCTGAAAGAAATATTCATCTAAAAATAAACGTATTCTATTGTATTGTGTATTAAGGCAAAGATACGCGAAAACTATCTGTCTAAGGAGGGTGTCTTGGGCGGTTGAAATTTTAGGAAGGTTCACACGCGCATTCACGTTACATCTGGAGAAAACCGTCCAAAACCCTAGACCGTTAGATCGACGGCCTTGCAATTGGTCCAAACCCGCGACCTTCACACTTTAGCCATCTACCATGCTTAGTGCCTTTATCCACTCTGCTGTGGTGGGGCTTAAAAATAGACATTTTAGTGATAAAATATATCCCATGGTTTTGGTTTTTCTTCTAAGACCCTCCTTATTGAACTACCTAATCTGCATGCAAGTTCAGTATCGAAAGAATTAGTCTGATGTAAGTACCTGATATCCATAGTAACTTCTATGCTTGACCGTTTACGTTATTGTTTTACAACGCAGGTACAGTTAAACTTGGTTACAATGAGTTCGCTTATTACATCAAAATTCTTTCGTATTATTCCATCACATGCCCATTCAATAAGAACTGGCTAGTAACATTGCTCGGTTACAGCAAGGTTATAAATAATAAACCGCCTTCTATGACGACGTTATAAACGAGTTCAAGTATAGTTACTGCTACATTCAACGCCTGTCGGTAACCTGAAGAAGGAAATTCTTTATTTCCCGAAACAAACGTTTAGTTCAGTGGCAGGCACATAATCTGGGTTTTTTTTTTTTTTGAGAGGGGTTGATTTTTGAAGAAATGTGCTTTTTTGACTCTAAATATACTAAATATACTAAGCAAAATTTTACCTTAAAACAGTATATCTATATCTATCTATTTATCTATCTATATATATATATATCTTTATTTGGGGGGGAGGGGCTTATTGAAAAGAAAATCTAGTTTTAAAAAGTTCAAAAGTAGACAAAAAAGTTACTCTTTAGCAATGTCCTTTTATTTGGGAGGATCGGCTGAAGCCATCTAGCCACTACCCCGGATTCACCACTGTTTTAGTTTATTTTGGTCTCATGTGAAAAATGTTGTTTTGCTTAACTATCTTTATTATTCAACAAATATTCGTATATGCCTTTTTCTAACATAAATTTTATGCTGAATGGAGCAAACGTCTCATTAAATCCAAAGGAGTGAAGAGGCAGCTAAAATACTAAACCGTTTTTACATTGAGGAGTTGAGTATAATCATAAGCTGACTCTTGTCAGAATAATTCGGTCAACAGAAGTCAAATTTGCACTTCTAGTTTCAGCAGCAATCTCACATCTTTAGAAGTGACTAATGATGTGAGATAATTCATGCTTTCATTTCAGTTTCAGAGCGTTTGTCAGTTAGAACACTGTGTTTATTGTCATATACTGAATGGCATAAAAGAACCAAGCGAAGATTTGAAAAAAAAAATAATAAAACTGTAAAATAACACGCATAAAAGATACTTATCAATATGTGTTATTTTATTATGCGTGTTATCTTACGAAATTTTATTTATTTCATCTTTTAAACAATTTTCTTTTGATTTTTTTTTTTTTTTTTTTTTTTTTTGTCAAACAAAAGCTTACCTCTTCCATGAATGCCGACTTCGCATCTGAACGGTTGAGTTCCAGGTTTGCTGGCGATCATCAGACCTGTGACGAATTTCGCAGGGAAGACACTGATGATGTCAGTACTGTCAACAGAGGAAGAAAAAAGACGTTAAAAATACTCCGTGGTGACACTGGTTGTTATCAAACGGCAATGTTATAGCCATGCTTTATTTTCTTATATAATTAATTTAAAACGAACGAGAGAGAATTTTCAGTAAGAATGAAGAATGTTGCCTTAGGTTATATCGAATAAACAAAATCTGATTCTCGGTGGTTCCATTTTAAAACTTTCTTTCAAAAAGAGAAGAAACTTCTCTATTTTCAATATTAAATGAGTTATTTACCTCACCAAAGTTTCGGTGCAACCCCCCCCCCCCTCACTAAAATAAATAAATAAATAAATAATAAATTTAAGAAATCTGAAACTCTCTCATACTTTAACTACACACTAAAGTGATATATACTGAAAGCGTATCATAACCCATGCATCGGCCCTATTTGTCTTCCTTCTTCCATTAACTGGAAAGGATATCATAATCCACGAGTGTGCCGTGTTTGTCTTTCTTTTTTCACAAAACACTTCTTCAGATTTGAAAACTATATTAAAATTGCCTACTAAAACTGTTTTACAAATTTCGCCAACTATGCCTCAAATTACACTAATATAGACGCTAATTAATATTCCCATAAAAACATACAGTAGGGTTTAGCAATTTATCACCAAATATAGAAGATATCGCTAAGCTCATTTCAGTTTTTGTGACTTATTTTTTGTCACCAAACTGGATGATCAATCTCAAAAGATTGCAAACGTTGGCGACTTTTTACATTTCACTCTCGCCCACGATATCTGCAAACCTTGAAAAGTGAAACGCCGTTTCTTGCGTAGGCAAAAATCCTTATCTGAAATTATTAGCATTCAAATTCTTAAAAAAAAAAAAAAAAAAATCGGCAATGCTATGCATGTGTTAAAAATTAGTTATCAATAAACTCCGAGAAAGGTTTCAATAAGCAACAGAAAATCATTTAAATAATTTCACGAGAGCATAGTGAGATGCAGTGCACAACAATCTACATTATGAAACCAGGTCGTAACTTCAATGTCGGCAAGGTCTTTCATAAGCCGGTATTTGCATTATCTACCAGTCACAAGAGACAAGCAAAACGCAGCAAAACTAATAAATAAATATGTGTTAATTACTGAATACATATCATTACCATGATAGCTCGCCATTGTGAATCTTGCTGTCGACATTACTGCAGCCATGATCTATCTATCTACATATTTAGTGTTTTGCAAATGCTTTGCATTCCAGTTGAAATTGTGTCTGCACGTAAATCATTATCAAACCTAAAAATCCATCTAATTATGAATTTAGAGGATAGAACTAGGCCAGAACTTATTAATCATTCGATGGTATAGTATGGGTGATCAAATTTCCAACATGCTATAACCATTTCGGTTGTGACACTCAATACATAAGATGCAGTAATGATCATGATAAATGCTAGAAATAAACCTTTTGGTGTCGTTTAAAAGGGTGGAGACAGTATCAATTAGATCGAAAGTGAATGATCAGTTCCAAGCAACTAAAAACGATGATAAAAGTTGTTTTTCAGAAATTCAATTGTCAAGAAATAGTTTTAATACCAGACATTTATGTAAGCCTTTTCCTTGACTATGCACTAACTGAACTGGTTCAGACACAAAAAAGTATGTTTCATAACAGTTCATTAGACGCTATATCGAGGAATTTCTCAATAATTTGATTATTATTTGCAAAAAAGAGACTGTAAGAAGAAAATTACTAACTTTCTTATTATCCGGGTTGCAACCTTGGTCTTTACTTTCAAATTATAACCCGTAAGCTAACGTTGATTCATGTGCAAACAAGCTCAGGCGAAATAGTTTTATTAATAAAGATAGAGATTAGTAAATATTCTTCAATCAGGCTGTCATTATGGATAGCGCTTATGGCTCCAGGCGAGTGATTTACATGCAGTGATAATCATTCGAATAGCAATTCATTTATTATCAAGTTAGCTGAATCGATTATTACAACGCTTGCATATTATTCGATGATCAGTCAATTGCTACTGGCATGTTGTGAAATGGGCAAGTAATGGCTTTCCATTTTCAGAATAATGCATACTTATTGTTATGCCTTTGTTGATTAGTTGAATAGCTTTAGGCATTAGCCTTGGTCATAAGAATTAAGAACAGGAGAATTTATGATAGCCGTGCATTAGTAGCGAGGCATGTACCAAATTGAAACTCCACCAAATGATGGAGTTCGGTGTTGAAACATTTCAAGAAAATGACAAATAAATTTTATTAATCCACTTAAAATAAATAATTCATGAAAAAATTAAACGATTATCATAAGATTTGGTGTTATTTAGAAAATTTATCAAAACTAGTTATAAATGTCTATAAAAAAATAATAAATTCTGATATAGTTTTTGTTAGTATCTAAATATTTTATTGAATTCCGAAACTTATTTTTTTAAGGATAAATGTAAAATTCACAAATGCAAATGACTTAGAAAATACTATTAACAAAATGTTTTACCGTATATACTCGTGTATAAGCCCATTCGCGTATAAGCCGAACCACTTATTTTGAAAGACGAAATATTGTTAAAATTCTTGACTCGCGTATAAGCCGACCTCAAAAATTTACAATTTACGATACCCCGCAGATTATACAAAAAAAAAAAAAAAAAAAAAAAAAAAAAAACCACATACACACAATACCCAATTGCATAATTACACACTTCGAAAATCGAATGTTTAATGGAATATGATTTTAAACATTTTTATAAAAAAATCATGTTCCGTGACTCCTTCGTCATAAAAACTATGATTAATTTTCGTCATCACTTTTTTATAAACAGTCACAAGATTTTTGCTGCCGTGGCCGCCAGGTTTAAACTCAGCATGAGTCTCAAAAATTTTCTCTTTAAATCTGACCTGCGTATAAACCGACTCCCCTTCTTAAAAGGCAATTTTTCGGCTTATGCGCTAGTACATACGATATGTTTTAATTTCAAAAAGGAAATAGAGTGAAAGGTCAGGGAAATCTCTGCTAAAACCTTATTAATTACCTGTCACAAAAATTTTGTTTATTGGTATTTGATTTCGATAAACTTAAATATATAGTGTGAATCCACAGAATATCGTTACATAATTTGCATGAATAAGCTAAAATGAAAAAAAAAATTACTGAATCTACTTTAAATAAAGAAATCTCGTATTAAGACATTCCTGACAAGGAACAAAAATAACTTACTGCTAAGGCTAAACAATCTTATTTTTGAAATATGGAATAAAACCCCGAAAGCAGGTCAGAAGAGTATTGATTTATTGACTTGAATCGCTAGAATCCTTCTCAGAAAAGCACTGGAGTGTACTTATTTTGCAATCATCAGGAAGATATTAGAGGCCTGCATTATAAGAAAGCGTATATATTTTATTTTATGTTTAGCGCTTTTAGCCGAGGAAATAACAGCTTTTCTCATATTGACGAGCGTCAGGTATGTAACTACAATTGAAGTGTCGCGTGTTACAAAAATGGTGCCTTTTGAGTAATAACTTTTCCTGATGTTGTTCACCTGCCAGCAGCGTTTTCCTTATTCTGATAGTTTTAGATGACTCCATTACCACACACGAGTCAAACTTTTATGTCATAAAGCATGGACGCACATACGATTGTTTGTAGTGGGGAGGGGGGGCACAAATCAACGATCCTACCCCTGAAAGATATACTATATTTTAGTGTTGAATCACTTCTAAGTTATACCGGTAAGTAAATCATAACGGTAATATCCGAGCTAATGGGGGTATGCTGCTTTTAACCCTTTGTGGCGCAACCCTTTTCCAATGCTGAAAAAAGGGCAGCCGTTGCCATCGCTCGACTTAACTACCAGCAAGATGGCGGACGATCGAAGCGTTCATCGTGTGCCACAGATCTAGATACTCCTTTTTTGACGACAGCTGGCTGTAAAAAAGGGTCTCTAGATCTGTGGCACGCGATAAACGTTTCGATCGTCCGCCATCTTGCTGGTAGTTAAGTCGAGCGATGGCAACGGCTGCCCTTTTTTCAGCACTGGGCAATCTATCCAGCTGTTCTCGCATTCTTCCATTTTTCAGCAGATGTCCGTGCTGTCAAAAATAATCGTGACCCTTTTTTGACGGGAAAGGACGTGCTAAAAAGTAAAGGATTCTCCTGGAGCTATGTCACCCGCAACTATTTTGATAGAAATCCAATCTATTCTTCGTGACTGGCAACAGTGAAAACGTCGGAGTTTGGTGTTCCCAGAGCGGGAACACTGCGCGTTAAAGGGTTAAACTTACTACTAACCCATGTTTAACCCATTTATGCCTAGCGTCCCTTTTTTGGGACGGCATTTTCGCTATTAGTCGAAAACGTTATTTATTTTTCCTAGCCTTTATTCATGAGTATTGAGCCTCAACTCTACAAAATATTTTAACATGACCCAGTAGGATGTTGATATTTTGATTTTTATGCATAATGATTTTAAAAGAAATCATCCCTTGTTCAAGAAGTTAACATCAGAAATTTATCTATTATTTCTGATATCAGTAAAAATCGAAGAAAGTCGCAAAAATATCCAGGCACAAATGGGTTAACCTTCAAAGCTGTGAGACGTAAAATTCCGTTCACTAGATTTCAGTTTTCGCTGCTGTACGACTGCAATTAATTCGATGGCAGAATTATGATGGTGTTTTGGTTACTTACGTCTGTCCGTTGATGGTGAAGACTTGTCCCTCGAAACTGATGCTGTGCACGTCCACTTCGTTGCCCATGCCGACCACGTGCCAGCCTATTTTGTCACCCACGCACATGTCCATTCCTCGGAGGTTACCGAAGCTCATTCCGTTCACCGAAAACATCATGTTGGACCTCTGAAAGAGAATTAAAAGTCGCTATTTAGGAAAATGTGTATTTAACTGATGAACGCGTTCCTACGTCACTTTGTTACAACAATTGTAAAATTTCTTCAATTTTCATGTTTTTTATCCGATGATTTCGTTATAATTATGCCAGCTCTGTGTCCGTTCTCAGGATGAAGGTAATGGGGCGATGGTATGTGTAACCGAAACGTACCAAACTAAAACCACTTCATAGCTTGCTAATGGATTATTTTAGGAAGTTTTTAATACAATACTTTAATGAAAAAGCAAGAGTTATACCATGGGAAAGGAATTCCATAATTTTGCGTTTTTCATATTTGTTTGATTTTTTGGTTTATCTAGTACTAAATCATGCCGTTGTGTAGATAAATAGAACGGGTGCTAGACTTTATGCTTTTGGCCCCTTTATCTAGCCAGGTTAAAAATATGTGTATATTAGGTCGTACAGAAACGATGAAACAAATGCTGTCACAGGACATAATGCAATTTATTAACAAGAAATGGATGGTACATCCGTTAAATGTAATCCCCAGCCAAGTCAATGCATTTCTGCCATTTGGTTGGGAGGTACCGGAGGACTTTGGTAGACCATTCTGTGAGGATGTCTCTGAACCACAGCTGAACGCAACTCCTCAGAAGATTGAATGTGTATAACTTCGTCCTTCATCCTGTCAAACAAGACCTAGTCTGAGGGGGTCAAATCGGACCAGTATTTCATTTCAGTTGAAATGTTCGCTGCTCAACGTATTAATTAGCATAGTTTAGATTTATTTGAATCTACGAACACTTTTTCGGAATTATTAAACATCCAAGACTCACCCTAAAGTTGATGTCTCTTTTAATTTCCCGCCTTTCTTCTTCGCTGAGATGCGGACTGATTCTGTCGATATTCTCATCGATGTACAAGCTGTCGTTCTCGTCAAAGATCATAAACACTAAGACGAAACTCCTGTCGACGTTCTTTGGTCTGTCGTACATGTCCAGAGTACCTGGAATGAAACATTAAAAGATATTATTTGTTAATTAAACAGAATGGCTATTAGTTATTAGTGCGTCTTAACATTATTTATGGCGTATGCATTAGCACTGTGCCTTAATGTTATCTGTAAGTTAACATCGGTATTGCCAATTTAGAAGATCTGTTGTTTGATGGAGCAACTTTTGTGTTACAGTGAGGGGTAAATTTGGAATTATTGATTTTTGTGTTCTGTTTAATCAAGGACTTTTCAGATGAATTTAAGTATTCTTCTATCATAAAAAAATAAAGAAATAAAACCCCGTTGTCAGTATTTTAGAAAAGAAATGAAATGATTTAAAGTTTAAGATCCATTTCTGAAAAAATTCATTGCTCACGGAGCATGTAAAAATTATATTACAGCTTGTATTTTTTAAACTACATTTCCTACTTGTAGGTCAAGCATATAAAAAGTCATGTCGCATTAATCTAAGTAACATTTATCGTGATATAAATACGGTTTGTAACATATTTTCCCATCATTTTCAAAATACAGTTCAAAAATTTCGAAGCCATATAAGATTCCTCATTAGAGCAGGTTTTACCGTATTCCCAACAAACGATTACGTACCAGGCCTACAGACAATGATGGGTCCCAGTAGACCAGCGTGGATATCCGTGTCTGCGTTTCTGTGCGAGTGGTACATCCAGGTCAAGCAATCTGCATCAGTTGGCGTCGGACCGTCTTCGGGAATGAAGAACCAATGGTACGTGTGAAATCCCCCTGGTGGTACACGATCGTCCACTTTCTGCGATTCGTCTGTGTTGTCTTCGTATAAAGCACCTATAAAACATAATGGAAAGAATGTGATGCAAGAAACATTGCTAAGCAACTAATAAGGTACATATGAACAACCTACGGCCCACGGGCCTGATGTGGTCCACCAGGGCTTTTGATCTGGCCCACGAAACATATGAAAACCCCGTATAAAACTCATATAAATTATTCAGACTCTTATATAAATCCCAGGTATAAGGCCCGCCATTTCGCCAACATCCTGAAGTTTGGCCAGCAACTTTTCAAAGGTTGCCCATATATCTGTATTAAGAGGTTGATGGAACCATGACAATCTTTGTAACAGTTGAAACAAAAAATTACCTAACAAGACGTTGGTGGGTCAAAGTTTAGTTTTCAACTGTTGAAACAAAAATCATACCTAACAACCCATGGGAGTAATCGGCTCCCATATAACTGTTTGTAGAGGGGGAGGGATAAGTCAGGGGTCCTACCCCTAAAAGATACCATAGTTTATTGAATTACATTTACGTTATACCAGTACGTAAGTCATTACGGTAACATATTTTCCCTGTGAGCTGGGGAAGGAGGGTCGTGGGTTCTCCCTGCCCATAGGTATGGGCGCCCATACAAGGATTCGATGATGGTTAGTCTATGAACAGTAAACCAAAAAGCTACTCTACAAAGAGTGTGTGGCAGTTGAAGGAGATATATTTCGCCAACTTTTTTTTCGAAAACTGGCAAAGAATTATACACGAAAACTGCGTTAGAAAAAGCTCTCAAAAACTAATGCTTCAAACAACTCAAATTAGATAATTTCACATAACGCACAAATGGGCAGGCTGGTTAAAAGCAAAGTTGATTTCTAAACCGAAACAGTCTAACGTTAATAGAAACGTATTTTAACAGTTTGCTGAAAGTGAAATAAGACCATATTTGGAATCTATATTATGGGCTCCTTTACTGGCAGAGGTTTCTTTAATCTGACAACAGGAACTTGACGTTTATAGGCATCGATAACTACTAAACCAGAAGTACTTGTCACTATATTGCAGGCACATGATAGTTGGAATAGGGTGGCTTAATATTAAGGGACGGACGAAATGGCCACCAACCGAGAAATTGAACCCGGAATCGTGGGGTGGTAGAATGGTTCTCTAGCCATTACCCAACTCGTACAGCATTGCTGGCCAAGTGCTGCAGGTCAAAAGTTACCAAAATCGAGAAACAGTCGGAGCAGAATTTGTCAGTAGGTAAGAGTAAACCTGATGTGCTTGCTAACGATGTTCACTTGTCTCATGCTACTTTATTTTTCACAGACTCGAGCAAGAAGAAAATATGTTTTTTTACTGAAAATTCCTTTTAACACAAATATACTTATTTTTAATGTAAAGGTATTTACTTTAATTTATTGCACAGGAAATATCTGCAATTATTATGTCGCTGCAGCTATCAAAAAAAGGGTGATCAGGCTTTAATTAATTTTGCTTGCAGCCTAGCCAATAATTCGCGTAAAATATTGTGAAAATGGGTAATCATAAGTGAACCTATAGAAAAGAAAATTAGTGATTTGCGAACAGCACAAACAGCCCGCATCAAGGAACACAATTATCACAACATTATAAGAATTGGAGTAATTGATTCGTGATAAGCAAATTTGTTTGGCAACGTGTAGGCGTGACACAAACGCGACTGTTACAATTATTAACGCACTTTGATCTATTATATTTTTTTATTCATGTCCGATCAGCGTATAGGTTACAGACCAGGTCAGAGGAGTATTGGAAAAGAGAGCAGGCCATAAAAGGTTTCATCGAGAACTAAAGGTAAAGCACAATAAATGTAGATAAAATATGAACCATGAAAATTTGGCACCAAAACAATAGGGAGGAGTAAGTCGAGTTAATTCCTCAATGAGAATGGGTATATTCTATTCACTCCCATCGTTGTAAAGATGTGATGGTCCTCAATGGTTTGATTTGTGATAAAGGCAAAGCTATACGAGGGCTATCTGCATAAGTCCAGTAAAATTCTGTTGACTTTTTACAAACCAAAAACTATAAATATGTTTTAAAAAATTAACCTTCCAACTCTCTGCAGCGAGTGGGTTAAAAGAGATGAGATTTTAAAATGTATGCCCTTTGTAATGAACACCCCGTCTGAAAAGGCCAAGAAACCTCCCAGCATGCCCAACTAATCGCATGATCATCATCCACACTCGCATTTTCACCAAAACAGGATTATAGGTTTTTCGGCACACAGAGAAAGGATATGTGAACCACCCATAAAAGGGGTGTTCGATTTTTAACTGCCATCATTATTATTGCCAAATTAAAATGCCAACTTTTTTTTTCTCCTCATCACTGTATTTTCAACATGTTAAAAATTACACTTCTAGAGCACTTTAGTTGGAAAATAAAGTCATTATTTTAATAATTTATGAAAAAAATGTCCATGTCCAGATTATGATATTTTTAATTCACTCAAAACAGCGTCTTCGAATTAATAGCAGAAATTTTTTTCAATTGACCAAAACGTTATGGATTTCATTATAAGAAGTAAGGGGAAGAAGAACTTTAATTTCATAATATTATAGTATTTTCAGAAGGATTTAATCTACTTCATTTCATTTTTAAAAAAACCTAGTTTCCTGTGTGTTTATTTATACATAGTCTTTTCATCTTGTTTTCCTTCAATTCCTGTTCGAATTTCGAGAATGAAATTTAGTGTCGCCATCTAGCGATTTAATTGTTAATGGAAATGCTCATTGGAAGTTACGTTTACTGAAGCAAAGGTTAACGATTGTTTTATAGATTATAAAACACTCAAATTGCCAAAATGTGTAAAAATGATAGCTTGTTCTTGGAGAGAAAAAGAATTCTCTTACGTACAAAAACATTGTAGAGTTTCTGTTCCTTTTGTTGTTTTTCTCATTTTCATGTAAAATTATTTAATTTTGTCAGAGTGCATGAATATTTATAAGAGATACGATTTAGGAGTTTGATAATTAGAGCATATTCGGAAATGCATGTTTTTAACTGTTTAAAAATTCGCATTTGAATATTGCAATGACCGACCAGTGGCCGAGCGCATAGCGCTCTCAACTGGAAGACAGAATGTGCCTTGTTCATACCCACAGGTAGTGTCCGAAGACCTAGCCGTTCGGAGATTTCCGTGGTTTTCGCCGAAATTTCTTGTAAATACGGATTAGGACCCCTTAAAAAGCCCCCCACGGAGGGTACCCCCCTCCTCTAGACCCCTCGTGTAGATAATGGGCCGTGTTCCCAAATTAATCGATAATTCAATCATTGAATATTGCATTCTGTGTGTAGGTGCAGAACTTTTTTACATATATATATATATATATATATATATATATATATATATCGCTTGAATCGAAGTTCTGGATTCAGAATGGTAATTGTTGGTGTTTTTTTCTGTGCAATGACAAGAAGAATCTGGTTAACTCTATGAAATCTTCTATTTTGCATTCAACCACGGTACAAATTTATTTAGGAATGAAAGCAGCTTTGCATTGCTGTAAGCTTTCCAAAACCTTCAGAGGGTTAATTAACTAAATAAATGTTGCAAAATCTTGAAGAACAGTATTTTTCACACATCGTTCTTTGAATGATATAAGGACAAATACTGATTTTTTTAAATGTCATTTTAAAAAAGTAAGAAACTAAGCGAAGCATTTATTAATGAAAAAAAAAAAATCTTGGTTTTTAATGTCAAGGAATGACTGTGATCACTTATGCATATTGTCAGATTCCGTTCTGAATGACTCTGTGATTATTATTTCTTTAAAAAAAAAGAAAAGAAGAAATAAATAAATAAAAAGAAAAACAAGACAGAGAAAGGAAAGAAAATCACAGCCTCCGAATCCACATATTTGACAGCTTTTTTTGTTGTTTGCCTTTGTAAAAGAGCTGTATATGTTATGTACACTATTACCGAAGTATTTTGTTCTATATGCATAAATTTTGTTTTGTATGTGTGATAATTCAAATAGATGTAGAGACGGACAGACAGACTGAAACCATAGCGAATATTTTTAGAAAATATTAAAAAGGAAAAAAATACCGTAAATCATTGAGTTTTTATCTATTGTAAAATGCTTAAGATTATATTTTCAGTAAATTAATTACCCAAAGACCATACAGTATTTTAAATTCCAACTTGTGTTCCAATCAAACGCGTTCATAGCTGGCGGGAATACAGAAAAACACCGAATGGGAAGATAAATAAATACATTAACATCTTAGTAAACCACTAGTAACCAAAGCATACTCTGCGTCACTGTGTGTGATCATACATTACTTAATGCGAGTCGATTAAGAAATATTGATGTATAGAAAATAAATAACGTTGTATATTTTATGTTTCATGGTATATAATGAGGATTTGATGGTCCAGTGCTTTCAAAATATCCCTTTTAACTCGGTTTAAAGCTGCAATTTAAAGTCATACATCGCAATTTAAAATGATAGCCCAAGAGAGAATAATAGTGGGGTAACGATTACAATAAAATCAACAAAGGATGTTGAGTCCACTTTTGTATTTAAGTGCACGTAATAGGCCCACGTAAGGCTGAAATAGCCTGCCTCAGTCGAAAACTTCAAAAGAGGATTAAGTTGCTGTGATCATGGTCATTGGCAGATCGTGTTCGTGAAATTAGCTGCACAGATTAGAGCTCAAAAAAACATGCTTGTTGTTTCCTTTAATCTCATTATAAAAACCAGCTTAAACATGATTCTTGCAGTTTTCAATCCTAAGAACAATCTTTTACATAGTTATATTTCATGCGTTTGTTTGCTCTACAGGCATTCGAGAAGGTTTACGTAATGGCTGTAAGTTGTATAATGATGGCGGTTGATGCTGTTGTTGTATTGCTATATTGAAGCCACCGACATAGAAGAGCAATTGGGCAGACTGCCCAAATGGCCTCAACGCTTAAAATGCGCATGCGTTGCCATTGCCCGATTTAGCTACCTGCAACATTGGTCAATCGAACTTTTTTTTACAACGCAGGCTGTACCGTGATACTCAAAAAATTCTGGCGGCTAGAGAGCGATGTATATTTTTCTTTTCAAAAAACAGAAAAGAGGCAGAGCCAAAGAGTAGAAATATACTACAACTAATAATTATTTCAAATTTATTGTCTCGGATTTTGTGTTTTAAGGCCTTATTACACGGACAAAATTTAGAGCAATTTCGGTTGCAGAAACCAGTTGCTGCAATTCATCCCCGCAAGTCAGGGAACCCAGATGAGCACGCAGGGTTGCCATAGCAAACAAACCCTGCTGTGTTCACAAACGTCGGCGATTCGCCGAATTGGCGGTTGCTAGAGCATGTGAATTATAAATAGCATATCGTTGGCTGCTTATACCTCCTGTATCTTCACATCGGATTGATATTTATTTTTCTTTTCGTCAATCAAATCAATTCCATCTCGATATTCCATTTTACGGGCATTTTGTTTTCTCACACGCTCATCCCTTTCACTACGAACGGTATGGCTGACGCTGACTCTTCCGCCATCTTGTGTTGTGACGTAGAAATAGGAAGCACTACGATTGGCTGGATTTCCAGCAGCCTGCGATTTTTTTCGCCTCTGAACGAAAAAGTTGGAGTTGACTGTTACCAAGGTAACCAAGGGAAATTTCCAGGAAAGAGGTTTCTGCAACTGACTGCAGTTACCAAATCGCGCGAAAATTCCTTCGTGTAATAAGGCCTTTAGAAGTGTGTTTTTTGAGAAGTGTCAGCACGGAATCTTCTCAAAACACTTTCGAGGCTTGACATTAAAGCACTCTAGTTCTAAAAAGACCCTTGCCCCCCTTCTGCAGGGTGCGAATTGACGGGGGGGATGCCGGGTATTGTCCCCTGCTGAAGAATGTAATATCCCTGGCTAGAGAAATATTAATGGATCCCTGCCAGGGATACTATTTATCCCCTGCTGGAGAAATGCTAAAATTAGTCTCTGTCCGTACATGTTCAACAGTACCTGACGATTTAAGTATACAGAACAGAAATTCTTCTTTTGTTTACTAGACAAAGGAGCAAGTTACAAACATTCATTTGAAATAGATATACACATGCCTGATGCTACTTCTCATTCTGTAACTGGGGTCAGGTTGCAAAATGAACGAACAAGCACTGCTCTGCCAGGAGCCGAATTTGAGGACGTAGAATCGACATAGGAGGAATATATTTGCACAGAAAATTAGGGGTCGACTTTTATTTGAATTTAAGTCACTTCCCAGACATGTTGGCGACTGCATTTGTCATGTAATAGTTAATATATTAATGAGTGGAGAATTTACAACGCCCCCCCCTTTTTATTTTCTTTTTTTCAAATGTCCCCTCCTGGAGAATATTTTCTTTCAAATGTCCCCTCCTAGAGAAAGTGTTTAATTCGCACCCTGCCCTTCTGATGCACGCGCTGGATTAAACTCGGCATCTCCCTTGGATGCTCAACCGAAATCTTTCGAGAGACTTCCTTACCTTCGTGCACTTTGATGTACCTCGACCCGTGAGGGTGCATGGACAGAAGCATGCTGGCGTTGTTGAAGAAGTGGACTATGGCCATGTCTCCGACTTCTCCCCGTATCGTGGGTCCCAATATGCCCTGCCATGCTTCGCGAGCTTTCATCACCGTGTAGGTGGCATCTGTGAATTCTCTGAAGATGGCCTTCTTGTAGACCTTGCCTAGCCTCAGGGGCTTCCGATTGACTTCAAAATATCTCTTGGACAACCTGGAGAAAGGCAAAAAAAATATATACATATAAGTATATCTACATGACTAAGGCATAGGGTATACAACACTTTCTAATCCTTTGTAGTTTAGAAAGCACATATTTTAACCCTTTGAGGCGCAACCCTTTCCCAATGCACAGCCAGCTGCGTCAAAAAAAGGGTCTCTAGATCTGTGGCACGCGATGAACGTTTCGATCGTCCGCCATCTTGCTGGTAGTTAAGTCGAGCGATGGCAACGGCTGCCCTTTTTTTCAGCATTGGGCAATCTGTCCAGCTGTTCTCGCGTTCTTCCATTTTTTGGCAGATGTCAGTGGTGTTAAAAATAATCTGGACGATTTTTTTTACGGGAAAAGGACGTGCTAAAAAGTAAAGGATTCTCGTGGAGCTATGTCACCAGCAACTATTTTTATAGAAATCCAATCTATTCTTCGTGACCTTCAACAGTCAAAACGTCAACAGTTTGGTGGTCTCAGAGCGAAACCACTGCGCGTTAAAGGGTTAACAGAAAAATAAATGATTAATCCGGGAGAAGTAGCGCTGGGCACAGTTACCCCATACTTGGAAAGTTAACAATTACGGGGTAAACGTGTATCTGAAAATAATATTTTGTTCTGTATCCTTTTTACCTGACACTTCCCTTAGAGGTGTACAATTATTATGCCGTGTCTTTTCTCTGCGTGATGCAATTTTTTATTTATTTATTTTTTAATGCCCCATTATTGCTTCGAAGCTTTACATCATGTAAAGCAGCCTAGTATCATTATCTGGGATGTTTTCCTTGTTTTCTTTTTTTTTTCTGGTTGGTTATTTATCAAATAACGGTGTACAAACGTTTTATAATTATTATTTATAGCATAATATTGAAATAAAACTGATTGGAGTGACGCAGTCACCCTGTGCGATCGCCAATTTTGGTGTTTGGTGTGAGCGTCTTTTCTGACAAATATAATTATATAAATAAGTAAAATCTCTTAAGTAAAGAAGTTATTTTAGTTTTTTAATTAGTTATTGCAAACATTATTCAGAATTAAATGCATTTTTTTTTTAATTATAGCATGCTTTTTCAATTATTGATTGGGGTGAACTAGTCACCCAAAGTGATCTTCACAGTCAGATTTGGACACGCGACTTCTGCTGGGTTAACCAGCTCGCTCCTTTCTCAAGGCTCAACGGGAGCAACAGATTAACCCTTTGAGGCGCAATCCTTTCCCAAAGCTGAAAAAAAGGGCAGCCGTTCAACATCGCTCAACTTAACTACCAGCAAGATGGCGGACGATCGAAACGTTCATCGCGTGCCACAGATCTAGAGATCTTTTTTGACGACAGCTGACTGTGCACGCGCACAGCGTTACGATCGTCCGCCATCTTGCTGGTAGTTAAGTCGAGCGATGGCAACGGCTGCCCTTTTTTCAGCATTGGGCAATCTATCCAGCCGTTCTCGCGTTCTTCCATTTTTCAGCAGATGTCAGTGCCGTTAAAAAGAATCGTGACCATTTTTTACGGGAAATGACGTGCTCAAAAGTAAAGGATTCTCGTTGGAGCTATGTCACCCGCAACTATTTTTATAGACATCCAATCTATTCTTCGTGACTGGCAACAGTCAAAACGTCAGAGTTTGGTATTCCCAGAGCGGGAACACTGCGCTTAAAGAGTTAAAACACACTCACAAACACACAAATTATGTCCCTGACCACAGAACAAACATATTTCGTTTATCCTTGTAAAAGAGTTATGAATGCTATGCTTATTATAACTGACGCATAGCGTTATTTTATAAACTTCATTTAAGTATTTTTATTTTGCTTTGTTGAAAATCCTCGAATAATCCCGAAATGTGGCCTGTCTATTCATAACATATGTGATACACGTCAAAATGTAATTTTCTAATTAACAGTAACAGACACGCACAGAAAGAGATAGATAATGCAGAACGTGAACTTGAGAGCATTCTATTGTGTTTTATTGAGATCATAAACCAGTAAAAAAATAAACTTAGTTATTTCAACTATTTTCAAGGCATTGTTCACACGCCGTACAACATCAATCCTCCTCTCATTTCTTATAATCTAGTTTTTTTCCCCCTGAACAATAAAGGGAAATCATAATTCAGTAACCAGACAATCCCATATATATATCCATCTGCAACATCGTAAAGTGGGTACACATAATTTTAAAAACACACCCATGTATTGTATGTAGTACTCCTAAATCAACCCAGCCACAAGGAAAAAAAAATAGTTTAAAATTTCTCAAATGACTATGAATACATTAGTCAGCACAACGAAACAGAAACAAATACAAGAAGCTTATGGCATTTTTTTTCTTCACGCCAACACCCTAGAATTTCCTGTTGCAAAAATGAGGAAAAAAAAATAAAAAATGAACATTCCAAAAGTGCTGTACGGTACCATGTACGTTATCCCCCGACGTAGCTCTGTCACACCCTTTAAAGTCATACCCACATGTCTCTCCAAGATTACTATTGCTAGTAAAAGTCTAAGATCGTATCTCGTTTCAGTTAAAAAACAAATAAATAGATAAAAATGTTTTATGACAAACGCCAAGGTAAGGAAATGATTACAGATATTTTGGGCTTTATTTATTTTTTTACTTTTCCCTCCTTCTCAACTCTGTGGCAGCTTGTGAATAATCCTGAATTGGGATCAAGGTCGGCGTTTCTCTTTAAGATTTCAATAAGCTCTCAAGTTATGTGTCCGCGCAAATGAGATGCAGAACTGGCCAAGTAATTAAATATGCGTAATCCCTCGAAGCAAAATGTAGTTTGCGCTTAAGTAATAGATACCGAAAGTTTGAGATTTGAATTACACGGACATATTTTCCCATTAAACTTTTCTTTGTTCTCAGAAGTAATAGTTGTCGAAATTTCGAGACACGAATGATATTGAGAGGTGGAATGAATACATTTTCTAATTATGAATTATCTTGAAATAGTTATCCAAAGTTTGTGGAATGAATTTATTGGCGTACATATCCATTACAGTGTTGTTTGTGCTCTAAGTTTTGGATTATAGAGTAGTTTGTGGGCAGGAAATAGTCATCAAACATAAATTTGAGGCATGAGCGATGTTGACATGAAACACAAGAATTGATTTTGTTCGAGAAGTAGCTATTGAAAGTTTGAGCTAAATGAAATTTATTTGATGAGGCCGGAAGAAAATAAGTTTTTTTATTAGGAAATTGCTAGTGCTTCATTCAGCAACTGTTATCACAAATTTGAGGCACGAATAGATTTTTTTATAAAAGAGTTGTTTGTTATGAAAAAATTGCTGTCGGAAATTTCAGATACGAGTGATATTGACGTTAAATGCATTTTCTAATTAAAGAATTCTTTTTGTTCCAAGCAATTTAAATTTTATCGGTGGTAAAAAGGAATTACAGAAATTGACAAGTTGATTTTCTGCACGAAGTTGACTAGTTAACCTTATTCATCAAAATTTCCCTTTGTATCTTAACGAGCAATGAAGCTAGGCAGGTAATAACGATTAAACAAACTTCGAAAGCACGTATGTATTAAGACAAAAATTGTTCAAAGTCGTAACATGAGCCTTTGATTCGATGTTGAAACTTTTCTATAAGCCTCTGAAAAATATCGTAGATGTAATTTAACTCGTAAAATTTTTATGTACAATCAGTGGTATTTTAAGAGCTTTAACGATCAATAAGTGCTTAAGAAATTAGATGTTCATATTACAGGTAGGCACTCAAAAATTCAAATATTCTGTGCTTTGTTGTTGCTGTTGTTGAAAATCAAAAAATATTTCAGGTTAGACTTTTTATAATTTTTTGAGGCCTTTTACAGGAATAAAATTGACTTAAACAATTTGAAAGCCATAACAACAGTCAAAACTCAAACCTTTTACAGATGGTTTGAGTAAAAGTACGTATTTACAGAATTATTTTAATCAATTTAAATAGCATGTACGACACTCCAATAAATGAAAACAGGTTATACACGAAAATTACATTTTTAAAAACAATTTGTAAAAACCTCATCTGCTGGCAGTGGTGAAAACAGAGGAGGTGCTGAGGGCTTCTGCCTCCCAAAGATATTATTTGAGTTCAATATTTTGCTTTACTGAAAATTTTGTTTAGGTTAAATAAGTTATTTCTTAAAATAGTCTCTGTGCCCCCAAAATATTCTGTATCCGCTATTGTCTACAGGTTGAGTCCAATGAAAGAGTGGCTCATGTCTACTTCATTCACACAAAATGTGCCATTTCAACGAACGCGTTATAGCGTTTTACCTGCTATTTGTTGGCGAGCAAGCCAATACGATTCTTTGAAAAGTTGCAGTTGCATAGAGATTTATGACTTACCCTGCGTATTAATGAATGCATATTATTTCTCTCAAATTTTGAAAAGGGAAAGCCCTGTTTAATAATTGTTAATGGATACAAAATTTTATCAGGTTGTAACGAAAGTTTTCCGCCAGATTTGCTTGAGTCAGCTCACGCGGTACCCAACTATTGACCTTATATGTCAAGTTTTTGCGATGCTTAGCGCGACTAATGGACATGGCACTAAAGTCTAACTCTTTTAGCTAGCTCTCGTGGATGAATATTTTATCTTCTTCCACACATTCTCGTAGGCGGGCCTCATCAGCATCAGTAGTCTGGTCAGAGCGCTCTGCTTCTTTAATATCCTAGTCCTCGTTTCTGAACTTTCGGTACCAAATCTTCACAATGCCATATGATACAACAGTAGTACCTTAAGTTGTACACATGATTCAGCGTCATTCTGTAGCTGACTTTTTGCGACAGAACTGAGAGTAAATGATGGATCCATCTGGTAGCGTGGTAGTTCCATTTCAGACACCTTATACTTAATCATAACGATATTGTTTTACGGATTTCACAACACAGAGCTCTGAAACAAGTCTTTTCTTTCAAATAACAAAAATCGTTTTACAAAATATTGGCAAAGACACCAACGCGAACTGCTTGTGCAGGCAATACTTGGAGTGGCGGAAAACTTTCGTTACAACGTAATAAATAATGATAGTAGACAGAGAACCAAAAAAAAAAAAAAAAAAAAAAACCGCTCTTATCTAGAAAGAAGATTTTTCTGTGCCCCAAAACTAGAAGAATAGATCGTAGAATGGTGCGTGTAAATGATACACACAACTGGCATAGACGGAGTGGCCAAGAATTTCTAGTCCGTAGTATTTTATCTAATAACAGCCGAATGACTAGTTTGTGTATTGAGGCATTATCGTACGATTTTCAGAGCACTAGAATGACCGTTTGGGAGTCTAGCCGCTGTCGCACGCATCGATTCACAGATATTTTCATCTGGATGCAAGCGTCAGTTTATAAAGGAGAGATCTAAAAAGTGAGTAAGTGGGCACAAAAGTGCCTCGTTCTATGATCTGGTATTTAGACCTTGTACGTAGACTCATAAATTCTAGTTCCACCAATTATTTTCTAGGTGTCAGCGGCATATTTTTTTTTCTCGGTGTAATAAAAGCGATAAAAATATTTTATTAATATCGCGTTAAGTGGATATGAATGTGCTAATTTCTCTAAGCTCCTTTTCAAACTGTCAAAAAACGTCCCCACCCTCTTCCGGGTATGTAGCTTTTACTCCCATTCGATAGATCAGTCATAATTTCATCTGGCTGTCGAAAACGGACAGTCGATACGATTGAATGAAAAAAAAAATGCTTGTTTTTCCCGTGCATATTCTCATCTTGATAAGATTTTATTCGAAATGATTGGCATTCAATTTTTCAACTCGTGTTTCTTTTTACTTTATCTAATGTAAGCGAAGAAATTATTTGCCTGAAGCCAAGTTAAAAAGGCAAACCTGCAATAATTATGGCGTACTAGCATTAAAAAACTATACAAAAGAGTTTTTTTTTTTATCGGTTTATTTAAAAAAATTATCCCATACGGGTAGGATAAAAGCATTAGCTTGGAACATAATCCTACTGGGAAATTTCTTTTTCTATCTCTGCATTCGAAAAGGAAAATTTTCGGAGCGCTAAAATTGAGTTTGTAATTGAAAATTAAAAATATTGTTACTATGAAATGCTTCACAACCAAACTACCTTTCACAGAATTGAAATGTCTCCGCCATCCAGGAACAATTTCTTTAACCATTTTAGTGCCTCGTGTGAGACTCAATGTGTGTTTAGTGTAAAATTAAATATATCAGACCTAAGCGCTCTGCCTTAACGCATGGTGGTCTCGCCTTGAAGCCACCTCTTTCCAACGCTTTCGACTGCTAGTCGCAAAAAAAAAATGGGGATAAATGTTCCCAAAGACGAAAAGGTAAACCCGTTGCCATCTCTCGAGTTAACTACCAGCAACATGGCGGTCGATCGAATCGCCCATCGCGTACTACAGAGCTAAAGTCCTTCGCAGCCGGCTGTGTCAAAAAAAAAAGGACTTTAGTTCTGTAGCACGCGATGGGCGATACCATCGACCGCCATGCTGCTGGTGGTTAACTGGAGAGATGGCAACGGCTATACTTTTTTCATCGTTGGGTACTATATAAAAATGATCTTCCCCTACTAGCAATTTTGATCGGGCCGTCATCGGCTGGCTGCGTGACCGGTGGTAGCCCGAGCAAAATTGCTAGTAGGGTCTATATAGATGTGAAAATGCTTGCTCGTCGAAGGGTCAGTTCCAAAGCTTCTTTGATTCCCCTGCCAACACCGACATTTTCCCTTCGCCAATTTCAACCTCCCTTCCTCTATCACTACGAAACAGATCGACCAGTTTTGCTCTATATACGGATGGACGACGTCCAGCCAAGTAAACAAAACAGCGTTGACCATCGGGAACCACTTTCGCTCCGCTCTTACCCCGCGCGCAGCGTAAAAAACTGGACCGTTTTTCTCACATTCAGCTCCGGACCATTACCTGCCAGACTTCGCGGACCATTTCCCACGAGGATATGGACTAACGGTTCCGGTGCTCGCGTCGTGTACCTCTAAATCTGTTGCTGTCTTGTCCCAGGCTTCTTCTTCTTCGGCAGTGTGAATCGACAAGGACAAGACGAGGAAGAAATTTGCCAGCCTGATTGAGTTACCAGTTGTTTTGGATGATTACCATCCCATCCCTGCAGATTGCTATCAAAACCTCCCACAATAACTCTTGCTGCACACGTATTTAATTGAATTTTGTCGTTTTGCTGTTTCTAAATAACGTAAGGCCCCCCTTTTTTTTTCTGCTATCAGTTAGGTTCGGCAATAAAGAATCTTTGCTTCTGAATAATTTTCTCTGGGTAATTGAAAAGTTTTTACTTTCCGAACATGTACCATGTAAGGAAAGTATTGTAATCATGAAAAAATTCGACTTCGAGATTTTGGTGTATTGACACGTTTTGAGGTCTCCTGAATTCATTTATGCTATTTTGACGAGATGTACGTATGTGTGTGTGTGTGTGTGTGTGTTTCTGTGCATGTGTATTTCTGTGTATGTGAGTGAACACGATAGCTCCTGAACGGGGCATTCGATTGAGCTCAAATTGGGTATGTATGTTATAAACCACCGTCGCAAGACCGGTATTGATTTTGATGTGTATAGGATTTATAGTTTTTCTACGGGACTACGACAAATATTTCTTTTACATTATGGCTTATGGGGGAAAATTCTTGAAAGTGCGCTAGTGTTTAAACGGTACATTCAATTGAGCTCAAATTGAGTATATATATTATAAACCACCATCGTAAGACCGGTATTCATTTTGATGTGTATAGGACTTATAGTTTTTCTACAGGGCTATGACAAAGATTTCTTTTACATTATGGCCTATGGGGGGGAAATTCTTGAAAGTGCGCAAGCGTTTAAACAGCGAATTCGATTGATCCTCAATTTGGTATATATTTTGAATTATTCATCGATTAAAATTTATTTAAATGTTTGGTAATGATCTTAATCGTAAGTGTTCGGAAAGTCGAGTGGAGTCACTCCAGATTTTTTTTTTTTTCTAAAATGAGTAATTGCTTGAATTTGATTTATGTTTAAGCGTTGTGTACGCTGTTAATAATTGTAGTTCATATTCCACCGTAAAATGGTGCTGAATGAGCTGCAGCCTTTCCGTAGAGAAGCGTCGAACCATGATTTGGTGCTTACACTGATCAATGGAACCAAATCATGGTGAAACGTTTCTCCGTAGAAAGGATGCAGCTAATTTAGTTCCTTTGTATGGTGCGGTGTATCCCCAAACATTCATTAAATTATACATAACATCAGAATGGAGTTTTCATTTCCGGTTTCATCGCTTAGAATGGTTGGCTGCCCTTTAACTTTTGCAGCTAGACAGTAAAATTACAGTGATGCGAATAACATTAATCTAAGCAAATACCATTTGAGATTTTGAAGGCCGATTCAACTCGTTTACAAAATAAACGAGTATTGTAAACGAGGCAGCTGTAATGAATATTGAGAGTAGAACCGGCTTAAGCCGGTAAGTTGGTTAGCCATTTGCTGCCCACTTCAAATAGCGTTAACTAAGGATACGTTTGTAGCTATTTATAATCATCACATTTCAATATCCTCATTATATTATTTAGTAACCGTATATAATAGTCTAAAACACGGAAAATAATTGATGCGAAATCAAGAATTATGACTGAAAAATTTAATAACATTAAAATTAATAACTTAGTTTCAGCCAAGTTTTGCTTTGGGGCCCAAATTAAACTGTCCATTTGAGCACTGATATTTAAGCTCATTAAAACAAAATTAAATTACAAGAAGTGCTAATGGAATTATACATACTGCTAATAGGAGTTATATTTGTAATATTTTCCTAAATGTTTTGTAAATGCAATCTGAAAAAAAAAAAAAATCAACAATTTGCAAAACATATCATAGGCAGCTAAATCGAAATCGCTTTTCTATACTTGTTTTGAATTTATCTTTTAATTGTGCATTTAACATGTGTTTTTCACGTTTAAGTCCTTTTATCTTCAAACGATTCAACTTTTACAGTCTCTAGTTCAGTGGTTCCCAACCGAGGGGTCGCGACCACCAATTGGGTCGCCATAACATTTTTTTTATGGTGGGGGGGGGTCGCCGTTTACCGCATTTGCAGGAAATAAATAGCAAAATATTACACAACTGACTTTTGGAGGGACCGAGCACCAGTTTTGTGTAAACTGGCTTCATAAAGTGAATTTAGGATTGTTTACCATGCTTGAAAACTTATGCACAGAAGAAGACAGAAGAATCGGAAATAGAAATGCAGTTAATTTAAGGGAGAAATCAAATATTAGTGCCATTTGCATACACTTACCTGTATGAAGTTGGATTTTAATTTCTTTTGCAGATTAAGACAAAAAAACAGGAACAAATTAGCTGTCCAAGATGACATGCTGTTAGCTTTGACCAACACTCAGCCAAGAATAGCAAAACTTGTCAGTCAAATGCAGCCTCAATCATCCCATTAATGATTACTACATAATTAAAAGATATCAATTTTAAATCCCGAGGTATATTTTTTTCATTATTCAATTTTTATCTTCTGTTTTATTAATTTAAGATGGCGGATGGGAAAAGAGGGGAGGGGTCGCGAACATATTTTAAAAATCTAAAAGGGGTCGCTATTAGAAAAAGGTTTGGAACCACTAGTTATTTATGTTATCTAAGGAGCCGGCATAACTAATGAATTAATCTTCCAGTCAACTACATTTAGGGCCGCGCCATAAGTTTCTGAGGCTGTGCGGAAGATCAACTTTTTGAGGTCCCTGTATTTTTATAAGCGTTTTAATCTTTTATGTATAATAATGCACAATAGAAAAAGTTACAGTAATATTATTACTACTATAAGGCAGTAAACAGTATTTATCAGTAAAAGATAATAGTAATATTTTTAATACAAAAAAATCAAACCACATATTTTCAAAGATCTTCATAATTATTTTTTAATACTTCTAAACTGCATAAATTAATATGTTTAAATAACAGAATATGTTTAAAATTATGCGTATGCTCTTGAAATAAATTTGAATCTCTGAAGAATCTTACTGGAATTTTCACCAGTTCTTAAAATCTTACGAACTCATCCTCCTTCAACCCTCCTGTGACCATCCATTGAGGGGAGTTTGTGAAATTCCATGTTCTACGGTCTTTCGTATTTAATGAATGCAAAAAGTATTTTTTATTTTTGCAGTCACTAATTTTAAGAGGTGCCCCAAGGCACTCTTCCGAACTAGAGGAATTTTTGAAATTATCTGTCAGGATTTTGTAAATTTCGCATGTTTTTAAGACATTAATTGTCTGACAAAAAAGAATAATTAATCAATGCAATTAATGCAAATAGAAGTGAAGCTGGTAATACACGTTTATTTGGAACAATCATTAATTTTTTGAAGTTATGTATATTAAAAAAAAGGATCCCATCATTATTTTAGAGTAAAAAATGGAGAAGTATATACCTTTCAAAATGTAATGATGTCAGTTAATTATAAATGATTAAATTGGCAAATGTCATACGATTATATTGCATTTTGATTGAAACAATAGTTTGTTTGGGGTTATTTAAATATTATTTCCTCATAATTTATATTAATTTCGATTTTATTAGTCAATTCATTTAAATTAGATATCATTACAAAAAGATTCTATTACATCCCGTACCTGTTTCGTTATCAGTATGGAAATTTAATGAATTTGATTAGATACTGACTTCAAAACAAACCTAAATCACCGTGTCAGCCCGTCACAGAATTTTTTTAATTCTTTTGACTAGTTTAATTTATATTAAAGTATCGTATTAAAATATTTGCATTTAATTATTTTTTGACAGCTTTGCATAATAATGTTGATATTTCAGTTTAGGTGTTTCAATCTGTTATGCTTGAATTATGTTTATCACGCTTATCAGGATCTGGCTATAAAATTTGTGTAACCAGGACTCTTCTCAAATTTTGTGCCTCTGTACACAGAGTGTTTCAAAAAGGTGATAATAAAGCTTTAATTCTTTATCTAATAGCGATAAATGTGCAATGTAAATGGAAAGAAATGGTCAAAATAAAGTGAGAAAAAAGAATGTGTTAAGGAAAAGTCCTCGCGTTAATTTTCAAGTAGTTACATTTTTAAAATTTTTATACCATTCCCGTACAAAAGATTTCCCAATTAATAAAATAAGCCCCATACACTTATAATGTGTTTCACAAAATTCCAGAATTGTATCATGAAATGTGTCAAGGATATGAAGATAAATATATGCTGACTTAAACCACTTTTCAATGGCTCTCGAAGGGGAAAAAAAGTACGTCTCGAATGATAGTGTTTCAGGGAACGTATAGAAATAACGAAATAAAGGGACTTTTTGGACTCTAGCAATAAACATTTACATTAAAATCCATGCATAGCCCCTGACCATATTTATTTAAAGATATCTCTGAGACGGTTTATGATGAAGGGATGAAATTTTGTACATCACCTCATTAGTAAATGGGGTACATTTTACTAACTGAAAACATTTTTGTACGGAGGACGTATAGAAATTTTAAAAAATGTAACATTTTGAAAACTAAAAATAGAAACATTTTTTAACGTAGTGTTTTTCCCACCTTATTTTGAAAATTTTTGCAATTTACATTGAAAAAATGTAATTTTTTTTTTCAATTTATTTTTACTGTTTAAGTTTGGAGGTTGGGATAAAATGAGGAAGATTTTCTAAATTAAATAAAAAAGTAAAAATTATTTTTAAAAAGAAAAAGGTTCTGTTGTGGTTTTTATTAGTCCATCTATTATCATTATAGATGTTGTAGTTAGTGATATTATATTGTTAATTTATATAATCCGATTACTCTCTCAAATAATTACTTTTAATAGTTAGCATAGTATGGTTTAATTTTAAAAGTATTTCTGAACGTTACGACAAATATATTGTTATTTTATTTAATTACTAATTTTGGAATTATTAATTTTTAGAAATAATATTTTATATATTTTTTCTAGGTTTTTTGGAAGCACTAGAAGTTCAAATATTGTTTTCACAGCATCTGTAGAGCTACATTTGAAGTTGTTTCTCTTGCTTTGTGATGTTTCCTGTACCAGAATCGAATCCCAAGTTGATTTTTTGCGGAGCCACTTTGCGAAATCCTGTTATTTTTGTCCTTATATTTATAATCTGCTGTGTGTGGCACCTGATGAGAATCACGGGGAGGAAAAATTGTAAATTTGCGAGTTGGAAAAATTGTAAATTTCTCCAACTTCCATTTCAAAAAATCTTGTGCTTCTTTTTTCTCGTATGTGGCCAGCCCACTGTATTGCTGTTTCATGGAGATATGATGGTATATATACGTATATATATATATTGTATGACAGTACAGAGGGAAAATGTTTTGATGTTTTTTAAAAAAAATTTATTGTAACTGAATAATTTTGTTGGATCAGCTGCATAATTCATTGAAACAAAAGTATTTTTTTATTCAATGTAACTATCATCGAACTTTTTGTTGATTCAACAATATTATTTAATTGATATAGCACTAAAGGAATTTTGTTGGATCAATAAAATTTTTCACTGAAAAAAAATTTTTTTTGCTGTTTCAATAAGTCATCATCTGATTCAATAAGTCGGATTCAATAAGTCTCTTTTTTGAATCAACAATATTAATTGATTGAAATAGCAACAACGGAATTCAACGGACGTTGATTGAATTAGTCACCTTCGGATTTTCTTTTCGTTTTTCTTTCTTTCTTTTTTTTTATTCAAAAATATTATTTGATTGAAACAGCACCAATAAAATCTTGTTAAATTCAACAATACTCTTTTTCTTTTGGTGTGCAATAAAAATTTTTATTTGGTATTTACCAAGACACAATTTGTTATGGCCACTCAAGAAGAAAACAATGCTCTGCAAGTGTGACGTAACAGCAACTGCTAATGCGCACCAATTAAAAAAACACACGTAAAAGGCTCCGTGTTACTCGATTGAGACCCTTTCACAGCGTAGACCACCCTTCTTAAAAGGGCTAATGGTTTTCGGCTGATGGTATTTGCTCTAGGTCGAAGGCAATGAAACAGACCAAGTTGCGATACAAGACTTTTAAAAACTCAAAGGCGCCGGAAACGAAATCCGTCTTTTAAGTGTGATATTGGGAAAAAAAGAAAGAAAAAACGAAAAAAAAAAGAAAAAAAAAAAGAAAACCTTGCAATCAGACAATGCAACTTCATTCACGGGCGATAATTCTCACATACCTTTGACATGTTGACTTTCAATGTTTCGGGCGCAATATTTATCATTGTGCTCCACTGCAATATATTTTTTTTTTCTCTCCCTGAAAACAACTCTGAACTAGTATCTCTTTCTCTCTTTTTTTTTTAAACTTCCCTTTCTTTCAATAAAAGGTTTGAAATGCAAGAAAGACATTCGCAGCAATTACAAAGATTTGTTTCAGCATAAAATTGGGCCTCGAAGGTCAATACTTTCTGTGATAGATAAAGAGTGGAATGGATTCTTGCTTTTGGTGACATTGTTTCTTCTAAACGTCCACTTATGTGAAAACAAAGATTTAGCTTAAGAATGTTTGGTTCCTGAGAAAGCGTTTTCCCACGCCAATAATTAGGGAGAAAGTTTTGAAATACTTAAAAGCGGCAATGTTGAGCAACGCTCGTTCTCAAAAATTGTGGTCAAGTTATCATGATCGTTCCACTTAACCCTTTGAGGCGCAACCTTTTCCCAATGCTGAAAAAAGGGCAGCCGTTGCCATCGCTCGACTTAACTACCAGCAAGACGGCGGACGATCGAAACGTTTTTCGCGTGCCACAGATCTAGAGACCCTTTTTTTGACGGCAGCTGGCTGTCATCCGCGATCGTCTACGATCGTCCGCCATCTTGCTGGTAGTTAAGTCGAGCGATGGCAACGGCTGCCCTTTTTTCAGCATTCGGCAATCTATCCAGCTGATCTCGCATGCTTCCATTTTTCAGCAGATGTAAGTGCTGTTAAAAATAATCGTGACCATTTTTTGAAGGGAAATGACGTGCTCGTCCACCATCTTGCTGGTAGTTAAGTCGAGCGATGGCAACGGCTGCCCTTTTTTCAGCATTCGGCAATCTATCCAGCTGATCTCGCATGCTTCCATTTTTCAGCAGATGTAAGTGCTGTTAAAAATAATCGTGACCATTTTTTTGGAAGGGAAATGACGTGCTAAAAAGTAAAGGATTCTCGTGGAGCTATGTCACCCGCAACTACTTTTATAGAAATCAAATCTATTCTTCGTGTCTGGCAACAGTCAAAACGTCAGAGTTTGGTGTTCCCAGAGAGGGAACACTGCGCGTTAAAGGGTTAAGAATGTTTGGTCCCTGAGAAAGCGTTTTCCCACGCCAGTAATCAGGCAGAAAGTTCTGCAATACTTAATAGCGCCAATGTTGAGCAACCCTCGTTCTCAAAAATTGTGGTCAAGTTATTATGATCGCGCCACTTAAAGTACATCAGAATTAATTAAACAATAACTATTCCGTTGCGTTTGTAATAGTTTAAGATAATTACAAAATAGCAAAGTTCGACATACGTTTAAAATATACTGAATTGAAGAAAATCACAAAATAAAACAAACGGAAGTGATTTGTAATGATGGAAAAGAGTATGTTGTTTTGTTTTCTGCTAGGATAATGGTGATGATGATTGAAGATAATCTGAGGTAAAAGGTAAATATGTTCAGCTAAATTGGAGCAGAACTTATTAAATAGTAAACGAAATTGTTGCTCTACGTTTTAGAATAATGTCAAATTGTACAATTATGTCATACAGCACAAATTAATAAATCAAACTAAATCACGGAAGAAAAATGTTTAGAAAATGAAGAGAAATAAGAATTACTTTCATCACTTCAATTATACTATTTTCTTACCTATTTCATCTTTGAAAAAAATAATGAGTTTGTAATTTACTAAGCTACTACTCCACGCAATTCATTTAAAATGAAACTTTTGTGTAGATTTTTTAGAAAAGAATACGTTTTAAGACAAATGATTTAATTCATCAGCTTATACGTGGTTAAAAACATACCTCATTCAAACAAGATTCTTAAAAGTTTTGTAGTATATGTATGCTGTAAAACCGTGCAACGAAATTTGAATAAAGAACTTGCCTTATATGAAAGCTATTCCTTTGAAATAATTATGTTTTCACTGACTTCGTTCTTTAAAAAAAATAAGATAAATATTTTAAATACATAAATATGAAATTAAATTTGCAGGTTTATTTTCCCAATGTATTATTCGTATAATGGGTCTATGAGAATGTCAGAAAGGAAAATTTATCTCTCGAACACAATGAAAAGTCGCTAAATTTAGCTAGAAATTCAGATTAGCGACATTATTTATCGTAAGTTTCATAGATCAAATAAAATAGTCGACGCATATATTTTATTTAAAGACTTTCATTTCAATGCAATGATGAAAAAAATTGCAGCAATTTCCGTAAAATTTAATGTCTAAAATAAAGTGTAGGTGTGACGTAGCTTTTTTGTAAACATGTTACTTACAAGTCTTATTTTTTTAAACAACATTAAATCCAGTCAATGAAATCAAAGTTATTTTTCTTCTTTAAAGATATTGGTAAGTACAAGAGATTAAAATATCTTGATCGGTAATGATAGATTATTGCACATCTGATATGAAAAAAAATGAAAGCACATACAATCATTTCATCATTAAACATTGCATTATCAGTGTGGAGTTTTATCTGTAGTGCTCCAGTGACCCAGCCGCCCTTGAAATATATCCCTGTATGGAGTACGAAACTGATAAATTGGAGATTTATTTTTCCTCCAATGTAAAGTAATGGTTTATGGTGGTAACCTCATTATGATATACCGCCTAATACTTTTGTACTTTCCTTTACTCAAGCAATTTCCTTTGAAAATGAAATGGAAATCAATGATTAACCCTTTGAGGCGCAACCTTTTCCCAATGCTGAAAAAAGGGCAGCCGTTCCCATCGCTCGACTTAACGCTTTTTTGACGACAGCTGACTGTGCCGGCACAGCCAGCTGTCGTAAAAAAAGGGTCTCTAGATCTGTGGCACGCGATGAACGTTTCGATCGTCCGCCATCTTGCTGGTAGTTAAGTCGAGTGATGGCAACGGCTGCCCTTTTTTCAGCATTGGGCAACCTATCCAGCTGTTCTCGGATTCTTCCATTTTTCAGCAGATGTCATATCTGTTAAAAAGAATCGTGATCATTTTTTTACGGGAAATGACGTGCTAAAAAGTAAAGGATTCTCGTGGAGCTATGTCACCCGCAACTATTTTTATAGAAATGCAATCTATTCTTCGTGACTGGCAACAGTCAAAACGTCAGAGTTTGGTGTTTTCAGAGCGGGAACACTGAGCGTTAAAGGGTTAAAAATGACTTTCACAGTTTTCTTTTTGTTCTTTGTTCCTTTTTTTTCTTTCTTTTGGTAAAGTAAATTGTATTTTTTATTAAAGTAATTCTCAGGTGTTTTGTTGTGGATTAAAAAAAAAATTAAATATTTTGTTTCAGCCACTAAATGCGGCCCAGTATTAATTTGTCGGCAATGAAAAATTTATTAAGATTATATTTTATGTCGATCAAACTTTACCTCTTTAGTTCTTTTCAGAAACAATTTAACATGATCTGAGAGATTTCTTTATTCTCGTTAAAGTATATAAAAAAATAAGTTTAATATATTCTTTAGTGATATCATTGGACATGGTAATAACCTTAAATTACTTACTCATATTCATAAAACTGTGTTATTAAAATATATATATGTGACGTCCGATAATTCAAGTAAAGTTTCAGAGTTAAGGCAGGTAATATGGTTTATTGAACATTACATTTAAGTTACAATTTAGAATGAGAAGAGGGGAGGGGAGACGGGTACAAGAATCAGCGTGGACTCATTAGCAGTTCCAGTGGCAGAAGTCTCGATTTTCGATGTGCGGGAGTATTTACGCTTACCACACCACGTGGTTTGTGAAGACATAACTCCGCCTCTCTCTTATCTTTGATCGAACCACACACATTTACCAACATGACCCGCATCCGGGGCTACAAGGGCGTGGGGACACGTGTACATCTAAAGAACTCAGAATCGACGGCCTGATGTCTGACAAATAACAAAATAAATAAAACATAGCTCCAGAGCGCGCGTGGCAAGTATGACAGGAAAGCAAATCTTACAGTGAAAGTACCCGCTTGAACAATATCCAAACTAGTAAAACCCAAATTACCTTTTTATACATTACATATATATATATATATTGTATTTACTATATTTCAATGATTTTATGCACATTTTAAAAAAAAGACAAATTAAACTATGTTTAATAAAATATTATTTAACTGTAAACGTAGTATTGATCATGTTATTTTTAATACGCTGTCTTCAGGGACTAAAACACAAACAGGAAAAATGAGCCTATTCAGTTTAGACTTTGTCTGCTTAAAATAGTTCCCCAAATATGAATTGTATTTAGTTTAGAGCATATCACATTGATCCCTCAAATAAAGGGGGAGATTGAACGAAAATTAGAATAGAAAAATATGAGATCACAATTAAAAAATTACTAATAGGAATGAATTACAATTAGAAAAAGTGATAACGAACAAAAGAAGACAGGAAAAAATTTTTTTTTGAAACTCCGAGGAAAAAGTTTTAAAAATTGAAAGGAAATTTTTTTAGATAGAAGCTAAGTTTTAACTAGTTAAAAAGTTTCTTTAGTTCATTTTAAAGCGTGTGTTCGTATTAAATAATAATGCATACATAATGTGGATGAACTAGACATAGAAACAAACAAACCTCTAGAAACATCGAAAAAAAATTGCTTAAGAATAAATTACCATATTAGCGTGCATGTCCATAGCTTATTTTAAAATATCGACTTATGAAAATAAAAAGGTAAAGATAATAAAAACAAACGGTAAGAAATTTTTAACGATAATTTTTAAAATTATTAAACGTGATTTAATACTGTAACCTTTAACTTGTAGTGGCTCACTGCTAGTTTGTATGCAAAAACATATTGAAATATATAAATGCGCAGTTATGTCACGGTATGTACTAGTCCATCTTGTTAACATTTATTTGAGATCATAGTAAAAATTTTAATATTAGTGATATATATATCTTGGTTTTTAGCAAAGTGTAAATTCCGCCAGTCTTCAATTCTAGGAAAAAAAAAGATTGAAATGCATACTTTTACATATGAAATGTAAAGCCGATTTCAGGCGTTTAGCCATTATTAAGAATTCCCACTGCACCTGTGAGCCCGTTTACTTTATTGATTGGAACTATGATGAAATATTCATACAAACTAAAACCTGTGTCATTAAAACCAACATTGTTCAAAATATTGGTTTGTTTGTTTTAACGTACATATATTTTAGTCTTTATTACATATCAGTATATGATTTTAATGATTTCAGCTTTCACCTGGTTTATTTGTTTGTTTGTTCTGGTTAAGGCGGAACTACGAAGGCTATCTGCCTAAGAGAGGAATACCTTGTGCGGAGGACTTTTTAAGGGGTTCTAACGCGTATTTACGTTACATCTGTAGAAAAAAAATCAAATTTCACACCGTTTTGTTTTCCTGGAGTTAAAAATGTCATGTAAACAAATAAATTAATATTAGCTTACTTAATTTCAGTGATATAGTTCTTGAAAATTAATTCAATTTCCTCTTTTTTTTAATTTTGAAAAGTTTGTACTGTTTGATTAATGCTGTAACATGAAACTGTATTTTGCCTTTCTGCAGTCAGACAATTAGTTATCTATTGGTCAGACTATTAATTATATATTACTGGTACAGAACTTATAGTTTTTTTTTTTGCAGTTCAATCTTACAAGAACACTAATGATTGATTGTTTAAAAAGCTCTCAGCTCAAACTGCTCAGAAACATTTCAATAACACTTTGGTATACTACAGATACATTTTCAAGTAATAAATACAAACATAAAAATAACCGTTTTATTGAACTCGAGAACAAACACATTTCGACCAATAAACTTTTAAATGAATTGTAAAACTGCAAAATGAATTCATTCAGCCCCCATTTTTTAAAGGGTGGGAGCTTGCAGCTAGGCATTGTCCACTACAACTGCCCGAAAGTATTGTGGCCATTTTAATATGAAGGTACCCAGTGGCGGCCAACCTTATCCCCTATGAAGGGGCGGACAAGTTAACATCCATGCCCAATCCGGGTTCGAACATGGACCTACGGCGTCATAGTTGTTGTTGTTGTTGTGAGATTACGGCCAATTATCTGCACTTAATCTAGGCCGAGAGGTGGGGTGTCCTCCGTGGCGGGTCTTTCTAAGGGGTCCTAACCCGTATTTACGCTAAGTTTCGGAGGAAAACACGGAAAACTCCGAGCGGTTAGGTTGGCAAACGCGACCTGGTCTTGATCCAGTCACTTTCCGCCTCCCAGTTCAAACCTCTATGTGCTAGGCCACTGGTCGGGCCCACGGCGTGATAGAATGGTTCCTAAGTCACTACACCTCCTGGGCAAAAAATTCATTCAGCCCGTTAATAATCTTTTTGCACAGTACAGTAAACAAATTGCTAAAATTCCAGTTGTTGGGATATAAAAAGTTAAATGACTCGGTTTAAAGTTCGAAGAAAATTAATTAAAAAAAAATACTTCTTCAGTAAACAGTAATTACACAAGAAAACATAAAAGTTTTCGTAGAAAAAGGAATGCAGAAAAAAAAACAAAAACAAATTCTGTCTTTCTCACGAGACAGTCGCATTTGAAAATTTTCCACCATTTTTGTTTTTTCGTGAGATAAAAGTGAGTGGAGGTCAAAAAGCTTTCTATTGCTTTTATCTCTCTCTCACTTATTAATTTAACACCTGTTTCTCTCTCCGGTAAGAAATGTTCACGGACTCGTAATTTCATTTCAGTAAACTGAATAGCATTTAAAATAGCTCGAGACACTCTCGGTAAGAAAAATCTAGGTTACCCAGACAGACAAGTAAAAAGTGGACTTGGGGAAAAAATGCCTTCAGTGAGAGAAAGGAGGAGAAAGGAGTTAAGTTCAAGTTTGTTCGCCTCCTTTTTTTTTTGCGTACACTATTCCATCTACTACTTTCTGCCAGTGAGGAACTGGTACGCAGGCATTCAATGTTGTTCCATATTTGTTGCTGTTGTTGTTGTGGGAAGTAGTGTATCAGGGTGGGTCTGGTTTCAGTCTGTAGGTGGTTTATGGGTTTTCCATTGTTCTAGGCCATAGGTAATCCTTTTTTTTTTATTTTTTTGAAGGTCGGCTTTTAAAAAGCTGTTAAGGATCGTGTTTTGAGTTGAGAGTGAGTGGAAAAGAATAGAGGTTATATTGAATTTTTCTGTACGGGGTGTGTTGATTCAGTAATCGGATATACCACTGAAGTAACACACCCAAATATATTAATTATCAGTGCTGCAGCGTTAGTTTTTGAATATGCATTTTCGATGCACGTTACATGAAGAATATACATGGTAAATCAAAAGCAATAAATGCTGTGCATTTCCAAACAGTGTTGCCAGGGCCGTGGTAGCCCAGTGGTTAAGGCGTTGAACTCGTAACCGGAAGGTTGTGGGTTCGATACCGGCGTACCACTAAAGACCACCGTGTACATGCGGTGTACGTGCACGCTAAATCCGTGGTTCCGAAAGTCCTCTCGGCAGTCGCTAGCGGTTTCCGAGGGGTGCCAATATTCAGAAGTCCCACACCTTCTGATGAGGCTCCAAATTGTGGCGGGAAATTCCGGGAAGGACGTATATGTAGCTCTAAGCGACACATTCAGTGACGCGAGCTGTCCTCTCCTGGCAGGCAAACAAACAGTGTTGCCAGATGTTTTGTTGGCTAGAATCCCTGTGTGGGAATTCTGTTAATAAAATCGCTAAATTTCCTCCAAAAGTCCTTGAAATGTTGTGTTACGTAACGCAGTGTAGTAGCTCCAAACGCAATGAAAAGTTGCTATATTTAGGGGCAGATCCTAAAATGCAATAAAAAGTCGACAACTTTAGCGATGAATTTCCTAAATTAGATGCAGTTGAACCTCGATTATAGGGAGCAACTAGGACTGGCCGCTTTCGGGAAACCAAAATTTTTTGATAAGCGAGAATGTTTCAGAATTTGGAAATCACTAATTAAGTATGCTGTTTCTGATTATGATAAAAAATGCTTTATGAAAAACGTAAAGCTACAGGAAAGTAGAAATGATAATAAAATAGTACACTGCAATTTTGAGTAGATAGTTACCTGAATTTTAAAAATACATTTAACATGCAGAAATGCCCCACAAATGTATGAAGTTAAGCTTGGTTTGGCACAGTTTCGATTGTCTATGTTTTGTAGGAAAAGAAGTTTAAGATAGGGAAAAAAGGCTTAAAAATGAATTTTGGGTACAGGACAGTTTTCGAATGCAAAAAAAAAAAAAAAAAAAGAACAAAAAAAACAAAAAAAAAAAAAAAAAAGCTTAAAAATTAATAAAAGTGCATGCCATTATTTTTGGTTATTTAGCTTAATTTGGTTAATTAGTTATTTTGGTTAAGCTTTCGTTGTACTTATAGAAATTATTTGCTTTGGGGAAGCAAATGGAAAAATTAATTTCGTTAATCTGTTCTTTGCATAGTTTCAAAAAAATGTTTGACAGAATCTATGTTTACAAAATATGTTGTTTTCATAAATCATTTTTCTGTATATGTAAAAATAATTAAAAATAGAAATGAGGACATAGTATGTCAGGCTAAGAAGATTAAATTAGGATACCTTTTTTGCCAATACGGAGAATTTTAGTTGAAATGCAGTGCAGCAATAATTCTACAAATAATCACCAACCAAATGACTAATTAAGTTATTACTAATAAAATTAAGATCGACTGTTTATGCTTAGCTAAAGTTTAAAAAAATGAATGCGTCAAAGTATTACTTAAAACTTAAACATGAACTAGTCAGATAAAACAAATTTTATTAATCAGTAGAAAATGTAATTTTTTTTCTGGGAATAAATACATATTTTGCATCTGATAGTCTACCGATTTCGTTAGATGATATGTACGTAATAACGTTCAAAATAATGTAATGCGTTTCAAGAGACAGATTTCAAACAACAAAATCCATTCTTTAAAAAATAAATTGAATGAGTAATATGCAATATCTTATAAAAAAGACAAGTTAGTCAAGTTACGAGATTGCAGAGTTTATTCATTTATGTATTTATTTTATTTACTTTTAAATAGATATATATATGAATCTGTAATGTTGTTTATTCGGAGCTTGATTATGTATGTTGTTTGTATAACTGTATATTAAAATTAATAAAGCTATAAACGGAATGAAAAAACTACATTGCCGCGCTTTAAAATTAAAAGTTGGTTAAAATTATACATAAATAAATCATACATCTTAATTTTACCGTTCTTGGAGAGTAATCCATGAATACCATTTTATTAACCTGTAAAGGGCTTAAAATTTTTCGTTTCCATTTTTTTGTTCAAGAAATTTTTTTTATTAAAAACAAACCGAAATTTGTTTTACTTTGTTTGAAATAATTAACAGAAAATTGTTTTATATTGTTTGAAATAAATAGGTCTCTATAATGCATTTTAAGATTCTTCGTTTTAAAAAATGCATCCACCACGAGGGTTAAAAAACGACAACAACAACGAAAAAAAAAAAAAGGTCCAATGATGTTAAATATTTGAAAAAGTTCATACTGATTCTTCATAAATTGTACAGTGCAACGCAATGAAATTTCTTTTGAACTATAAATATTAGGAACACTCCATCTTTAATAGAATATTTAGTACAATGCATTTAAATTCAGTATATAAATTTTGTGGCTGTATATATGGATATCTCCGATAGGTAAAATACGAAGACAGCGATGAAAATCATTAGTATTTCTCAACTTAGTGGAAAAACATTAAAAACACAACCAAGTTCACTTGTTATGGTTTAAATATATTTTCACAGAAAAAAAAAATTATCTGCTAGATCAAAACAACGTTAAAATTCTTAATCCTCTGTCGAACATGACTGTGTCGACATCCAAAATTGCTGTTACATGGAAAAAATCCAGTTTTTGAGCTTTGGGTATTCAAAATTAGCGGTATCCACAATTACACTACACGGCATTCCCCGTTTTCTTTAAGGTTTCTCCGAAAACTGATTTGCATTCAGCGAGCGTATCTAATGCTTTTGACAGCAAAACAAGTTAGTTATCTCTCTCTTAGTATGCAATTTTTTTGAATTCAAAAATCCCGTTCTGACATCTCATTGCTTGTAAACAACTTCGTTCGACGTTTGGGCAGAAAGTTTCTCTTGCCAGACAATCGCCTGATAGCAAGGTTAACTTATCGATACCCGTCCGCGGAATAATCAAGTTGCGTGGCGGTTTTGTGTGCTGGAAGTTTGCTATTTCTTTAGTTGCAGCTTAACCCAACAGTGCATACTGCAGCCATTTGCACGGCAAAAAATGATTACAGCACAACGTGTGGGTAAAGGTAACGCCAACACGTTGTAATGTTGGCGTTACGTTTATCCACTTGTTGTGCTGTGGATTTACAACACTCAACAGGTTGTGATGTTGGCGTTGCGTTTATCCACATGTTGTGCAGTGGATTTGCAACATACAGTGCTATATTATTTTATAGCACAACGTGGGGGTAAACGTAACGCCAAGACGTTGTGATGCTGGCGTTACGTTTATCCACTTGTTGTGATGTGGATTTACAACACATGTTGTGATGTTGGCGTTACGTTTATCCACAGGTTGCGCAGTGGATTGAAAACACACAGTGCTATATTATTTTACAGCACAACGTGGAGGTAAATGTAACACCAAGACGTTGTGATGTTGGCGTTATGTTTATCCACTTGTTGTGCTGTGCATTTACAACACGTTGTGATGTTGGCATTACGTTTATTCACATGTTGTGCAGTCGATTTACATCACACAGGGATATAGTATTTTACCGGACAACGTGGGGTAAACGTAACGCCAAGACGTTGTGATGTTGGCGTTACGTTTATCCACATGTTCCTCAGGAGATTTACAATACAGAGTGCTATATTATTTTACAGCACAACGTGCTTAAACGTAACGCCAACACGTTGTGATGTAGACTGGGCCAGTTGCCATACAATCACTGCCATAGGTTCTTCGTGATTGGCTTATCAATGTCATTACGTCATTTTAGAGTGGATTTACAACACACAGTGCTGTATTATTTTACAGCAATATGTGTGGTAAAATTACAGGTAATTCTTACAGTGTGGCTACGATCCCATTTTTCCGTATTAAAAAGGAAATGTTTTAGTTTTTCGTCTAAAATATGTATTGAAAATAAATATAAGACCTTGTGGAAATAAATTTTAGTTTTTAAAAATGTATGTGGCAACATCATTTTTTGAGCAAACAAGCATAAATTCATAGCGTATGCATCCTTTTCGCTGAACCAATTATTGCCCGAATTTTGGATTGCTTGTAATTTTTTTTTTCTAAATGAAAATAAATGCAATACTATTAAAAAATATTTGTATTAGCACTCAATAAAGTAGAATTGGGCTGTGTTTTGTTTTATGAGAGCTATAGATGGACATTCTAATTTTCCGAATTTGAATTTTTTTTGTTCATGATTTTTCTGGGAAACTACAGGCTGATCTTTTAAAAAAAATAAGATTATCACACCACTATCCGTTAGATGCAATAATGTTCCATAAATTTAACAGAAAGATTGGCACAGTCAGCATTGTTTCAGCTGGAGTGAAGTCTTCATTAAGGCTGTATTCTTTTAATGCAACTTATGAATAGATTTTAGTAAAAAGAATGTAATTAATGGAAATTAGTACTTTTCTGAATTCAAATATTCCAGTGGTTTATTAGAAAGGCCATCAAATCTATGCCAGTTCGCGCAACAGTATAGCAGCTCATGCGCTGAATTTTTTAAATTTTTCATTGACGTGAAATTTGTCTTAAGGCTATGAATATCTCATAATGAAATTAATGATTTATAAATTATCTTTATTAGAAGTACTTCATTTAAAGATCAAAATAGCCTGTTAGCAAGGTTTTCGCATCGATACCCTTCCGATGCAGTAATATACTTCAGTAGCAGTTCATGTGCCGGAAGTATTTTACGATTTCTATGCTCTTTTAATGCAAATTTAGAATAGTTCTGAAAATAATTAAATAATTGAAACTATTTTTTCACGCAAGGAATTCAAATATCAAGCGAAAAGGTAATGACACCACTGAACTTTTTAAACCTAGGTTTGTTTTTATATTTGGATAATACTTTAAGATAAAGCGTACTATATACAATAAATAGAGAACATTTTACCAAAATGAAATAATGGCTTTCTTTTTATTTCAGACGCCAATCAAAACCTAAAATCTCCTTTGAGCTTTTGCTTTTCATACTGCCAAGCCAGGGACTCGCAAATCAATTCTGAGTGTATCGTCACAAGCTGCTACAATCGAAAAACCTATAATATTTATGACACATTCGAATACACATATAATAGTTAGCCTTTTAGAAAAGATTGAATGACAACCCTCACTGTGCCATATGGTTTCCGCATTTTATAAGATTTATTTTCTGGATTTGACATATCACAATTAGGTTTATTTTTGTAATATGATTTATGAAAAAAGATTCTGAATTTTTATTGAATATCGAACATTATTTATTTGTAAGTAAGAATATTGGATAGAATAATGCATTCTAAACAAAAGAATAGGACCATTGTATAGAAATATTTCTAAACCATAGAATAGGACCCTCGGATAGAAATGTATTTCTAAACCAAATAGTAGGAAAATTGGATAGAAGTGTATTTCTAAACCAAAGAATAGGACCATTGGATAGAAGTGTATTTCGAAACCAAAGAATAGGACCATTGTATAGAAATATTTCTAAACCATAGAATAGGACCCTTGGATAGAAATGTATTTCTAAACCAAATAGTAGGAAAATTGGATAGAAGTGTATTTCTAAACCAAAGAATAGGACCATTGGATAGAAGTGTATTTCTAAACCAAAGAATAGGACCATTGGATAGAAGTGTATTTCTAAACCAAAGAATAGGACCATTGGATAGAAGTGTATTTCTAAATCAAAGAATAGGACCTGATACCAGAAAATACTTAATCTGGAGATGGGGTTTTAATGTACACACAGTGCGTTTAAGATGACTTTTACTGTAATCAGTTTAGTATAGGTATTTTGACTTTTTTATTAAAAGTTTAGAGCATTAATACAAAGCAAATTTAAAATGTATGCCTTAATTCAAAATTGGTTAAAGTACAAATTATAGGTATCACCTCCAAAGAGGACTGGGAACATGCCCCTGTCCCCAACAAATATTTTCTCTTATAAATTCGTTTGTCTCATTCTCTCGTCAATTTTTGTAGAGGAATCTCCTATCTGTCGGACGATAAAAGAAAGTGGTGACGCCATCTATGTATAAAGGCATGAAATTAACCGTTGCACATGGAGTACGGATAGACAGGTATAGATAAACACATGAAAACTGCGATTTCAGCAACTTAAGGTAGTTGTACTCCCGTACAACTACTGAACCTTAGTTGCTACTTAAGTTGAACGTACGGGACCACCGTGCCAGACTAATAAAACAAAAGTTTTCGTACATTACATTTATTAATCATCCAAAGTAATTGGATCATTGAAAATTATGAAACCGGCGTACCTCAAGAACACCGAAGTGGAAAAGAAAGATCATAACAAATGTTAAACGACTGTGTTGCTGTATCGTCTGGATTTACTTCGTTTGATTGGGTTCAAGGTAACTTTTCTGAAAAAAATAAAAAAGATTATAATCTTATCTGGGTCGATCTTTATCGCAGATTTCATCGAAGAATTCAGCGTTTTAGGAGTGACGTGTCGGGCTTTTCTAGAATACTTTTAACGATTATTTCTTCAAACATAGATTCGTAATTTAATAAATCCCAGAACAAAACCATTCTGTTATAATTAATAGGAGGAACAGATGTAAAATAATAACAGCTTCTGATATTTTTCGCACTATTAATGCGCTTAGCCGCTGCGTGAGAAATAAATACCGCTTGAGGTATTAAATGGATTTACTTTTCAGAGAAAATTGCATGTTACCAACCGACTTACCGATTATATAAGATGTTTTTTTTATAGATTTAATAGCTTTATTGAAAAATATGGAGTTGATAATTACTGCTTGTGTCATTTAAACGGATTTTGTCGTTGTTTGTTTTGATGCTCAGCCAAAAAATATGACGCTCTTAACCTCTTTACGTTCCATGATTGCGTAGTGGAACCACCACCTAGTTTTTTCATATTTTCAAATGGCGATCACATAGGCAGATAAATTTGATTTATCTATTTCTGTCTGCACCACTAAAAAATAAATGCAATTTTCACAATATGTATAAATCTGTCAAATTTTTGCAATACATATTTTTAAAGGAAAATCACAAATTCTTATCTTAAGATTAATGCCGGATTCATAGGCCATTCAGCAGCAAGAAAGATCTATCATATTAAGCGCATTGATTATAAAGTGATCTATAATTTTCAACACAACTGCCTTTATCTTTTGTGAGCTAAATTTGGCGATTTATCGTCGTCAAACTTGGCGAGATGCGACCTCAAAGAAACTGTATCATTATTGATGAAAATTCGCGCAACCCATTAAAAACACTTTAAATGTTATTAACATCGTTTAGATCATTGGTTCCCAAGCGGTGGTTTGCGAACCTCCTGGGTTCGTGAGGTATGTATTAAGGGGTTCGTGAAAGTTATATGCTTGTACAAAGCGACTACATACAAGGGGTCCGGTAATTTCTTTCCAATATTCGAAAGGCTTCGTTAGGAAAAAGGTTGAGAATCCGTACTTTAGACGAAGAGTAAGCTTATTATGTTGTGCTTGAAACGAATGAATATCTCTAAACTGCAATACAACGCGGTGTACTAGAATTGTTCAGAGTGCTCCTGTAAAAGAAATTTTAAATTCGAAACTCACTGTTTTCGATGAAGAGCATTATTTTGCAATTTCTAACAGCATGCATCAATTTACTTTTGGCTCACCACTGACGGAGTACATAAAACACTGAACGTTGTTAGGTGTCTGAAGTGTGAAGGTCTGGAGCTTTGAGTAGTTTCCTCCAAATGTAACGTCAATATACCTTAGAACTCTATAAAAAGGCACGCTGCCCGAGGCATCTTCCCCTAAGTAGATAGACCTCGTGTCTTAATCACGAAAACCAAACAATTTTGTTTTGTATGGAATGCCCCAAAAATATACCCTCTCAAAAAATATTCGAGTGTAGGTCATGTTTCTTCATTGGATTATAATGCAAAGTATTGTTCTTTATAAAAAGTAAATCACGTATTCTATAATAATAACACCTAATATTTTTTGTAGTTAAGTGCTTTCAAACAGTAATATGCAGTTGCTTTTATGTAGTAGTATTTATGTAGTTAGATCTTATTGGTATAATATTTAGGTCTTGGTTCTAAATTTAATAATAGCTTATAATATATTAATATTAATATTCTCTTTTAATTTAGCTGCATTAGCGCAAATTTTTGAGAATATTTATCAGTAATTGATGGATTTTGCACTTTTATAATTTATAACTAAGTTTGGAAAGGAAATTATTTCTCATATTTATGCATTTATACCTCTTTTTTTTTCATTTCCCAGTTTTCGTCAATTTTTAAGCGTTAAATCTTATTCCTTGCTTTCTTATTTAAATACATACTTAAGGAATATGTATTCTTTTCTTAATAACAAAACCAACAAAAGGATTTAATTTTAGTTTTTCTCTGGTTAAAATTACACAGTTGACAAAAGTCAGATGAATCGTTAATTTTAAATACATCAAAAGGTATTATTAGGTCGTAACGAAAGTTTCCCGCCACCGCAGATATGATCTCAGCAAACAGTTCGCGTTGGCCTGTTTGCTCATATTTTGTCAAACGATTTTTGGCATCTGAAAGTTATGTTTTGGTCTCACGCCCCCATGTTTCTGGGCCAAAGTCTGAAAAACTACCAAAACGTTGTCAGAAAATCATAAATGTGGCTGGTGATTACTACCCGCATTAACTTTCTGCTGGCGGAAAACGTTCGTTACAATCTGATAGTTTTCGAATTACTATCAAAAGACGTTTTTTATATTTGATACATTTTTACGTGAATGATAATAAAATAAAAGTACTAAATACTTTAAGAACTAATCTTTCTTATTAACCCAAGCAATTCCTTGAAAATCTATGTATTTGGGTGTCGTACAATTTTCATTGTCTTCTTAAAAAGTGGCCACAAGAACTTTTTTATCCAACAAACAATTCAGTTCAACGTGACATGAACATTACCAGAAACAGAGTTTTGAACATGCGCCTTATTAAGTGCAGCTAAAACTGTGTTAATGTTCTTACTGAATATTATTAATATTTTAAAACACTAGAAATCAATAGTTAATTGCTTGTTCGTTATTAAGACATTTATGACTTGGATATGATTCATGTGTTTCATACTTTGATGACGTCATTATGATGTCTGAGTCGATAAACTGATCTATTATATTTCTCAATAATAATGTAACGAAGCATTTAGTGTAAGTGAGTAATGAAGATTTAACCCTCTGAGTGATTATGGCGTAAAATTTGGTTCACAATATGCGACACATTTACATTTTTTGGTAATTAAAGTACACTCATATCATAAATTATTTTTAAATTTTTAAGTTGCGAAGTAGTTTATACGACTTTTATTTTCTTGCATTAGCTTTTGTTCTTTTATCTAACTTGATTATTTTTATATAGTTAAAGTTGTGGAAAATTTTTATCCGTGAGGAGGTCATTCGAAATTTCTACTTATTATTCCTTTTTAATGCTATTTCATAAAAAATAATGAAAATTGTGTATGATTTCAGTTTGCCCTTATCAGTCCGTACTATGCGTAGTTATGCATCGATTACTTAAATGATCGATTACTTACTATTAGGCATACCATATTATTGCTATTTATTTTAACATGCTCCCTATTAAAAATGGTGAATATAGCATTAAAAGTTCTTTCACAGGAGCATCCTAAAGTATTGCAATACAATACGCTCTATGGGCAGTCATTGTTTCTATCCAAATTTTGAGATATTAAATTTAAAAAAAAAACAAAAATGTTATAATGCTGTTAAGGAATAAAAAATAATGTTCTGCATCGAAATTAGTGTATGTAGCACTCATAGTTCTTTTACAGAAGCATTCAAAAGAATTCTAATACGTCAGAACCTATGGCAGTATAGCGATATCTATTCATTTCACGCACAGTAAAAATTATACAGATGCTTATATAACAAATTGCACTTCATTTAAAGAATGGAAATAACATATAAAGTTTTTTTACAGGGTCGCGAAGAACTACATTAAGTGCGGTATAGGTTCTTTTGCTTAAAATATCGCCAAGTTCGACAAAAGTGCCACTGATCGCCACATGTCGATACATCACAAAATTTGGCGCAAAGAAAACAAAAAAGGTAGTTGTGTTGGAAAGTGTATCATAATGGATATGTTTGGCATGATTTAACATTCATGTTAGATCATTAGGCGTTTTGACCTTCTTGTTTAATCATCAGATTTATATTAAGCTCAACCAGCTCAATTCCTATATTGTCAGGATAAAGCGGTGGCAGATTCTTTTCTGGGTCCAGCGTTGCTTGACCAGGATGGGGGGTCCTTGAATTTTCTGCTGTGAACCAACCTTATACAAGAACAGCACTAGCCCCCAGGGGTCCATTAAAAATATTGGTATTGGGAAGTGTAACATATGGATGAAATTTCGACGTTTGTAAACTTTACAAAAAGTGGTTAAGTATATTTCGTACAGGTTTATAAAGCGTAAAGTATACAATCGACTATGTAAAAAACATCGATGCCAAACAGACATCAATGGATAAAACATAGATTAAAAAAATCCCTAGTATAACACTGAATAGAATGGAATCTGCATCGTCATATCTACGGCAGAGAGCTGGGTCAGATTTTGGTCATATAGGGGTTAACCCTTGCGTCAATGACCGGGTACTTTTTTGTGAGTGTCATAGTAATTTTAATCATTTCTAATTAAGTCTAAGTCAAATCGCTTTCAATCCTCGTTATTTACATAAATCTGAGCTAAACCAGTGGCGGATTATTGCAAGTTTGTCAGGGGGGGGGCGGTTGGTTAGACGATTGACATATACATCCATTTTATGGAAGTAAAATAGGATCTTTTACATTAATTTCTTTTTTATAGGGGGGGGGGAATCGCCCCCTCCGCTCCCCCCCTTTAATACGCCCTTGAACTAAACGTATAATATTAACCTCTTTTAGGAAAAATTATTGATAGGTTTTTATGCGTTAAACTTTCCTATGCCATTGCTCGATACCCAGGCACTAAAGTACCTATTATGCCACCCAAGGTGATGTAGTGGCTAAGAACTATTATATCACGCTTCGGGTCACAGGTAGGTTACTTTTATTTCAAAACACTTGCGTGCTATATTCATCTTGATACAGGCAAAATAAATCTCTAAATAATGCCTGGAGGTCCGCTAGTGATAAACGAGATTTCATATGTTAAGTGATTGAGCAGCATTGCAGATAAGGAGAGGTACGTAACTACACCTCCTAACTGGTTAATCATAGACACATAAGTAGCAGACCACCAGCTATTAGTAGTAGCTATTTGCAAGCCATCAAAATTTAATTATTTATTGCCATAATGCTATCACTCACAGATCACGTCTTCGAAATGAATATGTACGAGTGTTATTTCTATTATATTTGTGTCTTCAATAAACATTTATAGCTGTTTATTTAATCAGCAAGTAACAGTTACTAAAACAAAAAAACACTCAAAAGAACTGCTGTTTAAGAGATAAAATAATTAAAATTTTGTAAGATAACACAAATGAAAAGTTACTTATCAAACTAACTAAGCTTGATACGTAACTTTTTATATGTGTTATTTTACAAAGTTTTAATTATATTATCAGTCTAAATTACGTTTCTTATCACAAATTCTGCTCTGAGTGCTGAGTTCAAATATAGATCAGCTGATGATTTGAGACCCGTCTTTGCATACGTAGCAATAGGCACAGAAAGGGAATCGCTACCGTCAAGTCTTTGCAACAATAAGAGCTTGCAGCCTTAAGCCAAAAACGAATTTCTTTTCAATCCCTGCTTTTAGTTCGACAACCGAACCGTCCAATTCATTCATTGAAAATTCGCCATCGTGTTTGTTTTTCAGTTGTTAATACTTTAAAAATGCTTACTGATGAAAGATAGATATCATGAAAAACGCTTTAAGCCAAATATTTTTACACGAGTTAATCTTTTATAGATTTTGTAAAAAAATTCGCTGGTAGTAATTACTCCCTGGTTGTAATAACCCTACCGAAGTGATGCAGTTGATATGTTTTCATAGAAGAAAACGAAGCAACCAAGTTTCAATCGTTTTGTTTCCTGTAAGAATCAATTATGAATATTAAACACTTTGAAAAAAATAATTAACTCACACATGATAAAGTTTTTTGCTAAATTTATCAGGTATAAACGTTACGTAATCTCTAACTTTTTTACAATGTAATTAGTGTGGTTATATTGATATTTAAGGAAGATTTTATTGTAAATAAAGTAGAAATGAAAATAATTTTATTAATTCAAACGTAACAAAACTATTTCAAAAATCGATTAACGTATAAAGATCTTGGATCTTTTATAGTTACATTAAAATCTTTAGGAGAGTAGCAAGGTGAAGAAGCATGTTACCGAAATAGTAATCGTTAAATTTCAGGAAGAAATTTTCGAGTGAACTGCAATTCGTTTTTAGAGGACTTTTCCATTTTTTCATTTTTCATTCCCGAGGATTAAACGAATATGGCCGGCAATGATTTTAATCTCTGTGTAATTTGCATTTTCATTATAAATTGAAGACTGCAGGAAGACCAAATAATTGCAATATATTTTTAGAAATGTTATCAGGGGGAAAATATTTTCACATCGTATTTTTGAATTAAAATGAAGTTACTGTACCCCATATATTAGACTTTTCTACAAAGTATTACAAATTATCTCCTTTTTATTTACTGACATTGAGCTTAACTATTTTTATTTATGAAAAAATATGGATGAAGTTTATAAAATCGGGTCATAAAGAATTCAATTAACTAATATTTGTTCGGAAATATTATCTCGTTTTTTTGCTTCCATCGGGGAGGGGGGGGGTATTATCTATTCGGTGTAACAGAGTGGGCATTTAAAGATGTGTTCTAATGCTAGGACGTCCACGGTCAGGGCCGAAGGGGTTAATTAAAGTGATAATACTGGAAATGCTTATTGTGCGAAATTTTTTACAAAATCTATGAAATAGAAAATTGCGTGCGGGCTTGTGCGGGGCCTCTCTTACCGGGCCTGCTCGTGCGCTCCGATGAGTCGTCCAAAGAGGCCTACGGATGCTCACTTATTGGTTCCAGCACTTAGATACGTCATCTAACGGACGAATCTAACCAATGAGGAAACGCCCGTAGGCCTCTTTCGATGACTCATCGAAGTACACAAGCAGGCCCGTTAGAAGATTCACGATGGCCCCGGCCTGTGCATGTTAAGTTTGGTGATGAAGCTATAGAGCGAATTCTCCGAGTTCGAATCCAACTGGGCGCCGTGGGGTTTGGGGGAAAATCTAAAATTAGTGCTGCTATACTTGCCGGTGAATGTTTTTTAATTAAAGCGCCTCCACTTGAAATATTTATAAGGCATATAAAATACGCCTCTGTCGCAGATCTTGCAGCTGTGACGGTTGTCACTGGCTCTCAGAGGAAAAGGTATTGAATTCAAATCTCATTGCGAGCGGTGGCAATTTTCAAGGAATCTGTGATTAATGAAGCTATCTATCGGAGAATTCTTGGCTAAGCTTCAATATACATACTACATTTTTTATTGGCGATAAATGTAATATTTAGCCTTTTTCAGGAATCTATTCTGTGTAACATTCTGTTTTTAATCTTTTTCACAACGTTTTCGTAAGATTTTTTAATTCTTCTTTGTTGTTAAAAGAAAAATTTCCGACTATTTTTATCGTTAAAATGAAACGATGGGGTTTAGGATTGCGGAGCCCCCTCTTCCCTCACATGAAATTGTTAGTTAATATTTTTGAAATTTATGTTGTTTAGATTCTTAGCGCTAAAGTCTTCTAACAAACGTTCAAATTTTATTGTGTTTCCGATTAGAAAACGCGCATCAATTCGCAGCCATCAATTCTTAATAAATTTTCTTGAAATTCAAATGTTAAGATTCTTAAATTATTTTAACAAATATTCAAACTTCATCAGTGACTCCGGTTGTAAAACACGTTTGAAAACGCGATTTCGCAGCTACTTTGTTTCCTTGGCGCCGTCAAAAACGGCATTTTTGGTACCAAAAATCAAGATTGGATGTATATTGAAAGTGCGCCGAATTCTTTAATTGGAACGCATTTGCCATAAATGTTCATAGGGCATATAAAACAGAGTGTGGAATGCAGTCTTGTGGTTGTGAGATTGGCCGCAGACCTGTAATGCGGACCCTCAGAGTTCGAATCCAGCAGTGTTTAGCGGATTTTTTTTAAATTAGCTATTATCAGTTTAGTGGCTCCATCTATCTGACTAATTTAATAAATAGGTGCTGCTATCTATTGGAGTACTGTTTAATTAAAATGCCATTGCTTGAAATGTTTATAGGGTACATAAAAGCGGGCTTTGAATGCGAAATCGTGGCAGAGAGGCTTGTCCTTCGGCTTAAAAAGCGAAAGTCTGGAGTTCGAAAACGCTGGTGGAAGTTTTTGAATTTAGCTACTATTAGAGTTTAGTGGCTCCATCTATCTGACTAATTTAATAAATTGGTGCTGCTATCTATTGGAGCACTGTTTAATTAAAATGCCATTGCTTGAAATGTTTATAGGGTGCATAAAAGCGAGCTTTGCATGCGAAATCGTGGCAGTGAGGTATGTCCTTCTGCTTAAAAAGCGGAAGTCTGGAGTTCGAATACGCTAGTGGAAGTTTTTGAATTTAGCTAATATCAAATGTTAGTGGCTCCATCTATCCGCCTAATTTAAAAAAGTAAATATCACGAAGTGATATATATCAGGTACATAGAAGTCTAATCTGCATAGAAACTTATGGGTGTGAGGTACGTCTCTCGCCTGAGGAGAGGAGTTCGTGAGTTCGAATACGCTAGTGGAAGTTATTGAATTTAGCTAATATCAAAAGTTAGTGGCTCCATCTATCCGACTAATTTAAGAAAGTAAATATCACGAAGTGATAAATAGAAGTCAAATCCTCATAGAAACATATGGGTGTGAGGTACGTCTTTCGCCTGAGGAGAGGAGTTCGTGAGTTCGAATACAGGAGATAGGTATTTTTGAAATTAGCTATTATCGGAGTTTGGTGGCTCCATCTGTCTGACTAATTTAATAAATGAAATATTCCAAAGTGATCTTTATGGGGCACAAAAAAGAACAGCTGTTGTGGCCGAGGTTGGCCGAGAGGTGGGAGTCAGCGTTCGCGCTCTCACCGGGTTCTGTCCCCGTTGCGGTAAGAATGTGTGATGGATGTGTGAGTGGCTGGTGGTTCGGAATCCACGTTAAAATGTAGGTCCCTGTCCCGACACACTGTTCGGTGACAGTCTCTCCACTGTATGTATCTCTCTCTCGTTTCCTGCTTCTCCGCCGCGTGCAAAGAAAGGAATGGGGCGGAACCTGCGTGGGATTGATCCGGGGCGGAGACGCCTTCCTTGTATCGGAGTCGAAACTCCGGTCACTCCTCCAGCGCTTCCTGACCACGAGGCATTATGCTGCCGTCGACATCGGCTAAGAAGGTCCAGTATTTTGCTGAAATTTAACTTCCTTCGTAGACCCGTATGTACCACTTCCTTCTACGCAGTGGACGTACCAAAAAGAAGTGATCCACAGCGTCAACGCCGAAGGAAGTTAAAATGCAGCAAAATACTGGACCTCCTTAGCCGATGTCGACAGTAGCAAAATGCCTCGTGGTCAGGAAGCGCTGGAGGAGTGATCGAGTTTCGACCCCGATACAAGGAAGGGGTCTCCGCCCCGGATCAATCCCACGCAGGTTCCGCCCCATTCCTTTGCACGTGGCGGAGAAGAAGGAAACGAGAGAGAGAGATAGATAGATACATACATATAGAGAAGAGACTGTCACCGAACAGCGTGTCGGGACAGGGACCTACAGTTTAACGTGGATTCCGAACCACCAACCACTCAGACATCCATCGCACATTCTTACCGCAACGGGGATAGAACCCGGTGCCAGAGGAGAGCGCAAACGCTGACTCCTTCCTCTCGGCCAACCTCGGCCACAACAGCAGTTCCTTTTTTGTCTCCCATATACATCACTTTGGAATATTTCATTTATTAAATTAGTCAGACAGATGGCGCCACTAAACTCCGATAAAAGATAATTTCAAAAATATCCATCGCGCTATCTCCTGCATTCGAACTCACAAACTCCTCTCCTCAGGTGAGAGACGTACCTCACAGCCATAAGTTTGCGTCTGGATGAGACTTCTATGTGCCTCATATATATCACTTTGGAATATTTCATTTATTAAATTGGTCAGACAGATGGAGCCACTATAAACTCCTATAATTGCTAATTTCAAAAATATCCAGCGCGCTATCTCCTGTATTCGAACCCACAAACTCCTCGCCTCAGGTGAGAGACGTACCTCACAGCCATAAGTTTGCATGCGGATGTGACTTCTATGTGCCTGATGTATATCACTTCGTGATATTTATTTTTTTAAATTCGTCGGATAGATGGAGCCACTAACATTTGATATTAGATAAATTCAAAAACTTCCACTTCGCCTAGCGTATTCGAACTCCAGACTTCGGCTTTTAACGCCGAAGGGCATACCTCACTGCTACAATTTCGCGTACAATTCTCGCTTTTATATACCCTATAAACATTTCAAGCAATGGCATTTTAATTAAACAAATCTCCAATAGAAGGCAGCATCAATTTCAGATTACCAGATTCTTACCTCAGTGGGGTTCGAACACCTATCTACCGCATCTTGAGCGAGAGTCTAACCGAGTTCTGTTCAGTTTTTGCTCAATAAAATAACTTTCTATTGAATAATAATTTAAAAGTTACGGAAAAACAAAAATTTCTAACACTTGTTCAAAGTGGAAATTTTAGGAAATTTTGAAAATGACCCATATGAAATTTGAAAAAGACATTCAAGTTTATTCACATTTCTTTATTGCATTGCATCGACGAATGTTTATTTATTTATTGTGCTATTCATTTTTTTTTTTATTTTTTAAATTTTCAAGAGAATACACTAAGACACACGAGCAGAGATGTCTGTACTTCAGGCAGGTGAACCAGGTACAATATATCATCTAAACACACAACAATCTGACAGTCTGTAATAACTCCGAAGTATTATTATCATTGTTCCCTCGCGCCAGAATGTGTGATTTTAAAATAATATCGGCTTTATCCTGATGTCGGCGTCTGTGAAGGGCCCACCTGAACTTTATTCCACCCTTTCGACCCAATTCGTAACAGATAAAATAATGTAAAAAAATGTGTAACAATGAATTCGAATTTTTGTCGGAAAAGTAACTGAAAGAACGCATTGTTAAAGCTGATTCTTCGAACAATAGGCGAATAGGTTTTTGACAGTGAGCTATCTATTACTCCAAAAGAGACGTCTGGGAGGGAGGGGAGACCTTACACTTCATTTATTTTTTGCACATTCTGAAGTTAGGTTAGTTGAGCTTGGTAAACAATAATAATAGTAAAAATAAGCCTATTATTTCTGTGATGGCATCTAGGATCGAAAAGAAATGTTTAGAATATTATCTGATTTTCTTCTCTTTTTTTTTTTCTTCTTCTGTTTTGTTGTTTTTGTATTTGATCTAACACAAATAATACTTTCACAGATTCTCAGTTGCGCAGTGGGTATTGGGGACAGTCACACATTTTTCCATTCCAGGTGAGAGACCTAGCACTTGAATTTAGCACCCCTAGAGGTATCGTTTGTTCATAAAGGACATTGGAGCCACGGCAGACTTTACAAGGCGAAATTGACTAGTTCTGGTGCAATTGACTGTTAGTTTGAGGTGGTATAGCGTGGCAGGTATAATAAAATATTAGACATACGTCTGCAACTCAATTATTAAGTGGCCGTCGACATTTCAGAGCTCTTTTAATGTTTTAAAATATTTTGATTATAAAAGAACTTTAGCGGATGTTGTGGAATCGTAATCCGGTGTACATGGCAGGTTACAATGGATGGGCCAGCGACCTACTTGTAGGGTTGGCCGCTACGAGGGCCGGAGATGTTGGTCAGTTCATTATGGAGGCGCCTGTTAGGCAGACCAACCCTTTGAGTGGTCTCCTAATTTTTAACACACTCCAGGTGAGAGACCTAGCACTTGAATTTGGCGCCCCGAGAGGTAGAGTTTGTAGATGGAGGACATTGGAGCTACGGCAGACTTTACGAGCACTAGCTTCTTTTCCCAAGTATTTCGCCAAACAGGTGCTGCTTCACTTTAGGTGTTCTAACGGCTGTTTAATCAATTAAATATTTTAGACGATATTTATTGAATATTTCTGAGTTTAGCGTATTTTCTCCATTTACAAAAGTATAAAACTACGAAAATTGCGAAAATGCATAGAAGACAAAGGAAACGTTACCAAATACTGACTGATATTTCTTGTATCCTTAATTTTTTTTATTATGTTCTTTACTTTTATATATTTTGAGCTGAAAATAATGAAGCAGTGTACAAAAATAAAAGTAAAATCATTTATTCTTTTCAAACAGAGTTTTTCTATCTATTTTTTGTAAATAAAATGTAAATCCATCTTTTTGGTCACTGTCCCTATTGTGGAACCCAGGGTTAGTCACCGAGTATTCACAATAGAAAAGCGAACGAGTTTTGTTCCTTTCTGCTAAATGAAATAATTTTCCTGCCAATTGTAATTAAAAGTCCCCCCCCCCCCACAAAAAAAAAAAAATTTCAAAGACATTTTGAAAGTGCAAATTGTAACATTTTTTTAGAATGTCGCAATTATCTATGTAATTTTGAATATAGCTATAAAACCGGTGCAAGTCTAGAGATAGCTAGTGGTCACTTGTTACAAGTTTTTTCGGACTACAGTATGCGATTTTGTTTATCTCGTAAAAAATCTATTTGTTGCTAGAAAGTTTCAAAACCTGCACATTTTTACCAAGCATTAAAAATAAAATAAATAAGTAAAATTTTTAATTTTGCGTTTAGAGAATTTTCTGATAAGTAATTGGGAAAAAAGTATGACCAAAATAGGATAAATTTCATTGTGTTCAGCAGAATTAAATTCATTTAAATATGAACGAGATCTTACAATGGCCGAAACATTGAATATATATATATTTCACTGATGTATTAGTAATTTTTAATGAATTTAATTACATACAACCCTAACAAAATTATCAATTTGTAAATATTGATTTGAAAAGAAAAAAATTAAAAATTTCGTATTATGAACTGATTATTTTTACTAGTTTTAGAATTTTAAAATTTATTTTTCCCAGTTACTCAAAATGAAATAAATAAATAAGAGCTCAAAATGATTAGAACACAATACTAGATAACGTTAGTTAAAACACAGTGAACTCGCTTTTATCTCACGTTAAACACAAAATAGCAACACTCCATAAAACCCCTACATTATTATGTTTTCAACTTACTAAAATTATTCCCACGCACTTTTTATTTATAGATCACGAGAAATAATATCCCCTGCTTATTTTCAAACCATTCCAGAAGTCAACATATCTTTTATTTCTAACGGAATGCAAAAAACAATTCCTATTATCTTATTTTTTTTTCTTTCTCTAAATTTAACTCAATCCATGCTTATTTTCGGTATTATAGATTTAAAAAAATGTCAATTTTTATGCTTATTTCCATACATACATATCTTTTTAAACATAATAGCATAACAATCGCATAAAAAATTTCCTAAAAATTAATGTAAAAGAAAATCTATTCATAGTGCCCGAACTACACTCGGGATGATCCAGGATGGTACATATCGGCTGCCCGAGTTCAGCTCGGGAAAAGCCGGGAAGGTCTAACTTCCCCCTCCCCCAATTTCACACGATCTCCTTTGGTATATCAATTACCGTCCTAAAATTCACTTAGAAAACATATAATGAAAAATTACATATTGCTGCACGTCAATATAGACAACTAAAATTTAAAACTGAGTTTTTTTTTTCCCGTTGATTGAGATGTTAAAATTTATTTTTTCCAGTAATGCAAAAATAAATAAATACATGTAAAATTATGTCGCTTTTTATGTCGCTTTTTTATGTCGCTTTTTATGTCGCTTTTTATGTCGCTTTTTTATGTCGCTTTTTATGTCGCTTTTTTTATGTCGTTTTTTTATGTCGCATTTTTGGGACACATTTTTCAATAAAGGATGTTGAGAGATAAAATGACATAGTCATTAATAAATAAATAAATAAGAAATTCTTAAATTTTTAGAACATGTAGCAAAATTTTTAATCAAACAATGTTTTCTAATGCACGTCAAGTATTACAGCGGTTTAACCCGTTCAAATAAACGGAATACGGATCAAATCCGGAAAAAAAAAAAAATTCTTGATCTATAAAGGATCACTCAGAAATCCTTCCTCCCCGACATTTAAGTCAACGAAATATTTAAAAAAAAAAAAAAAAACTGATTCATGATCTCTCTCGCTGTATGAATTACCGTCCTGGAAATTCGCTGTTCACGCCCGGAGGCGCTCCCTAAAAAACTTTCGCTTTTTCGCGCCGTGCGCTTACTTTTATCTCCTCTGGAGCTTTCTTCTCGATTCATATCTGTTCGCGCCTGACCGCCCAAATGGGTCAGTCGGACCTGCGAGATTTTGCTACTCGGCATTGTTACGTGATAAATTTAGACAGGAATGTCTTAGCTTTTTGCCGCACGAATATTATGAATGTTTTTATTTTTTTCTTTTTTCCAGGAGGAATTACGCTTTCATTTTTCTCTCTTTACTCTTTCTCCTCTCAACCCTTTGACGTGAGGCCCCAGTAGCGCAACTAGTTCAAAAAACGTACACAAGACGTTTTTTTTAAACATTTTTGAACGTTTTGTGACCATCGTTTGAACGTTATGTAAACATCTTTTGAACGTTTCTTGAACTACTTGTGCTACTAGGGGATGGTTTGCGCCGTGAAACCACCTTATTTTAGGGCTTTTACTGCTAGTCACAAAAAAATATGGTTAAATGGTCCCAAAGCTGAAAAAGTGCAGCCGCTGCCACCGATCCATTTGGGATCGGACAGCCCATCTGGCGCCACCGAGCTAAAGAAGTTTTATGACACAGACGGCTGTGCCAGAAAGGCGAGATGGCCTGTTCGATAGACCGCCATGTTGTTGGTGGTTAGATGGACTAATGGCAACGGCTGCACTTTTTCAGCGTTGGGCAGTCCATCCAGTTAGTCTTCTATATTGATGTAAAAATGGTTGCCCTTCAAAGGGTTAAAATAAAAATAAAAGGAAAAAATACAGTTTTGGCCGTAAATGCACAATGAGATTTTTTGGGAGGTGGGGGGAGAGTTGCTTATTTTACTAGGGTATGATGAGGTAGAATGGGCATATAAACATTCATTTTGTACCCATGGGCTGTTTCATATTGCTTATACTGTTAAACAATCAACTTTTTTATGTAACTTTATGCAATGCATTCATTCCCTTCATACTTGAAAAAAAATACAGTTATGTCAGTTTAAAATTCAAAAATTTTAAACTTTCTTGGGAGCTTTGTTTTCCGCTCAGGATCGGCAAAGTTCTTAGCAGGATTGATTTTAAAAAGACCCCCAAAAATTAATACGCTTTGTCAAATTTTATTTATTTCCTATCATGACTTAGAAACTATTCAAATTGAAAACTATTATAGCCATTACTGTTAGACTTAGGTTCTGAAAAAACAGTGTATTCGGACAGCTCATTGTTGCAGGTTAAGGTGAGGGTAAAATGAGTAGGCATTTCTTTTTGATTAAAAACAGTTTGTTTTTCAATTAATTAATTTTTACTTGTATTTTCAGAGATTAGTAAGCAATACAATAGACCGCCCTATATCTCAGGTTTTTAATATAAAACGGATTCGTAAAACAGGCTGGAAAAATTGTGATCTTTTTCCTACAACATGTTAAAAAATACTGTTATAACACGGTGGAAAAATAGTGATCTTTTTCCTATAACACGTTACAAAAAGAATTATAACACGGTGGGAAAATTGTGATCTTTCTCCTATAACACGTTAAAAAAGACTCTTATAACACGGGAAAATTGTGATCTTTTTCCGATAGCACGTTAAAAAAAGATTCTTATAACACGGTGGAAAACTAGTAATTTTTTTCTTATAATACGGTGGAAAAGACTAGTACAACACACTGAAAGAATGAGACAGATGTATCTGCCTGTTAACACTGCTGATGCTGATCACGTGTTTGTGACTCGTACAACACGGATTCATATAACACGCAACATATCTATTGTGTTGGGGGGAGGGGTCTACTGTATTTTTAACCATTGAAAGTTTTCTAGGATCATTTCGAATCCTAATATTAACTAAGCCTAACTGTTTAAGCACCCGCCCTTTATGTATATATTAAAAACAGACTGAAAGAGGAGTCAAAGTAATTAACTTTTTCCTCTTGTTATATATACCACGATTCTCGAGCTAAGCACAGCTTTGTTTTTCGGTGCTGATGACAACCAAATACCTTGAAACAAGTTCAGCGATATTTGCACACGGGAGAGGTGAAAGTCGCTTATTCAACTTACTAAATTTTCTAAGCCTGCTGCTGAAAATTCCGCGATTCGAATTTGTCGCTAAGAACTGTTCCAGAAAGTTTCTTGAATGACATGGGGTCATCAGTTTTAAGCCTGCACTACGCAGCTTGAGAAGATACATGACTGAAAGAAAATGTTCCCCCTGTACCTGCAACAATTTTTTCACTTTTTTAATTTAGTTTTTCGTTTGGGTTTTGAATTTGGTTTGGGGTCTAATCGTCATCGTACTTGGAAAAAGATCTTCAGCCCTCCAACGCATACATTTAATTAGAACCTGAATTTGTACTTTATAATACCGATCCATTATTTGCTTGATGTATAACTTTATAGAATGTAGTGACAAAAAAATAAAATAAAATGCACAATCCAACTAATATTATAAATGCAAAAATTGGTTTATTTGTTACTCTTGCACGTTGAAACGGCTAGATGGATTTGAACTAACATTTGGAATGGATGAATTATATTCTCTGAATTAACACATAGGCTATCTTTTATCCCCCAAAAAATTTAACTATGGGATTGATGTAGAGTGATTCAGTTATTAGAGAAAAGTTAACTCATAATGCTTGAGTAAACACAGCCTTACTAATATACTGTTAGAAATGAGAGAAATGCACAGATATTAAAATTAGGAGAATTTATGAAAAACAAAACATATCAGTGTATCAGTGATTGACATCAGCTGATAATTTTTTTCGACAAATTATGCCCCATTACATAATAATAAATTGTGTGCCGCACAGAGTCAAAGGGTGCCGCGAAGTGACCATATAATTTCGTTGAAGTATATATATACATACAATAAAACAACAGTATACCACAGAAATTTCATGACGGGGGTGCCGAGAGAAAACTCTTGTTATCTTAATCACGATTTGTATAAGTTTGGGAACCTCTATCCTAATACCTAATGCACCAGGTTATGCAGCGAGTAATAAATAAATAAAATTAACAAACGGGATCACTAAACACCGCATATTCACGATTGTTAAGTTAGTGAACTGCGACAAGGCACTTCTCTGCGAAGATAATTACTGTGGATATGAAATTTAGATCACAGATTGAAAAAAAAAAAAAAAAAAATACACAACTTCAAAAGTTAAAATTTAGTGCAACTATTTCTATAAATCAAACTATTCTTTTTCTTTACGTGAAGAAATAATTTTCTACACAGTTATCACTAGTATCGCACTGCAATGAACAGTAAATTTGTGTCACTGGAATTTATGCCACTTCGCCTTTGTGTGGGATGAAGAGAACGTTCACCCTCGGCGCAATTTTTGCTGTTCATTAACTCTTTCATTCTGTTCATCGAAAGTTAGAGCACCCGAGAACATATTAATCTACAGGAAATAAAAAAAAAAGATTGCGTAATTTCCGACATGGCATGTCACACTGTACAGGGGCCACACCCTTGCGTCCGCAGTCCATTTCGCCCAATGACCGTACACGTTTGGCAGTATGTCGTAACAGCGAAAATGCCGGTGACAAATTTCGCCTATTGAACAGTCCGACGGTGTATCTGTCACTATCTGTTCTCATTAAGGTGACACGCATCATGATGTTGACGTGATATGCTTGCGATGAATGAAGAAAAAGAAAACATATATCAACGAAAAAAAAAATTAATTATCTTAACACATTCGATAAAGTAATTGAATTTGGCTAATTCGTTCCTAGCACTTGCGACTCAGTTTTTAAAACAAGATATATATATATATATATATATAGTTATATATATATATATGTTGGTATTTAAGCAACTCTTTTGAGTGCTTGTTGACCTGGTTTATGGTATGCAACTTGACGAACTTTTAGATAAGGTTTGTAAAACTTGTAGCGTTAGGATAAATGATTTTGCTGACGATTGTTCAATAATTGGTTATATAGTAGTTATAACGATAACTATTAGTTAGTTATAACAACTTTTAACTTTTTAACGTTTCGTATTAAATTTTAATGATGAATAAAAGGAAAAAAATGGCTATATTTGATTTCTCACAAAATTTAATTTTTACATGGTCAGAGAGCATATTGTTACAGCGTAACATCCAGTCATTAAGAAATGATTGCTAATTTCCTAATTTAAACTAATCACTTTTTTAAATAAATTTTTTAATGGGAATAATTTGGTACAGTCCATTAAATAGGCTATCATATGCTCCGGTAAAATATGAAAGACGGTTTAGATTTGCATATTCGTTTAATCCTCTGTGAGCTCATAGAAATAAATATCCTATTTTATTAACAAGCCTTTTGGTAAAGCTCCATACATGTGAGGAAAACGGTGACTTTCCTGTAAACGAAAAATAAATTAATAACAGGTTTGTTCGTTTGTACGGAGACGTAGATCAGAATTTCTTTGAACAAGTTCATGAACCTCTCTCACATGAAGAAAAAAAAAACCCCTAAATGCCTCTTTCTATACATATGTAATATGCACCAAATGCATCGTTGAAGCGTTGCAGTTTCCGTAAATAGATCAATAAAGGTAGAAAGTCTAGACAAGTAATCGCAGGAGTCCATTTTGAAAAAAGAGAATTCGGGGATTTTACGGACAACGAATGCAAATCACGTTTTATCAATCAGACCATTGAAGCAGCTACCTCTAACTCTCTCTTACATAACGTGTTCTCATTCCATTTGGGAATATTTGGTGGAGTAACGGGGCGGAAACCGAAGCCGATGTTTATGATGTTCAATTACGGCTATCCGGATTCGAGTATGATGGATTATCAGTCTGCCTTTCAGAGATCTATTGCTAAGGAAAAAAGAACAATAGAATTCTCTAATTACCCTTTAACTCGCGGTGTCCTCGGCGAGAGGACATAACTCTGACATTTTGAGTGTTTTGATTCACGAGCAATGAATTTGATTTCAATAAAATACTTAAGGAGGACATAGTTGCACGAGAATATTTTTTTATTCAGCGCATAATTTCCCGTTAAAATGATCGATTACACCGGTCAATACGATTTTTGGGTTTGACTTCTACATCTTAAATTTTAGTTTCTCCTACGCCAAAACTAAGGAAAATAATTCTTTTTAAATGAAAGTTTGATTTTGTAAAAATTAAATCAATTTTTCAATTTTTTGGCAAAAATAACCGATTTTTATATATTTTTTATTATTCCACTCTAAATTATGATCAGAAAAGTTTTTGCTGGATATAAAAGTCTTTTTTATTCAAGATTTGGGGTAAACAATAACATGTAAATGTAAAATAATAAGAAATTAATGTCTAAAAGTGAATATTTTTCGTATTTCTTTTATGTTCGTATCAGCAAATAATAATACAAACAAATAATAATATCATAAATAATACTATAAATAATACTACAAGCAATACTGCAGAGTTACAAATAATAATACTGTCTACTTTCGGGTTAATCAAAGTGCTGCCATCTTTCGTTTATGAAATAAATTAAAATATACTTATCGACGTAATTCAGACAAAAGCAAACTTTAAGAACTAAAAATGAAAATTTAAGTGTTTTTCAATGTCTAGAATCAGAATTTAAGCATGAGAACAGACCACCACCCCCCCCTCCAATTTTTTTTTTTTTTTTTTTTTTTTTTTGACCGGTGAATTATTCGTACAATTATGTCAGAATTATTTTTATACGTACCGGCACCTGCTTGGAATGTGATGAAAATATACATCGATATAGAAGAAAATAAGACTGCCCAATGCCGAAAAAGTGCAGTCGTTGTCATTTAACTACCAGCGACATGGCGGTTGATCGAATAGCCCACCACGTACCACAAAGCTAAAGAACATTTTTGATACAGATGGCTGTGCGGCCTCTACCTTTTCGGCATTATGGTTGCGTTTCAAAGGATTAACTTGTGAGTTTCAACAGGGTTCTAGTGGTCATAAATGGATTTGCCTATGAAAAGCATTATCGCAAATTAGGATATGCATAACTAAATAATAATTTTTTCCCCGAAATGGAATATGATTTTTATTTAGCATTCCGAGCGTCTAACAGTGTCCAAAAAGAAATTAAATACTAACGATGAACATTTATCACGATTAACGACTGGAAACTAAATGATTGATATATGATCACGACTGACGATTGAAAATTTTTAGTGAGCAACCACAATTAACGGATGATTGACGATAGAAAATGCTTAGTCAGCAATCACGATGAGCCACATCGTTAATCATGATTACTGCCTAAATAATTTCAATCGTCAACATTCAATCGTAATCAAATATCTATCATTAGTTTTCAATCATTAGTTGGTTTTCACTATACAAGTTTATTTTTACTTTACAACAGCCTGAGAAAATAACGAATACAGGCGGAAAGGTGTAATCAAGGGGTCATATGTTCATACCTATCCAATAATGGTGAATATTCTGCTTGTGTGACGGACTATATATACATCCACACATTCTTCTCTAAATAGCTACACTAAAAGAAAAGTGAATACCATAGCTGCTTCTGTGAAACGGTGGGAGTGAACAGGTTACAACATGTTAACATGGCTCCGAATTTTGAGTGAGGAGTTTTGGAGAGAAACTCCCCCTGTAACCCCTCCTTATAGACATAAAGGACCTGTCTACATTCTGTCACAGGTCCTACTTTGTGTTGATGTTATTGTGGGACGAAATTATCTGCACGATGGATCTAGGCCGAGAGGTGGGGTGCCCTCCATGGGGGTCTTTCTAAGGGGTCGGAGTTTAGGAGTAAACCACGGAAAACTCCGAACTCCAGGTCGGTGGACGCGACCTGGTTTCGAAACCAGGCACCTTCCGTCTCCCAATTCAAAGCGCTATGCGCCAGGTCACTGGTCGAGATATTTTGTGTTGAAAAGAAATTAACTTTCTTTTTTCCTCTACCACAAATTGCTTAAACAATCAATAAATATATAATACAAATCCATTTCATCGCTAAAGCTCAAAATGAACAATTTTTTAAAATAAATAATCAGGAAAAGTAAGCAACGAAGTAACTCCAAAAATGCTTCCTTATGTCGGATTAAAGTGAGCCAAGAACTTTTCTATCATTTCAAAGGATAAAACACGAAGCAGATACGTTAAACACCAAGCGATTTAAAGTGTTCACCTAAAAACAAAATATGTTACACCGTATTGTGTTGGCGAAAAGCAAATATATGCATATGTAAATGTTTCCACTTCTCTTCATTGTATAACAATAATACGAAGAGGAAACGGTGAATGGGTATGCTTTACATAAAAATGTATTTTCTTGTTTTCTCGTGTGACTGGCTATGTGCATCGGACCATTGTGTTAAAATTCATAACATATACTACTAGAAGGAGACAATAAATGATTCGAGTTATGACTACATGAACTTGAAATATATGCTTGCATAACTTGTAATTAAAAAAGAAACTTGGATGAACGTGTTCAAAAATAAATAAATAAATGAATAAAATAAATGAAATGAAATGAAATACTTTTAATTTACTCTCTTTGTCTCTGTAGACACACTTTTAACCCTTTAACGCGCAGTGTTCCCGCTCTGAGAACACCCAACTCTGACGTTTTGATTGTTGTGTCACGAAGAATAGATTGGATTTCTATTAAAATATTTCCGGGCGACATAGCTCCACGAGAATCCTTTACTTTTTAGCACGTCATTTCCCGTAAAAAAATTGTCAGGATTACTTTTAACAGCACTGACATCTGCTGAAAAATGAAAGAATGCGAGAACAGCTGGATACATTGCCCAATGCTGAAAAAAGGGCAGCCGTCGCCATCGCTTGACTTAACTACCAGCAAGATGGCGGACGATCGAAACGTTCATCGCGTGCCACAGATCTAGAGACCCTTTTTTGACGCAGCTGGCTGTGCCGCACAGCCAGCTGTCGTGAAAATTTATTGTTTTCATTTCAAAGAACACGAGAAATAACAAAGTTCAGTAATAAGGTGTAACAGCAATACTGTTTTTAAACCAAAAAAAAATATTTAATACATAAATTTTAATTGTATTTTACCTTCCTCGTGTAAGTCAGGGAGTATTGGTGTCCGTTGTACATTTAAGCGAAATCTTATGTACTTAATCAAAAATAACATACTTAAACAAAAATTTTCTGGCCTAGAAACAGTATTGCTGTTATAGCACCTTATCACTGACTTTTGTTTCTTCTCTTACACTTTTAAATGAAAACAATAAATTTTATCCGTATGAAACACCTGGCATCAAACAACAAATCTATTATATTACTACACAAATCTCCTGATGATGCTTGGCATCATGTATTTCGGCTTTACTGGTTTTGGTTTTTGACAACGATTTTTGAGATCTTTTTTCATGGGTGCTAAAAAAGTTAAATTTTATTACACATGTTTCATTGTTACGTTGCTGTTTAACAGCACTTGTGATTCCATGGTATTAATGACTATGTCATTTTATCTCTCACACCCTTTATTGAAAATTGTCCGAAAAATGTGTCCCAAAAATGCGACATAAAAGTATGCGACATAATTTTACATATATTTAAATACTATTAGTTCACAACAGCTTTAATCTATTGTTACAATATTTCGTAAGCTATAGAATAGGCATCCCATGTATTTTTCTATAAATAGGTTACAATCCTAAATATTTCAACATAGAGTTACCAGGCGAAATACACGAAAGATGAGAGATAAAAAGATTAGAGATAAAATGACATAGTCAATTAATATCGTTTTAATATGGCAATAATGAAACTAAAAAATTAGGGGGGTCAGGGGGTCTCCCCCTGACGAGGCTCGAACAGCCGAGTTATATATATATACAGGGTGTCCAGCCTTAATGTGACCCAATAGCTAAGTCCCGAACCGTTCGGTTTAGATATGCACTTCCAATTTGAAAATGTTTTAAAAAAGGTAAAGAATGTTTTTACGTGCTTTTCAAACCAAAAAACCCATTTAGAAAAAAATTACAAAAATTAAATTTTTATACGGTCCCTAGGTCCTATCACTTATATTTAGGAAAAAATGCAGTACACAAAAACTAAGTAAACATAAAAAGTTTCATTTTATTGCGATAAAAACTGTCCGAGTTATGGAACTTTGAAAATCATACATTTCATCCATTTTCTCGGCCATTTTCAAGACGGTTCCTTACTAACTTCCTGAAAACGGCCGAGAAAACGGATGAAATGTATGATTTTGAAAGTTCCATAACTTGGTCAGTTTCTATCGTAATAAAATAAAACTTTTTGTGTTTACTTTGTTTTTGTGTACTGCATCTTTTCCTAAATATAAGTGATAGGACCTAGGGACCGTATAAAAATTTAATTTTTGTAATTTTTTTCTAAATGGGTTTTTTGGCTCGAAAAGCACGTAAAAACATTCTTTACCTCTTTTAAAACATTTGTCAAGTTGGAAGTGCATATCTAAACCGAACGGTTCGGGAATTAGCCATTGGGCCACATTAAGGCTGGACACCCTGTATATATATTTCATTTAAGTAATATATATATAGAGATACATAGATATAGATTTAGTTTTATTTTTTGTACTTACTGTGACATTATTGCCTTATTTTGTATTTGTATTTTTGTTTTAGGATTTTTATATTTTCATGTTTTCGATTTTTCATGTTTTCGATATTTTCATGTTTTCAAAATTTTTTTTATTCGATATATTATTTATCATATTCGATATATTATCATATTATGATAAATAATATTCGATATATTATTTATCATATTAATTACATGGTCCATGCTGCAGTTTCACAATTAGTTTTATTTACGTATGTTATGGCAACATCTTTTTCTAAAATCTTGTACTGGCATCTTCTATGGACTATTTCACGTTGATTGGGTCAGTTTTCCACATTTCTCTCTATAGCAATTGTCGTGCCGCTATAGGTTGAATTTTGGTTGGCTGCGTCTCTTTTTGCTAATTGCACAATTTATCGAAACCTTGCTATATTTTGTTACTTTTATATTTGCACGCATCTAATAGTGGCACCTGAAAAGAGGATTTAGTGTATGTGTATTTAACTTCCCTTTTTCAAATTATTTTTTTATGTTCTCGTTCTGTCACGTGGAATTTATCGGCAAGTTACTCGTGTATCTATTTTTTAAAAGTTTTTGATTTGTCTCCTGCTATTTTTTGGACAAAATTATTTTTCTGAAGATACGATATTGATTACTGGCTATGGACTGGATTCCATATATTGTAAGCTTAGTTATTTCGGGTTGTGTATATGTATATGTTACGGCTAAAGCCCGAAATCGGCCTGTTCGCGAATTGGCCGGCCAATTCGCGTTTTGGCCAACGTTGCTGTGAACTTACCGGCCAATGTCCGATCTTTTCTTGATTTCGCGAAGTGGCTTGGGACGATCGGCCAAAGTAGGAAGGAAGAAATCAAGAGAAGATTATTTTACACACTGTTAAAAATGAGTACTTCTGTGTACAGTTTTTTTTCTTTAATTTTTTAAAAAGTACAATTGTTTTAGAAACGAGTTCAAATATAAGTGACTGAGTTAAAAAAAAGCTTGTAATATATAAAAAAAGGATCTCGTGTTATTCTGTTCTCATATTAAAGCCATAATAGAAATTATTCAGTGAGCGTATACGCTGAAACAACGAGATAGCGCGAAGAATATTGGATTTGCGCCCTTCAAAATGACGAATTATATCTTGAGTAAATGCGTTGCGTAAGAATACCAAGGCAAATTGAGTACCCCATTTTTCAACTACCTTTAACGGGTATCCTTAGTCTTTTTCTGCTCCATAGACCTAAATGCTAAAGATCCCAGATCATATTGTCTCCCGAAATATCGCTTCAAAAAATATGAAACTTTTTGCAAAGGCAAATAGGAAACAAAAAAATAGGAAGCAAAATAATATAGGAAAAAATAGGAAACAAAAAAATAGGAAGCAAAATATGAAACTTTTGCAAAGGCAATTACCAAGGCAAATTGAGTACCCCATTTTTCAACTACCTTTAACGGGTATCCTTAGTCTTTTTCTGCTCCATAGACCTAAATGCTAAAGATCCCAGATCATATTGTCTCCCGAAATATCGCTTCAAAAAATATGAAACTTTTTGCAAAAGCAAATAGGAAAAAAAAAATAGGAAGCAAAATAATATAGGAAAAAATAGGAAACAAAAAAATAGGAAGCAAAATATGAAACTTTTGCAATGGCAAATACCAAGGCAAATTGAGTACCCCATTTTTCAACTACCTTTAACGGGTATCCTTAGTCTTTTTCTGCTCCATGGACCTAAATGCTAAAGATCCCAGATCATATTGTCTCCCGAAATATCGCTTCAAAAAATATGAAACTTTTTGCAAAGGCAAATAGGTATACCGCTCAGTCTACTATTGTCACTTCTGGCTTTGGCCAAGGATTCCCAGCCACTTCGCGCAATGGCCAGCCAAAGTAGAATATACAATATTAATTGCAAGTACTTCCCCTACTAGCAATTTTGCTCGGGCCGTCATCGGCTGGCTGCGTGGCCGGTGGTAGTCCGAGCAAAATTGCTAGTAGGGTCGGACTTTGGCCAAACCTCTAAGCCAAAACACGAATCAGCCAGCCAAATCGCGAACTGGTTGAACTTCGGGCTTTGGCCGTAACATATATACAGGGTTTCACAAAAATGTAATAACACACTTTAATTATTTACCTGTTAAAGATAAGTGGGCACTGTATTTCGTAAAAAAAGTTCAAAATAAGGTAGGAAAGAGGACTGCGCTAAGAAACAATTCCTCTCGCTATTTTTTAAATAAGGTACACTTTTTTTTTAAATTTGTATACGACCACCGTACAAAAAATTTCCAACGAGTAAAATGTGCTCCCTTATATCAATGAGGCGATGTACAAAATTTGAGAACTATACATTAAAAAAGTGTCAGAGGTATGAAGATAAATATGTGCTGACTTAAACCACTTTTCAGTGGCTCTCGAAGGGAAAAAAAAATCTCGGATGATCGCATTTCAAGTGTCGTACATAAATTACGAAAGAAAGTATTTTTTACACTCTAGCAATTAAAGTTCACATTGAAATTCATGTATAGTACCAGATCATCAACTTTGTTTAAAATATCTTTGAGATTTTTAGACTGAAAGGCATACATTTTGTACATTGCCTCGTTAGTGTATGGGACACATTTTAACTGAAATTTATTTTGTACGGGGGTTGTATACAAATTTAAACAGGGTAACTTTTGGAAAATTAACGAGATGAATTTTTCTTTAACGTAGTCTTTTTTTTCTACCTCATTTTGAACAGGTTTTCAATTTACATTGGCAAATTATCTCTAATAGATAAAGAATTAAAGCATATTACCACCTTTTTGGGACACCCTGTACACACACACACATATATATATATATATATATATATATATATATATATATGTAATGTATAAAAAGGTTATTTGGGTTTTACTAGTTTGGGTATTGTTCAAGCGGGTACTTTCACTGTAAGTTTTGCTTTCCTGTCATACTTGCCACGCGCGCTCTGGAGCTATGTTTTATTTATTTTATTATTTGCCAGTAATCAGGCCGTCGATTCTGAGTTCTTTAGAGTGTACACGTGTCCCCACGCCTTTGTAGCCCCGGATGCGGGTCATGTTGGTAAATGTGTGTGGTTCGATCAGAGATAAGAGAGAGGCGGAGTTATGTCTTCGCAAACCACGTGGTGTGGTAAACGTAAATACTCCCGCACATCGAAAATCGAGAGACTTCTGCCACTGGAACTGCTTAATGAGTCCACGCTGATTTTTGTACCCGTCTCCCCTCCCCTCTTCTCATTCTAAATTGTAACTTAAATGTAATGTTCAATAAACCATATTATTTGCCTTAACTCTGGAACTTTACTTGAAATATCTGACGTCTCATATATATATATATATATATATATATATATATATATATATATATATATATATATATATTATTTATCGGGTTTCTTAGCAGTATAATTTGCTCTAACTTTTAATGTATATGATTTAAGGCAAATGCACTTTTTGTTTCAAAGATATCGTAAATACAGAAATTCCACCAAATTTTCAATGTTCCGTATATCTCGGCGTATAAAATGCACTTCCAACCTAAAAACAAAATTACTTCATTTTTTTCGCATGCCTGTTATATATCGAATATAAAACGGTTAATACAAAAAATATTATAAATGAACATTACAAATATTCATTACATTGCAAAATATAATTATTATCGTAAGACATATCTTCAATTTACTGGTGCGTGTTATATATCGAATATAAAACTGTTAATACAAAAAAATTATAAATGAACATTAAAAATGTGCATTGCAAAAGATAATTATTATCGTAAGATATATCTTCAATTTACTGGTGCGTGTTATATATCGAATATAAAACGGTTAATACAAAAAATATTATAAATAAACATTACAAATATGAATTACATTGCAAAAAATAATCATTATCGTAAGACATATCTTCAATTTACTGGTGCGTGTTATACCCATGGATATACAAATTTTTGGTTCAATTTTAACCCTTGGAATGCTGAAAAAGTGCAACAGTTGCAATAGCAACATGGCGGGAATCTTCAATCACGTGCCACACAGAACTAAAGAACTTTTTTGACAGATGCGTGAAATTCTACTGTAACAGTTCACTGACAAAATTTACGGTCGAGATATACGGTATATAAAATGTTAAAATTAGTGCCTATACAATTTTTCTAGCAAATTGTAGACTCACAGTACTGTACGCGGAAATGAGAACTGAACAAACAATTACAGTAAGTATCGATACTTAATATCTTGATTCAGTAAAATTCAGCGACTTTATTTAGAAGATAAATAATGTGTTTATTTACTTATTTATTTTGTTTATTTATTTATTTATTTATTTATACTTTTGAAGGACAACAATCACCGTTTTACCGCTAAGCTGTTTTGCAAGGAAAAGGAAATATTTTCTTCAGATGATTAGGAGTTTTAAATATTCGATTTCAATAAGACCTCCACCGACTACTTGCGTTTAACCACACTGGTCAGAAAACACAACGAACCATGTCACGACTTGCCCCGTACGGTTGTAGTTAATAAAACATGCATAAAACAGCAGATGATGAAATGCTCAAATTTCAGCGTAATATTCTATTTTTGCTGCAGTTCTCCGCCATTTGCAATGCATTCAGTTCAAAGAATGCATGAATCAGCATACTGTTACTGTTCTGCTGCTTACAACTGAATATATTCATGCGTCCATTTTTTTTTTTTTTTTTTTTTTTTAATTTTTCATCCAAAGTGTACTTCTTTCTGCTTTCGAAATATACTCACTCCGATTTTCCCATTTTATTTCCCACTTTCTGCGAAATTCGAAATGAAACCTTTTGCCGAAGATCAATGCAATTACGAATGCAAATAACGCTGCTTAAAACTCGGGATTTCACTGCCGGCTCCCTACGAGATTGCAACGTGTGTTTCACCCAGTGCTGGAAAGCGAGAATAAGCGTCCTTCTGAGGAACTATTCAAAGAACACAATGAACCATGTCGTCAAGTAGAAAAATGATAATTTTTGTCGAAAACTTTCGGATTATTGCGTTGTTTTTTTTCCGAAAACGAGTGATAGTAAAAGGAGAAAGAACGAAATTTCTTAAGTTGAAAAGAAAATGGCCAAATGAGGGTAAACAATCTTCTGAAGAAAAAGACAGTCACTGGATTGTCGCAGGCGTTTTCTGAAAAGTTGGCCATTTTTAATGACTGAATTATACGGAAATAAGTAATGACGCCCCAATTATCCAAGGATCTAACATTCACATGCCCTGAATATAAAGCAAAAGCAATGCAATTTCATCTTCAGACTGACTGCATCGCTTTTTTAGCAATTGTCTTCATAGCATTATTGCAATGGTCTCTTCAGGGGGAAATTGCCATGACAATCAATATGTCACGTATAGGTTTGAGAGGGAAAAAAATTACGCGGAAACGTTTTGTTTTATGGCATGTTCCAATAATTTATTCCATTGCTCCGCAAATGCACTGGAATCTAATATGTGGATTCGTGTGAATATAGTCGTAACTTGCTAAGGGCAAGAGGGGCAATTGCCCTTCCCCCCTAAATTTCAAGAAAATTCAGATAGTACCTATTTGAAAATAGTATTTTCTTCAATAGGAAACGTTTTGCCCCCAATGTTTCAAGCCAATTTACGCCAATGAGTGTGAACAAATATTTTTAAGGTTCTTTTAATTTTTCTATTGAAAGCTGACAGTGATAATGATTTCAGATAGATGGTGAAATGCTAATGTTAATTCGTTAAGAATATTTTCTATCTATCTATCTATGTATCTATCTATATATATGTTTAGGAATCCTTCTATCGTGACTCAAGTGGTTTTTGCAAAAATGTTTTTTATTTTATTTTTAAGATACATTTCTATAGAAATGAAATATTTCTGTTTTAGACCAATAGACAAGAAAATTTTAAGTTCGCATTCTCACATTCGATGTAAGAAAATATAAACCTTTAATTAACATAGTTTTTACCGACTTTAATTAATTTATGAAGTTAAATTATTTCATTTCAGCTATCTAGCTTGAAAAATACCCTCTAAAAATTACAATATACGTGCTTTAAGTAACATTAATTGTATTTAGAATAAAATTTCAAATGTCACAAGTATCCATCAAAATAACTTTAGAAAAAATTTAAAGCACTAAATAATTTTTCCAAGTTTAAGAAATCGTATGTAATATAATTTCGACATCTTATTTATTTGGAGCATATACTGGTACATTAAACTTTTACTCTACTGATATATGTTATTAAACTTATGTATCTCATCGTCAGGACTGTGCTGTCTTTCAAACGCGCTAATAACATAATTTAAATAACATATGTACAATAAAAGCTTGATGTACCAGTAAATATAGTGATTAATTTAAAAATAATAATTTTTAAAAATAGTTTAATGATTTGCAATTTTTATTCTATCACCTTACATTAATGTTTAAAAATCAAATGATAAATCGGTATAGAAACTATCTAGACTCTCTGTATTAACTACTTAATCACAGTTTTCTACTACAAATTGTAATATCATTCAGTGAATGATTTGATACGTTTTAATGAGTCAAGAAATATCTCAACCGAAAAGATTTTTTGATAAGATCAAAAACTAACAACAATGTATTAGGCTGATTTCTAAAATAATAATAATAATAATAAAATAATAAAAAAGAGGGATATAGGGAGCAATTTTCTTATAATTAAAACTGCCTTTTTTAAAAGAAATTGTAATTTCCACCCATTTAATGATGCCACTGACAGAGATCATGTTTTGCACAAGAGAAAAAAAATGTGATTCACTACTCAATGTTATTTTGGAGATAGGCTCGAGACTGCACGGTGCAGTTCGCGACAATCCTGATAGCAGGAAATGTCTGACAAAGAAGAACAGAATGAAATGGAACAGAATAAAGGCTTCAAAGAATTTCCCAAATCACTCCGAAGAGTAAAAATAAATAAGCTGCAATTTATCCTTACGAAGCGAATAGAGACGCGTAAAGATGCTATCTCGTTTGAAATATTTATTGAATTGAAAAGAGAACGTAATAATTGGTTGTTTGAAAGCAAGCACGATCTTGACGATGTGATACATAATTTAAATAACATATATCAGTGAAATAAAAGCCCAAAATAGCCTCTCGAACAACGAACAAAAAATAAATATATTGCAAGTTTATCCTTATATGAAACGAATAAAATTACGTAAAGATGTTATCATGTCTTCATTGTAATTAAATTGGAAAAAAAAAATAGAAAAACTACTAAATATGCAGTAGACTATCATAATAGAATTACAGCTGAACTGAAAATTTGAAACAAAATTCTGATGATGAGCAGTGGTCTATTATATGGTAGAATTATAATTAGGGTAAATTTGGACAGTGAAATATTCCAGTAGAATTTGACACAGTCGTCAAAAATGTTCTCCAGTTCTGTGTGGCACGTGATTGGCGATTCAATCAAACGCCGTGTTTGTTGCTGGTAGTTAAATCGAAACTGCTGCACTATTTTCGGCATTCTAAGGGTTAACATTAAAACAAACATTTGTGTGTCCAGGGGTATAACACTCACCAGTAAATTGAAGATATGTCTTACAATAACAATTATCTTTTGTAATGTAATGCATATTGTAATGTGTGTGTGTGTGTGTGTGTGTGTGTGTGTGTGTGTGTGTGTGTTCCTTTATAAATTTTTTATATTAACCATTTTATATTCGGTATATAACACCCACGCAAAAAAAAAAAATGAAGTAATTTTTTTTGAAGTTCAAAGGGCGTGTTATATGCTGAGACAAACGATATTTAAATTTCCGTCGTTTAAATCCGGGATGACAATAATTGATTAGTTGAATTCGACTGCAATTAAATTAAACTAATTACACGCATTTAAGTCAATCTTCTAGTAAAGTTACTGCCTTTTAGAAATATGGATTCACTGCAGTTTAATTTTGTTATTTCTGAGAAAGTCTAACAAACCTTTCAACTGATAGAGTAACATTTTAATTCCTACAGAAGACGAAAATGATTCATTGATGGAGGAGCTGCACTCTTTTAGAAAGAAAAATTTCATTCATTGTACGTTGAGAAAAATAAAATACTTAGTATAACAAGTTGTATACAAATATACAAGTTATGTATTTTACATTAACTTAGCAGTAACGTAGTTCGAATACTTATTTTTTTTTTCTAACGAAACCATATTCTTTAGCTTTTGAGCGTATATATTTTCTAGGTTATAATAGGGATGCAGTGGACTCTCGATGCAACGCTATCCATCTTAAGCGAATGGGATATTACAGTTTTTCACGAGTAACGTTATCTCAGAGCTAACGTGGACGCCTCGCTCTCAATATGAAACTTTTAGACAACAGAAAAAAGCGATAAGAGAAGTGTGGGGTGTGAGAGGTACTGTCTGACTGTGTATAGCTTGAAAATTTGGCAAGTTGCCAGTAAAGGCGAATCCAAATGAAACGGTCGAGGAGGGGAGAAAGTGAGCGGAGTAACTGCACATTGAATTCTTAGTTCAATTGATTTGAAAATATCCTTCTGAATTTTGGGTTGTATTTGTAAACATAGTATTCCTGAAGAAGAAAATCGCTGGAACATCTAAGAATAAATAGTTCCGAAGCAATTCAGCAAGGGACGTGCCCGTTTCCGCCTCTAAACCGGACGCTTACATTTCTATCTAATCGATAGCCAAACAGTAATATCGTCTTCGTGATTCGTTGCTACCTAAGAAGAAAGCCAATCAGCCAAAAATATTTCAACCTTCGTAGCATCGCTGAAGGCGGAATCACCCAAACTGTCTCACTCTAAACCCGGCTTTATTTATTAATTTATGTAAAAAATGGTAATATACAGTTAGGGAATGGTTTTAAATGGTTTGAGGGGTATTTATAAGTGTGGAAAGTAGCTGTGTGTGTGTTTCAAAAAGTCGTACCTATCTCACAATGGCAAATTTTCACTTACGCGAGGTTAGCAACGCATACCTCGCTAAAGTCAACACTGCGCTGTGTCTTTAAAAAAATGTTATATGTAAGTCAGATATAAATTATTTAACTCATAACTATTAAGTAGATCGTTAGGAATTATTTTTCTATCTATTGAAGTTTTACTGTTTCCCTAATTACGTTAGCCCGTTTGAAAAAAGAAATCTTATGTAACCGAGTGTTAATAAAAAACTGAAGGAAAAAAAACTCAGTTTAAAATACCATGAAATGAGTATTTGCTTAAGTAATTCCTCAAAAGTTATTTGCCTGTGATGTAAGCAAACAGCTTTATGTCACAGTCAATTAACATAACAGTTAATTGCCTGCAAAGTAATGTTGTTGTCTATTAATAAAAAACCTCACTTTACTGTAAATAAAATTTTAATCATTGTTTGGAATGACTACATATTTGTTTTAAAAGAAAGTTACTAAAATAACATCATGTACCTTTATATTAATAAAATCTTACAAATCGCGGAACAGATATTTATACCGGTCATATTTTAATGATATAGAAGACACGTTATTAAAGCTTACGCAAAAATTAACTTTTTTGACTGCTGCAGGAGAACCCCCGAGTAGTTAAGTCAGTTCATCTGGTTAGTTCACTTAGTTCCTTTTTAAACGGAGCCATCATTACAACGACATTGAAAAAAAAAAAAAAAAAAACTTTACATACGATCGATAGTGATGGGTTGCTTAAATAATAAGTGAAATATTACGAATTAAAAAAATGATTTATTTTTAAATTTAAGTAAAGATATGTATTAAGTTCGAAGTTGGGGAGGGTGTATTAAGATAGCTCAGTAAAAATTTACGAAAATGCTAATTTTCACGATTTTTTGTCCAGTTTCCCACTATGATAGAAATGGAATTTCTATTTCAAAAAATCAAGTCGTCTTTTAAATTTATCTGCTAATTTTTTCAAGCCAATATTGATAAAATTTTATTTTTCAGTAAATTTTTAGTTTGATGTTCCCAATTGAGAACACTGGCCTGTATAAGGTCAACTTTACAATTTGTCCGCAAATTCCTCCCAGACCAAATTAACTGTGCTTCTCTCATATCAGCATACTTAACCCTTTGAGGCGCAACCCTTTCCCAATGGTGAAAAAAGGGCAGCCGTTGCCACCGGTCGACTTAACTACCAGCAAGATGGCGGACGATCAAACGTTCATCGCGTGCCACAGATCTAGAGACCCCTTTTTTTACGACAGCTGGCTGTGCGGCACAGTTGCGTCAAAAAAGAGTCTCTAGATCTGTGGCACGCGATGAACGTTTCGATCGTCCGCCATCTTGCTGGTAGTTAAGTCGAGCGATGGCAACGGCTGCCCTTTTTTCAGCATAGGGCAATCTATCCAGCTGTTCTCGCATTCTTCCCTTTTTCAGCAGATGTCGGTGCTGTTAAAAATAATCGTGACAATTTTTTTTACGGGAAATAACGTACTAAAAAGTAAAGGATTCTCGTGGAGCTATGTCACCCGCAACTATTTTTATAGAAATCCAATCTATTCTTCGTGACTGGCAACAGTCAAAACGTCAGAGTTTGGTGTTCCCAGAGCGGGAACACTGCGAGTTAAAGGGTTACCTTTGATACAAGAATGAATGCCAGACAAGGACTGGAACACAATAACACCGTATCAGTTGGGAAAAAAAGCATAATGACTCTACACGAAAGAGCTATGAGTGCTTTTGTCACTGATATGATACGGTGGTCAACTAACGAGACGTTTTTCTTAATTCTTATCTCTTTTTGTGTGTGTGTCTGAAACACAGTTTGATACCCGCCTAATTAGGCCTACCATTACGTTAGATGTAAGATTTTTGTTCACTCTTTTGTCTCCTTTTTTCTCCCAGGTTTCTGAACCCGGAAATTTATTCATGGAACGACATTTATTTTGTCTGGAATAAAGGAGAATCACTCATTTACAGCTCGTGCAATTAACTTGAAGTAAATTTGCATGTACGCGGAAAAAAAATGTTTAGTTGAACCGAACAAATTGATTCAACACAAATTTGTTTAGCGCTATTTTAGCAGAATAATTTTGTTGGTTTTAACAAAATTTTTCCTTGAATTAACAAAAATTTTGTTGATTCAGCAAAAATATTTCTTTGAAATAAAGACAACCAAAATTGAAGTAAATTTGCATGTACGAGGAAAAAAATGTTTAGTTGAACAGAACGAATTGATTCAACACAAATTTGGTTGGCGCTATTTTAGCAGAAACATTTTGTTTGTTTTAACCAAATTTTTGTTAAATTAACAAAATAGTTCTTTGAATTAACAAAAATTCTGTTGATTCAGCAAAATATTTCTTTGAAATAAAGACAACCAAATTTTTTTTGAATTAGCAATATAATTTTTTTTTTAGTGTAGTGTCGCGATGTACTTAAGAATTTCAAGTGTAGAGTTTCTTGAATGGCTTTCAATACTTGGGGGGAAAATTATAAGCATTAATTCTTTGAGAAGTGCTACCTGATGCTCGTTAATTAAAGTTCTTGACTTTTTTAAAAATTATGTGATGCATTCTGTTATCTCAAAATGCAATTAAATTCCTAATTTAAGCGATAAATCTTAAAGTGAAATGCAGAATTGGTAAATTTAGTGATAAATCCCCTAAATTAGCAATAATGCCTATGGGAGCAGTTTTCACTGACGACAGCTGGCTGTGCCTGCGTCAAAAAGGGGTCACTAGATCTGTTGCACGCGATGAACGTTTCGATCGTCCGCCATCTTGCTGGTAGTTAAGTCGAGCGATGGCAACGGTTGCCCTTTTTTCAGCATTGGAAAAAGGTTGTGCCTCAAAGGGTTAATGTCTTATTTTAGAAAGATACTTCATTTCCCCCCAGGTTTCTGAACCCGGAAAAGTGTTTCATTAAGGGCACATTCTACCGCTCACGAAAAATTTTCTGGAAACCGAGAGACATATACACTAAAATACACAAAAACCCAGTGAAAACGCCCGTAACACGCTCAATTAACAGACCGGATAATAGCGAGACAGCTTTGAACACCTAAACTATGTGGAAAATCTACAAGCATGACGTTGCGTCAAACGTACCTGCTCGGATTTAGTTACAGATAATTAGCTGAACATAAAGATCTTTTATCAGATCGAAACAGAAATCCAGTCACGGGATTTTTGCTGAATTATCTGTCAAAAAAAAAAAAAAAAAACACTTGTTTTTCTTTTCCGTTATGATGGATAGGAACGAATCCAAATTCTGTGTGAGTACGGGAATCATCGTGCCATTTCCTGTTCACGTCTTGTCGAGCCTGAATGTTTCCAACCCTGAAGATTCCCTAGAAAAGCTTGAAATCTCTTTCGAGCGTTCAGTAAAACTTAATAAATATAAATATATACAGGGTGAGTCAGGAACATGTAAGCTCACATTTGACTGTCATAGAAAATTAAAAATTAAGGCTTCGGTCCAGTTTGAAAAATAAGTATACTTTCTGGTCAAACCGAATGCTCCAAAATGTGGTTAAACAGGATTCGTACTGTGGCATCATAAATAAAGAGATGGAACCTTTTTGCTCGCATAAAACACTTTATCAGACGGCACCTACCAACACATGAATTATGAGTTGGAAATAGAAAACGTTAGATGGCTGGGTTCGCCAAACAGCCTCCACAGGCCTAACACCAGAGGAAAGTCACCTCTGCACTGGTCACTGTCTCAAACTCATCTCTTCTCTGTCTTGAGATGCTGATCTCGGCTCTGGGATGGAATCTCAAGTGGATTTCGATCCCCTGGGATGCTTGAAGTAAGAGCTAGTAAGTTATGAGATTCTCATGTCGCTATAGCGTCAAATTCTGAAGAGCCCTTGAAACACTGAGATTTGTGCGTTCTATAACGTCAGAACTGCACATTATCAAAGATCAATAGCTTCTTTTCGAAGACTTTACGATACCGCCCAGATCAAAGGTTTTCGGAGAGATTCAAGTAGTGAGGGATAAGAGAAAGGGTGCAGATATATCTCTAGAATCATTTCATCAATCTACTTTAAATTGCAATTTTCATCAATGTCCACGAAAGCAAAATTTAATAGAGCGAAAGAACATCAAATTGAAATTTGAATCAATGTTCACGAAAGCTGAATTAAAAGGAATTAAAGAAATTCAAGTTACGATTTTCATCAGTGCGGCAAAAGTGTGGGCAAAAGTGCGGCAAAACCACTGTGGACGAAGTCCTTATCTTTTAAAAATGTAGACAGTTCATGATGGAGTAACCAAAAATCATGTTCTATTTACTTCCATAATGAATCAAGTGATTGAAACATTTTCTCCCCTAGAGATGGCATTTGTTACTTGACAGTATAATGCCACTATACTATAATGTGTAACTTCAAACCTTCATTTCTTCAATTTAGAATATGCCTTAGAACCTTTTAGAAAGTTCTCCGACCAAGACAATCCTAAGCAGATCGCCCAAGCGTAGCGTTGCCATAACAACACAAACAAATAAACACGAATCTTCAATTTAGTTTGGATGGACTTTGCTCTCTATCATTGTGACCCCCTCAACCAATTGCGAGTAATAGAAATATTAAATACCCTAAAATTCCCGTCAGAATATATTTCGGCCCACTGTCCAAGTTCTTCTACAGTTGAAATTTTAACTGAGAAAGCCGCAGCAGTCGGCCGAGATATTTTAAAACTGATTCTTAGGGTACTTTATTTTACTATCACTGTGGATTGCAATCCGCAATTTTTAAAAAAGATAGTTCTAAATAACAAATCATTTTCATCAATGATCACAAAAGCAGAACTAGAAAATAATAAATTGTGATTTTCATCAATGAAATTTTAACTGAGAAATCACAAAACCAGAACTAGAAAATAATAAATTGTGATTTTCATCGATGATCACAAAACCAGAAATATAAAAAATAATAATAAATTGTGATTTTCATCAGTGCCCACAAGAGCAAAATTTAAAGGACTGACTGAGGTTCAAGTGGCAATTAAAAACTGCTCATATAGACTCCGAGGCTAAAGTGGTAGAGACAGACACTGTTTTCGTTCTGCAGGCACCGCGAGTTTATTGCTCGGTATTCATATGCAAATTAAAAGGTTAAGCAGTAGCAGAGCTAGAAGATAATAAATTGTGATTTTCATCAATGATCACAAAACCATAACCAGAAAATAATAAATTGTGATTTTCATCAATGAAATTTTAACTGAGAAATCACAAAACTAGAACTAGAAAATAATAAATTGTGATTTTCATCAATGATCATAAAACCAGAAATAAAAAAATAATAAATTGTGATTTTCATCAATGCCCACGAGAGCAAAATTTAAAGGACAGACAGAGCTTCAAATTGCAATTAAAAACTGTTCATAAAAAGACTCCGAGGATAAAGTGGCAGAGACAGCCACTGTTTTCGTTCAGCAGGCACCGCGAGTTTATTGCTCAGTATTCATATGCAAATTAAAAGGTTAAGTACTCTGCTTCCATTGTTACGAGCGAAACGGGAATTAAAAAAAAAACGTCATATCAGTGCGAAGTGTCTATCAGACCGGTATTTACACAAGACAAGATTAGATTCAGCTGAAATTAGAGCATTTTCGACGGTGAAATAAAAAGATGAAGGGTGGCACAGGGTGTCAGGTAATGGCACATGCTCCCACAGGACTTCCCATATTAAAAGTTTTGTCAAAGACACTTTAACCTCATTCATTCCCAAAAATATAATTTTATGCTTTTTTATTTTTACTTGTGTGTTTAAAAAAGGCCACTCTGTCCTCTGATATTTGAGATTGGGATCAGTATGTCAATCACTTACAACGCAGATAGAGGCGGTCTGTTCCCAGGAGTTTTTCTTTTCGAGATTTTGAAAACTTCAAATGAGTGGTAATTATGCAAAGCTAAAAAAAAGAAAAGAAACCAGAGAAAGTCAGAAGTATAGGAAAAAAAAAATTCGTGAGAGAAAATAAGGACTTGGATTGCCGCGAGCAAGTTCGTGACTTCTCGTTATTGGATTAAACGAGATTTGTCAAATGAAATATTAAAATTTATAGTTAGCTGATAAGAGTTAAGTAAGATACACGAACGTTTCGAGAGACACCAGAGTCCTCCCTACCTTCTTCAATAGCAAAAATGTCTTGTCTTTTCTAATTCTTCTAATGAATTGTCTTTTGAAAGAAATATATGTTTCGCCCAAAATCATTTAAAAATAGCATACGAAAAATACAGAGTAATGATGGACAGATTTCCTTGTATAAAAGTCAATTTAGAATTTGAATACATCTATGTTACGGTAAATTTAATTAACTGGTGATTATGTATAATTACCGTTGATTATTTATAATGGCCACTTAACTTAGTAATAAACGAATTCAAGCTTGTTATTTCGGTAAATACTTCAGTTTTATCTTAATAAAAGAGAACTTTGAATCAAATGATAACTAATATTCCTAGATAACTTTTATGTTAAATTAAAGTCCTGAATAAAGAATACAATTTTATTATTAGAGCTTATTCAAGACAGTTCAATATAAAGAACAAACTAGCCCAGTAAAGTTATTACATTCTCTATCACGAGTTAAGGATTTTATGAACTTTTTTTTTCGAAGGACGGACACCTGCTCATCAAGCTTCTCCACTACTAAGGCCCGAATTACTGGCCATTTTATTATGGGACCACCCAGTGGGCGGCCAGCTTTACCTCCTATGAAGGGACTGACCTAAGCCCAAGCCGGGAATTGAACTCGGACCCAAAGTGTGATAGAATATTTCTTTAGCCATCACACCAACTGAGCGTCGGATTTTAAAAACTAACCGATAAATTTGATAAATATTCAATAATTTATTACATTTCCCAAATGCAACGATGCACATACTTTAACAATAGATACATTTGTTCTCATTAAATATAACCGGTTGTTAGGCAAAAAACACCGGATTAATCACATTTACAGAGATGTATACATTACTATTGTTAATTTTAAGCAATTTGCGCAAAGCAAGCATTATCATAAAGTACAACAGTAATCGCGAAAGAATTTGCCATAATCTAAAAATGTAATTTTTTTTTTTTTAATTTCAAAAGTCGGCTTATGTTCGGTTCACAGAGAGTTCGTAATCAGATTTTGTCTTATACATTTTAGAACATTCAACAACGCAATCAAAACCGTAGATGCAGTAGTTCTTTACGATGCATAAATCAAACATGCATATATTCACCTCCAAAATGTTTCATTATATAGGCCACAACAATAAAGCACAGTATCGAATCGAGTCCCCCGCCCCTTTCATCGTTCTGAAAAGTTAACGGGCACATAAAGCTCTAACAAGCCAGAGATCCCACAGTGAGATAGTCTTACATCGTGTGGAGTTCGGAAACAGCTTCTTAAAGATTCATCTCACACCGTCCCGATGCACGAGCGGCATATGAAATCGCAAGAACCATTGATTTTATTGGTCGGAAACAGGTCATTTAGGGAACAAGGTAATCAATAACCCCAGAAAGATATGCAAATAACAATCTCTTATTTGTTTCAATAAAAGTTTATTATACGAAGTGAACAAAGCGCGTGGTATGGGGCTCATTGTTTGCACTCCATCTGCATGCGAATGGGTGCATGTTAGACTTAACAACGCATAATTAATACTGTACGACCAGGTATATTTGTGCTGAAGTGAATAATTTTCGCATTCTAAAACCATTAAGTGGGATGTACTGTATTATTATGGATGTACCACGCCTGTTTTAAAACATATATCATATTGGGCAATAGGTTTTCTGGGGCGTAGAAATTTTATGACTTTGTTGAAGGGTATTTGAAAGCTTTACTACACAGGAAATATTTTCAGAAATACTTCTTTCAGTGACAAAACTATTCATAAAATCTAGTTAAGCTTACAAAGTTAGCTTTTTAAGACTTTTTTTTTTTCTCTTGCTCATTTAGACACTTGTTTTACACATCGCATGTTCGTATTCTAAACGTACTGTTTTAACTATTCCAGTAGTTAAAAGTTTAGTTAGGTAACTTTTCTTACAGTTTAAATTTAACATAGTGACCGGTAATTTATTTGTTTTCATTGCATGAAGTGCATGGCCATAATTTAACTGTTTCATACTTGAAAGAGCTTTCAGCTAATTGTTTACACATTTTTCAATTAAATGTACTGAGTGTAATTCGTTTGCTTTCAATAGAACAAGCATACGTTTCCAAAATTTTTTAAAAATTAATATGTCACAGTATTTTTTGCTTTAACACTGGCTTATCCATGTACATCCGTTCTTCAAACAAGTTATGCTGAGGAGTTTTTTCGACTTTAGATATGGTCTGGTCTACTGTGGGGAGTGTTGGATGGAGCAAACATTTCAGATCACAGAAAAGAAATAATTGGAGGTAGCAAAGGCGACCCTTAAGGGAAGCATTCATACCTGTCAAGTAATTCATAACTGACATGTGACCAGTGAACAATGGGGGTGGATTTAGTCGAGACTTACAACAGTTTTCAATGAGAGTGAAGTTATCGTGCATTTTTAGCACTTTACAGTGTAAGATCTGGCATCAATTTTGGAAACTACGTTAATAAAAGGAATACCGTTCGGCTCTTTCTGACGTTGCAAAAATTGCGTGAATAATAATAAGTAATGCAAAATTCATTTTTTTTAAAATTACGAATGATAAATAATAAATACATACGCAGTTATAAATTAGGATTCATTACCTCTTATCAAACTTCTAGGAATTTCATTCATTTCATATTTTGTTGTCGTAAACTGAATTATTATCCCAGTAGTAATTTAACGATAATCGAAATTGTAAAATTGCTACAAGGGAAAACGGGAGCATTTGATATTTCTATGGAAAAATGTAGTAGAAGGGGATAACCAGCCAAATACGGCACATTTTCTGCCTTACCATGGGTTTTTTTTTCTTCAAATTTTACCCCGATACGGAAATATGCTCACTCCACCTATTTCTTCTCTATGGCTCAGATGGTCTCTTCTATTGAAACTACTGCTGGATTTACATAGTAACGTAGGATTACTGATCGTTTAGCAGTTGTAAAGGAGCTTCCTTAAACTATGTAACGCTAGAAGGGGGAGGGGTTTAACCAAATATGACAGTTTGTGACAGGGAGATAGGAAGGTGGTCAACAGTCTTGTTGCGTCATACTCGTGTTGTAATGAATAATTGAAAAATGTCCACTGTTGTAGAATAATTCCATTGAAACTATAGAATAATTCCGTTGAAACTATAGAATAATTCCGTTGAAACTATAGAATAATTCCGAACTGCATGGCATACTCATAAGGAAAGCAAATTAGCAAAGACAGAACGTGCTGAGTCCATATGATGATCATTACTGGCGAAGCTGTAGTGCTGTTTTCCGCATGGTAAAGAAGGGAAACTTCCATTTTGAACACATTTTGTGAGCTGGCTTTTATGGAAATGATAAATAAGGCTGTGAAGTTACGAAGATGGGGGGAGGGCGATCAGGTCATGTGACAAAGTGCGACATAGGGGGAAGAAGGGTGTCAACATTTACCCAAAAAAGGGTTATGTAATTTACGGAAGCACGCTTATTAAAGACGAACCAAAACTCATTTTCTAGGGCTCGAACCTGAGGATTTGTTATCCGCGCCAGATAGGTATTTTGAAGTCAGGATTACTGTTCGTGCCTGAAATTTGTGTTAACTCATTAGTAAACTGCAATTATTCTGCGATTGATTGCGGATGGGAATGGTGACGTGAATGAAATGGTGTTAAAGCTGTCGGTATATGTTCACTGCTGAATTGCCTATGTTGACATAAAACGCAACAAGTGTTTGTAAACCTATAATGTCACTGCTTCTTGTTCTCTCACCTCCAATAGAGACAGGCGACTCGCGTGTTATCGCTTTCTTTCTTGTTCATTGTATGTAAATGTATATATTTAGCCTAGATCCACAAATAAATAATCAAGTTAATTATACCTGGTTATTTCTTTACCACTGCACTCTGCTAACAAAGACATCCATCATTTTTCCATTTCCTTAGAGATGGAAACGATTACACATACTTTAACATACGTCTTAAGTGCCTTTTAACGAATTTTGAAGTAAAACTGCGTTGGATCTGGCAGTTTAATTGAGCATTTCGTAAGATGCTTCTTTTTTGACATATTTGGAAACACCATCAACAGACAGACCGAACAAAGAGAGAAAGATAGATAGGATAAAATTTTTTAAACTGTGAACAATCTACTTTGAATGCTAATACACGTCCGTTTTCAAAACACTAAAAGTTATTCCCGAGTAGTTGGAAATCATGCAACAGACAATGCAAACAGTGCTTCAATACATCTTTTGGCCACCACCGTGGGCATAATAAAAAACCGATGATAGAGGAGTGTCCTTTAGTGAGAAATCTCTGATGAACGACGCATGATAATGAGGTATGCTATTCAACCAGCCATGCAAGTTTGGCGTCAACAGAACTTAGCAGCAGCGACGTCAAGTACGTGTTTAAGGATACCTTTCAACTTGAAAGCGTAGTCGAAAGGTATTTTATTTATTTCTAATGGCGAGAAATCCAAGTAGTCAAAAGAAGTAGCCTATAAACATAAAAATGATAATTACCGTATATTAACCCGTTGCGATCCAGACATTTTTGAAAGTGCTCTAGCCAGCTGAAGACATACATTGGACTTTTCTTACAGCTTTATTGCCGTTAGGCTGGTTTAACATAGTGAAACAAGAGTCAAGCAGTACGCTTAATATATATATTTTTTCTGAATTTCTCCTTTCATTTACAGGATAACCTCTTGTATACCTAATACAATTTGTGAAGAGAAATTAAAACAATTTTTCATGTGCCTGAAAAATTGGATTTAAAAAAATGCTTAAAAATTGTAGTTTAAATTAAAAAAATTAACTTTTTTCTGGCCATCTTTAATGGAATTACACAACTTAAATAAACTAGCAATTCTCTAGTTCTGTCAATAGTCTGTAAATGATAACTATTCCTCTATAGAACAATAGTTGCATTTCATGGCCATACAAATAAGATTAGTAGATAAGTAATGTATTAAAAAGTATTCTTTAAACATTTGTGAGAAAAGACCTTTATGGATAGCAATAAAAACAGCTTTATGCACAGCTATTGTTTATTTTAAATTTATTTCATTAAATTCAAAATAAACAACAGCATTGAAGTGAGTCACTCACTTTATTTGTTATATCCAATACTGTATATTCAGTCATACTTATTTTCATCTCATTTAAGAAATCGGGCAGTGTGAACTTGATCTTTTGACATACAAAAGTGTGAAGCAGTCGCTGTTTCACACGTTTTATTCCTTGTGAAAATAAAATAAAATATAATAATGATATGTTTTAGGTCAGTCTTAAAAAAATTGTTATCTTTCTCATGTAAATGAAATTATTAATTGACCAAAAGAGAATTTTTTTTTTTTCTAACCATAAAACTATACTGTTTAAAATCTGCCGTAACTTACATTGGAATTAATGTACACTGCTTTATGACAACCGCATTTACTTTTATGTAAATTTCAGAGAGTTTTGGGTGTATGCCGCGAAGATATGACCGGAGGTTCAAGCTCGATAGAAAGCATAAGGCTCAGGCAAAATGAAAGGGTTAGGTTCTATTGTTTGAGTAAAGCGATGTGTATCAGAAACATATAGCACATTTTTGCTACGTTTTAGCTTCAAAATGCTTTCCCTATTAAATTATAGGTTGCGAAATAACTGTTAAGATTATTAGTGAAAGCTTTCGAGGCGATGAAAAATAATAATAATAATAAATAATGGATTGCGTTCACAAAAACTATTTTTGCTCATAAGCGAGATTTGGGTGTTCCGCCCAACAGTTCAAACGGTATTGAAGAGGATAATTTATTTTATTTATGCTTGAGTTATACTGAAAAAATTATTTTAGTAAGATAATCATTTGAAATCAGCTTTGTTGTTTATATGTGTGGCTTGGTCGATGTCATTTTCTAGATTTAATAATCAATTCCTTTAAAATACGTTTGTTTATAGTGGTTTGTCAGATATATACCTTTTTATATTTCAAGATAGATGTAATTTGCATATTAAGCGTGTTGCAACATAAAATTTGTAAATTAAACGGATGTACAAAATTTTAAATATTTTCTTTACCGTTAAGCATACCTGCTCCCAGATATTATAGCATAAATTTAACTTCTCGTCATTAGCTTCTAAATGATATTTTTATCAATTATTACCTAGTTTACAGCACTCGTGTATTTACAATTACAGGAAATTTGGAAGTGTTGACCACACGAGGAATTTCTGAACTATACATCTGAAATAAATAAATAAATTTGAACTCCTCAGTAACGAGTTAACATCTCTCAGCCACTCTACTTGCCGCTTGCTCTCTGTTAGCCCTCCTTTCGCTCTAAAATAATGTCAATCGAAATGCCTAAAATGCCTACTGCAGTGTTATAACACTTATGCATTTCACTCTTAAAAAAGTCGGTCAATTACTCAGAAATCTCGCGAAATAAAGGCTTCCATGAATTTCCTTAATATTATTACTAAACAAAATGAAGTAAACCATTAGGAGTGTACTTGATTATACTTAACTTTACTTGGTGATAATACCATTAAAATACATGGAAACCTCGTTTCCTAGAGCTGTATTAATAATAGACCGGTTTATTTATTTATTTATTTATTTAGAGTGTTAGATATGTAATGTATTTAGGGGGTCTCATTTTTACATTATTTCCAAAATGACATTTATTTATTTTAAAATGACTTAAATTGACTTTTCCGTGAGTTAACACTGCAAGCTAGCATTTCTCAAAATTTATGCTGCAGTATATATTTTGCAGTCAACCTTTTTATTTTTTTCTATTTATTCCTTTATTTATTTATTTATTGTACAGTCAGAATAAACGCTCAGCTGATGAATACACGATTCTGAACAACTGCAATACATTCCCCTCGACAAATTCCAGCTTTCTAAATATATAGAAAGCTGGGATTTTTTTTTTTTTCTCTTTTGGTAGCTATTACTCGCTCTACTGAAGAAATTACTAGGACAAGGTTTGTTAGGGCTTCATATTCATTCAGCTATAAATGGTGTTAACTTTTACGCTTAAACTTTCTGTAAGCCTGCACTATAAGCTGGCATTTCCTAAACCTTTCTCCTACATTATTCATTTTGATGTCGTAACTACTATGCTTCGATATAAATAAAATATTGGACTTCGATATAAATAGAATGAATTCCCGATTGATGAATAAAGGATTCAGAATGACTGCAATGCATTCCCAGATTGAACAGATATAGAAAGCTGCCAAAGCAGTTTTTTTTTTTGTGCAGCGATTTCTCGCTCTAATGGAGAAATTACTGGCACAAGGTTTGGTAGGGGGATTCAGGGAAAAACTCGTAACCTTTTAGTAAAAAAAATAGCGAGAGGCATGCAGAACAAGAGAGTGGAAACATGCTTGCTCACATGTACCATCTAATTCGAATCACAGTTGGTCACACTTTGTAATTATTGCAAAAGAGAAAGAAAGATACCTACGACTTCAATTTTTTTCTTGTAAAACAATGAAACTTGACGTGTAAGTGAGTAAACATAGTGTTCGAATCAAATTAGAAAGGGAAGTGTCACTAAAATCCTCCCATTTAGGAAATATTTCCAATGATAGATTTTTCAAAAAGATAAATTACTGATCTTTTTTAAAAAAGTTAGTATTTCTTTTTCTGGATTATTTTCTAAGATGTACTGATGAATGGCTGTATTCTACAAATTCAATATTATTTACGCAAATTTTAGTAACGGTTTTTGATTATATTTCAGTACACTCATGTTTCTTTTCCAGAGACCATCGATTCGATAATTTTAGTTTTAAAAAATAATTAAAACATTGTAATTATTAATTATAAATTAATAATAGTTTTAGTTACTTCATCTCTCTTTTAAACACCAGTTTTTTGAGTGTTTTTGTTATTAATTTTAGTTTTTGCCCCATTGCTATTATTGAGTATTATTGCTGTTGCTGTTATTATTATTATTACTATTATTTTGTAGTGGAGATTGGAAGCAAATGAACGTTCTTGCCATTTTTTGTTCCTACTCTTAGAGAAATTAAACTGTGAAGAAGATAAGGAAGCGAAAATGCATCGTATTATAGGCTAATAATTCTCGTTAACGCAGTTACGATGGGAAAAAAAATGAATTACACTTGTTCATGTGTGTGTAACATAGAAAGAATTACAAGCATACTAACGTAAGACGACTGTTTAAATCTTCTAACAAACCCTAGACATGAACTTTAGAAGTTAAGGCTAAGAGATTTCAAGTCAATATATTAGTTGCAATTTGTCTCTGGTTGCAGCAGGCCAACGATGAAATTGAAAGTGTTTAAAAGAAACAAAATGAATAGTCTTTAAATCAGACAAAAGTAATGTTTTTTCAATAGTGAACGTTTACAGCGTACATCCAATCCGGATTACTCTAGCATTTTTGTTTGAGATCGATAGGGATACAAGTTTATACATTTAGTTTATAAAGAATGTAAATCTGCCTATATGAAGTGTATTGGTTTTGTTGACTTGGAATCTTTTAGTATTGTGTATTGTGTGTTTTAAGACGGGCTTCACCTAAGGTATCTGCCAAGGGTCGGAGGACTTTCTAAGGAATTCTAACGCGTTTTCACGTTAGATCTGGAGTAAACCGACCCAAACTCCAGACCGTTAGATCGATAGCCAAGCGACGAGGCCCGAACCCGGGACCTTCACACCTCAGCCGTCTAGCCTTGAATGTCTCCACTCGGCCATGGTAAGATTGAAATTGTTTAGAGTGTAGAAACTACCTGCATCCTATGTATAAGTAGCCTTTCCTTCGCGCATACTTTTATGATTATATTGATTTAAACATTTAAGTAGAAACTGGTTTCTTTATAACTTATAAAGGGAATGTTTGTTAAATTTTTAAGCTAAATACTTATTAGAGATAATTCAAACTGTTAAAACTGTAAACGCTTAATAAAATATATGTCCAAACACATTCATATGAAAGAAGCAGATACGCTTTCATAAAAGCAACTTTTGTGATAAAACAAAACCTTGGTATCAGAATGTTAATGATAAATATTTGGTAAATGTCCATGCATATTTTTTTATGTAGGTAAAAATTAAGGTAAAAATAGGATCGACATTAATATACATATATATTTAAATTCTAGAACGCAATATTTATAAAAAAGATATCAAATGTCTTTTTTTTTCCCCTTTTAGCAAAATTATGCTAATCAGGTACAGAAATATTGAGAAATGATTTTTTTAAATTGGTAAAAAAAAGCAAGAAATTTAAAAGGGTAACAAAACTTGAATCATTTATATCATCCACGAAGTAAAATCCTTTAGTAGAGCAAAAATAACGTAATAACACAGTAAGCATGCAAAATAACTTAAAGAGTGTATTAGTCAAATTTAGGGATTAGATATAAAACATTCGTTTCCGCAATGTGCTTGGCCAGAGGGAAAATAAAACGGAAGAAAATTCCTTTAACTTGCTTCGGTTTAAAAATAAGATTATTTTATATAACAGTATTTAGCGTAATTAATGCTCTTTGCATTTAGTTTTATATTTGGCATATGTAAATCGCACTTCCTTTTTATAAGCATTCTAAAACGAAACTTATTGATGAAATTGTTCAACTATATTTATTTATTTTAATTTAGTCTTCGAATGAAAGAAAATTTTCTCTTTAAATAATTTTTACTCGATTGGGCAAACGTTGTACGATATATCATATAAAACATTCGCTCTTTCATACCAAATTTTAAAATTTTAAAGTATTTTACTTAAATTAAAGAACCGTACATCAATACAGTCGGAAATGTGAAAAATGTTCTGTTTAATTTATATATTCACAGTATTTTTACACATAATATGGATATAAAAATATAAGCTTTTAAATTAAATTAAAGTCATTACTTAAGAAAACAAACTTGTCTTTGGAACTGTACATTTTTTTTTCATTTAAGTTAATACATAATTACAAAGAAAATGATGGATTTTCCAATCGTATACAATTTCTGCCACATATAATACTAACAAATAAAAGTGAATTCTTTTAATTACTTTCCACTAAACTTTAGAAATAAAAATAAAACAAGTCTCTGTTCCGTTGTTCTGTCATCAACATCTAAAACTGCAGTTCACAGTCAGATTTTCAGAAGACTTTTTTAAAAAAAAAGTCTATCGGATAACAAAAGCGTTTGTATGCAACAACAAAAGGGCTTTGACTCTCCTGAACGAATACTAATGAACATCCACGCAGACAAGGTAAACTTGACCTTGATATGTATTTTCTTACTTTTTTATTACTCATCCGAGTATCATCTTGAAGACCTTGAATATTCAAGCACTTTCTCTGAACTCTGACCGCATTTAAATGAGAAAAATAAAGCGATGAACATTAAGGTAATTTTCCTCACAGAATTCATTAAGACACTTTATAAGCGTGTTTAAACATCAAAATTACACCTATTAAATAACACGGTGTTTAGCTAGAAGTTTTTCTTTTTTTCTTTTTCTAAGAAAGTTTTAGCGGTCAGGATATCATTAGATATGTTCTAGTTGGCATGGCTAAACTGAACTCGATAAATCTTTGCTTCTTTTTTATTTTCCTACGGTTCATTGTCAATTTACTCATTAAATCTTTTTTTTTCTGTCTACATTAAATTCATCATAAGTTGGATTTTTTACCCTTTCCTCAAAAACATACAGGAAAAAACACCCGTTGTAAATCATATTCCGTAGTATAACAAACTATTTAGGTAAAGGTTAAATAAATGAAGTCCACTGAAAGGACATCAATTAAAAAAACATTGTTACGTTCATTGATGAAACTTCCAGCTGTTTTGATAACTTTGATACTTTTTAAATAAATCGTTCTACATCGAAAAGTTTCCTTTTATACAATATGTTTAATAACTCTGAAAGAATACACGTACTCTGTTATTACTAAATTATGCAGTATCGGTACCAATATTCCAAAAGATTTGCTAATACTCTGATTCTTCTTTAACAATTTTACCACTTCTTTTAATTCCTTTCATTCGATTATTTATTTATATTATAATGAAAAAAAAAGCTATTTCGATCGAATAATTTTTATAAAATCAACAAAAATTTTGTTCATTCAACAAATACTCTATTCATCAAATAAAATTGTGGTTAATTCAACATTAAATCTTGTTTATCCAGCTAAATGTTTGGTAAATTCAACCACATTTTGGTTAATTGCACTATATACTTTGTTGATCCAAAATAATTTCCGTTCATTTAACAATTTACTTTCTTGAACCAAAAATTTTTTATTTAACTAAATTAATTAGTTAAAACTTTATAGAACTAAATATAGAGTAAAATTTTGTTGAATTTAACAAAGCATTTTTTTTCTGTGTTAGGATCTTCCATGAAAAACATCGCAGTTTGGCTCGTTAGTTTTTCATGGTGAGGGTAAGTTTCATTGTCCCAAAATAAATTTTGGTCTGTATTATAATTTTGGTCTTCTACAGGGCATCTCAAAATTAAATCAGAAAAAAACCTCGAAACTAGATAAAATATCTGACCAGGACTCATTGTCTATAAAATACGCCCATACAGGGGAGAATTACTTAATTCTCACATATTATTGGTATTCACAAATTATTGGTAAATTTTGACTACCCGAAAAAAAATGTCATCTTTGAAGGAATTATTTCTTTTTCTACAATAGACTATGTTGATACCTCCCCTTAGAAATAATTATATTAAAGATTTCATTTAATTATTATAAAAATAATGCATGAAAATACAGGCAAATAAAAACACATGTAGGTCCATTAAATATTTATGCTCCGAAGATTTAACTGCTTTCATGACATTTATCCAAACGTCTGAAAAATTTTATCTCTGAAAAAATTTTGATTAATTTTGCCTCGTTCCTTTTAACTACATCGAAATGATTATATAAGTTAAAAAGTTTGTATTAAATGATAAATTTCGTATTCTTAATTAGTAAAATTTAATAAAAATGTAACTGAAATTGTCGGTGAAATTGTAATTAAATATGTATAATGAAGCAATTAAACTACGCTTAATTATCTTATATATTGCTCCAAAATATTTAAATAAAAAATGTAGTGTATTTATATATGTAATTTAAATTTTTATAAAAAAATTCTCTAAATAAAAGTCACAAAATATATTTTATTTTAATTTAAAGTATTAAAAATTACTATCCTAAACGGTAGAAAAGTATCCTTTTAAAAATGTAAAATAAGCATTTTGATTAATAAACGCAATATATAATGAATATATGTTTCTCTTGATATTTTTAAAAAGCAACGTATGTTTTTGGAAGAAAAAAAAATAATATAAAAGCATATTTTAACATTTCTAGATATTAATATCCTTGTTCAGCTATAATATTATAAAATAAATGAAAAGAAAAGAAAAGAAAATTCCAATATAACTAAAAATACAATATCTTAGTACTAAAAAAAAAAAAAAAAAAAAAAAAAAAAACAGGATTGTATGGGTGCATTTTTTTTTATCTCTCTCTTCAAAGTGGCTTTATTATGCAGCATCTCTGAGTCTATTTTAGAGATTTAACTTTTCGAATTTTAGTACGTAAAAAAGACGACATCTTATTCCTTTTCATGAACATTTAACGCTAGGGTCCACACTTTTTTATGCACAAAGTAAGTATATCATCCAAGCCACGGGATGATAAGCCTGAGGATCAGGCTGTTTTAGAGATTTAACTTTTCGAATTTTAGTACCCAAAAAAGACGACATCTTATTCCTTTGCATGAACATTTAACGCTAGGGTCCACACTTTTTTATGCACAAAGAAAGTATATCATCCAAGCCACGGGATGAAAGCATTGCACGGTCGATGCAATGCTTCAATAACATACAATAAAAAATATATACAATTCCACTTACTCTTCAGAACGCTGCCCAAGAAGATTACCAGCGGGAGCGTAATCCCAGTCCACTTCGATAGCAGCGACATAGTAATGCCTTATATTCCTAGCTTTTTTAAGGTATTTCTCCAAGTTACTATCATGGGGCTTTTTGCTAAAAGCCTTGCGGTATCTGTCCTTCTTTCTGAAACCGGACGACCATCGCCTGTCTCCAAAAAACTGTCCCTCCACTATAGTCCAAGTGAGAAGCACCACCACCACACCAATGTTCCACCAAGATAAGCACCTCATCGTATCTTCCGAGCAAGTCCTCTGTCAGCAAGTCCTGTTCCCCCCGCAACAACGAACGAAAAAAAACCCTTACAACCGAAAGTGTCTCACTGGCGCATGTACTACAACCGACTGCCACTGCTTAAATGATCCATGCGTTGCAAAAGTCCACCAAGTTTAAAGACAATACCAGCTCTCGCTTTCGTGGAAGACGGCAAGAAAGAAAGAAAAAAAAACCTCGACCGTGCGTGGTCACGTGTCCAGACGTTTAAGAGTTTGTAAACCGATAATTCCTGCCCAACCCCCTTTTGCCTATAAAACACTTTTTTCCTTTGTGTCCCTAACGGGGATCCGACGAACCATGCCCAGCCAGTCAGGAAAAAACATTTCTTTTCCTCCAATTGGCAACGGTCTTAGACGAGTGACGTAATGAACTTTCCTTCCCTTTCATGTTTTCTTACTAGGTCGGAGGACGGTCGGCTACCTTCACTTTCAAGAGAAGTTTCTCTTTCAAGTGCTAATATAATCGATGCAAGCAAAGCATTTCGACTTATTACTATTTTTTTTTGTGATACATTTTTTTTTATTTATTATTCTCTTAAGCTGTCTGACTATTTTTCTTTCTCTCTCTCTCTTGCTGTCCTGTCGATTTTACGTCATTATTTTGCTCAATACGGGAGAATGCGATAGAACGGGCCCCGTCGAAACGGTACGCTGGTTCTACAGAACGCTGCTTTCCACAATAATCTGATTTGTTGTTAACCTTGTCATTGCCATTGGGTTTTTTTTTCCCGCTGTCTTGTCTTTGTTTCTAACATAACAGCTGTTCTCACCAGTTTGAAACTTGGGAAAAATTTAGCAATCTTTTGTTTTTGGAACGCGTTCTCTTACTGTCAAACTTCAGGAGCGATCTCTTAGTTTGAGACAGCTTCAGAGCGATGAGGATTGATTGTTTCAGTGATCACGGCAAGAATTATCTGAGCTGAACGCACTGATAATTTAAGTTATATGAGTTTTACTGAAATGATACGTATTTAAATTCTCGATAGTGGAATCTCCTACAGGAGAAGGAATAATTGAGTTATTAATTTTATTTCGTATTAGCTTTAAAATAAATATTTGGGAAAATACCAACTATATATATCCACTCAATATCTATAGAGGAAATGGGACTGTAAATTCATAAAATATATTTCGGAATACGGCTGACTAACGTTGATGAAATGAGCATTATGAAAAAAAGACGATCAGCATGATGAATGCTGGCTCTTAGTAGTCGCGCCAAGCGTGTCTGAACTGAGTACATTGATATTTTAGTAGTTCGGTTTTATATTATACGTAAAGTATTAATATCAGGTTGTAACGAAAGTTTTCCGCCATATCTGCCTGAAAAACTAACTTCTCACTCCTTAGATAACTGTTTTTGAACTTTCGGTACCAAACCTACACAGTGTCACATGATACAACAATAGTACTTAAAGCTGTACTCATAATTCGTTGATATTATGTAGCTGACTTTTTGCAACACAACTGGAAGTAAATGATGGTTCTAATCCTCTAGAGTGATAGTTCCATTTGAGACACCTTATACTTAATGATAACTCTATTTTTTACAGATTTCACAACACAGTGTTATAAAGTAAGCCTCTTTCTTTCAAATGCCAAAAATCGTTTGACAAAATATGAGCCAATACGCCAACGAGAACTGTGTGCTGACGAAGTTTGCGGTGGCGGGAAACCTTCGTTACAACCTAATATAATAAATATAATAATATTAATAGTATTTTTAGGTGATACATAACATACATTTGAATTTGTGTGTAAAATCACCTGTCTCATATAAAAGGAAATACATCATTCTATGCTATTTATTATTACTTATACAGCACGTGTACTGCGACAGTAAATAAATAAAAAAGTAAAAGAAATATTTTTTTAAAAATTAATATTTTTAACAATTTTTGTATAAAATATTTCATTGCGGCACGTCATGCTTATACTCAGGGTGACACGTCGCACTTATGTCGAAGTTATGCCGCATCTGTCATAAGAGAAAAATGAAATACTTACAATAATTATTCATATGGGGTCTATAATTACTAATGTAATAGAAAAAAAAAACTACACGAATAAAATGAAACGTACTAGTTTGTTCAGATCAATATTAGTGTGTATTCTTAGTTAATTACTAAAAGTTTTAACTTATTTTTTTTTAAAGATTGAATTTTAATTATTATTTTATAGTGTTCATCAGCAACGAACCAATCACGTTTCCTTTCAGTTTTGGAGGAGTTTTGTCTGAACATTCCTTGCAAATAAGTTTGCACCGTATCCAACTTTTCATTTTTATCGTCCTGACTTGCATGTTTCTTCCTTTCATTTTTCACTTTTTCTCTTTTGGTGTAGCAAACTGGATACTATTTGAGCAATCATCTATGTTTAATGAACTGCTGTGGGATGCTTCAACTAATTCAAAATTTAGTTTTCTCTTGGTACTTTTGTCATCTTTTTTGTTAATTTTCTGATATTTTTTGGAATATTTTCTCTATAGTTGTTTTAAGTGCTTACTTATTGTCACTGTAGATTAAAATAACTGCCGTTTTCTCAATTCTTTGTTTTGTTGTCACTTGCCTGTCTTCGCTAAGGAAAATGGTGCAACCATACACACAGTATTCTATACAGACGCTACACTTAAGACCTCGAAATATGGATGGATTGCATATACTAAAATGCATTTAAACTTGACCTGTTTAAAACTTTGGATAGTGAAATCATGCATTTATTTTAAAATAAGGATTGTAAAGCTACTGCTAAACATCGAAATGAGTTTCACGCTACACACTGGTTGAAAATGTTTCATTGCGTACGAATATTACGCGGTGAAAATAAACATGACGAAGATTGATTCTATTAATGATCATGCAAGTGTATCTGTACTGAGTATAGTGTTTGTAAAAACTTGAAGGCCAATTGAAAATAGTGGGAAATTTTTAATGCACTATTAAAATTCATTTAAAATGTAGCTGATCATTAAGTTTTCAAATAATATGAAAATTTCACTTTTTAGTAATTTAATAAAAATATAATTATCAACAAAATAGACTACTTAAATATTTATAAAGACTTTAAGGCCAATTACAGTTAATTCCATATAATGATGAAGAAGAAAATTTCCTGTAACTTTTGAATCTTTCATAGTTTTTGATATGACTTTCAGTATTTTGTTCTGCACAGGCAAGACTATGTTTTGTCACAGCTCAGGAAGTTTTGGTCCATCCAGTTTTCATTGGTTAAAATCAGTTCTTTAGTCTAAAAAATGTCCTGCTGTGATAAACATGTCTTGCTAAATGGTTCTTGCTAAAGCTCTCAGCAACAATAAGATCTTTGGGTGTCGATTCCAAGGTTGTACCATTGTAGCCTTATCTCGTTCGCAAATCCAGGCACCGCCAGCTGACCTCATGCGCTGTAGTTGGGCAGATGATTAGTATCGTTCGTTATGCATGTCTCTATCAGGGTAAAAAAATATATATATATATATGATCAACAATTGAAAAGTGAAGATTAATATTTCATCACATTAAATATAAACGATCGAAAACTTTTAGTACACAATTATGACTAACGATATCGTTAATCGTGATAATCGCTAAAAAAGTTCAATCGTCAGATTGAAAATCAATGATTAATTGATTTTCAATCTTTAATCATGATAAATTTCTTCTCAGCTCTGATCTAAATTCCTCCAGAAAAGTTTACAATAACTCTAAATTATGTTTTTATAAAATTGTTTTTTATATTTTAACAATATAAAAAAATTAAGTTTCATAAAAACGGCTCTAATCAGAGCAAACTACTAAAAGTATTAGTTTTGAACTTTAAACTAGTAAAACACAGTTTAGTATGATATGTGAGTATTTTAGTTGAAAAATAAATGTAGATGCATTGCAGAAAAAAAGAATGTTAATGAACCTAGCTCTAATCTCAATCGCTGAAGAGGTTAACATTGTACTCTTTTATACAAGTTATCTTTAAATTATGCACCAGATAATAAAAATAAATTGAAAATTTATTTTTATAGAGAATAAGGAAATTATTTATATCATTGTAATTTTTAGTACAAAAAAATTAATTTGTTCACGCTCCTATCTGTTATTCTGGATTATTTATAGCAATATTTATCTGATGAATAATTTACGAACACCATGTACATAGGTGTCACCATTTATATGATCGATTCTTTTATTTACGCGGAAAAAAAAATTTATTAAAAATTTTCTCATTCATAAATCAGGTAACTCTCCAGCACATATCTTACACGTTTCACAATTGCATATATTTACTTCCAGACTATAGTTTAATTTAAACCGTTGATGCATTAAGTTTCTAAAACAACTGCTGTTTAATTTTGAGACTGTTAAAAGTTTCTGCAATAACATGCACTTAATGGGGCCCCTGTGGATTAAATTTGAAGAACAAACAGTTAATTAAGTGATTTTAATTGTTTTTAAAGAGGTAATTAATCTCTACCTCTTCTTAGTTCATGTAATTTAGCAAACGGGCTTGGTTAGCCGGTGGCTTCGTGATGCAATAACTAAGTATTACTTAGCGAGTGTCTTGCGAAAGCTTTTTATCTCATAAACCGACCTGAAATATTACTATAATTTATGCTTTAACTGAGAACTTAAATAGGTTTTAAAACACTTTGAACTTTATAGGAAAATGCAGAGTTGTTTTTACTCCACTACAAATCAAGGGGAGGATTAACACTTAACGGTCGTATTATTTTCAAGAAAGCGGTCTAAACTATTTTATAAAAATAAGTGTGTGTACAATATATGCGTTCATTATAAGGTTTTGGAGATTTTGATATAAAAAAAACTCCGTTCATAGGAATCGAAATGCTCCAATCGTTTTGAAGCATAACTTTTGAAGTTTATGTAGTTGCATGAACTACGTAAGCTGCTAGAAGGTTTGAATCATATCCTCCAATATTTGTTTCCCATTCTGCATCAATCCGCAGGTGCCGTAGCACTTGTGCTTGTGTGCTGTAGTGTACGGTACACCGAAACTTTAATCTACTGTAAAAATGGGTGATTGTGGCAACATCAAGTTGTTCAAATCATCCAAGAAAAGGTTTTAGAATGTATCGGTTTCCATTGCCAAAAGAAAGAACTTGATTGAAAGCAGCAGAACTACTTACCTTCTCGTAGATTCATCTGCGCATTCCACCAGTTTCGTTTCAAACAAACAAACTGGGAAACAAACACAGCAGAATAAGCTACCTCGGCTTCTAGCATCCTTTGTTTCCACCGTTGAATCCAGAAGTAATCTATGAAAAGGAGAAACCCTTGAAAATTTACTTCCTGCCGCAAAAGGTGTTAGTGTCGAAGGGAAGCAAACAGTTTAAACCAAACGAGACCCTAAATTAATTTTTTAATCTCTGGAACAAACATTCTGTAACAATCTGTGGAAACTGGATTCAAAAAACATTCTGCTCTATCTACAATCCTTAGGTGGTAATTTGTTTGTTTCAGTTTTTTTGGTACAACAATAAACTACTTGAGGTAGAAGCAAGGGCGGCTCCAGACTGAATTCTCGGAGGGGGCCATCGAACTTTTTACTTAGGTCTTTACTTACTTATAAATTGTTCAAAATGCAAATTGAACGTGTGAAATCGTGAAATATGCGAATGTAAAGTTGTAAAACAAAATTTCGGAGGGGGCCATGGCCCCTATGGCCCCCTCACTGGAGCCGCCCTTGGGTAGAAGTGAATTCATGAACAGTATATTGTGTCCCATCTTCAGTCCTCAGGTGTTAATTTGTTCGTTTAAATTTCCTGGCACAGCCTTAAACTAGTCGAGGTGGAAGTGAATTTCTAAATAGTACTTTCATTAAAAACCTAACTGTACACCAAAGTTTCGCAGAGCTTTTAAAAATAATTTTTTTTTAAAATGATTAAATTTTACAAAATGATGCTGTAATTTAAAAAAATGAGCTGCACTTTAAAAAATCTTTCAAATTAACGATTGAAAATGTATTCATGTAGAGTAAACAGTGTTTCCAAAGAACTGAAATTGATGGTGGCCAAAAGGGCCCCTAAATTTTTCCTCTGGCAGTCAAGTAAAGTTTTTAGGGACTAATTTTTGCTATAGAGTAAACAGTACACTTATTGGCATTTAAATGCAACTTTTCTACAGTGAGGCGGTGTTCTGGTTTTTATGGATTAATGATAACTGTTGACCTACTAAAATAACTGTAAGAGCTTCTCAAGATACTATCAACCTTCCTAAAATATCGAATAGAGTCAAAAGCAGAAGAAGCTGCTGAATTTTTCACATAACAAAGAATTATGCATGATAAGAAACAGACGTTCCTCATGGAACAAAGCTGAAACGCCTCCTTTTCTTGTTCTCGCAACACTGCAGACGTTTCACCATTTCCGAATCTAATCACAGAGTCAGAAAGTACCTTCTTTTCACGTTAAAGTTGCTTTATGCATGTCGATATATGCTAATACAGAAAATTCACATTCTAATATTTATTTATTTATTCTAAAACTAGTGGCCAAATTCGGCCCTGAACTTCTTGGTGGTGGCCAAAATCGTGTACCTGGTGTCGTTGGCGCGCCGCCAAATTGATTTAACAAAATGTCCTTTTGATTTAACAAAACGTTTTGTTAAAACTCAGAACCAATGGCGATTGAAATTGTTAACCGGGTAATTTACGCATGCGTTAAGGACATGCGCAGGACAATGCAAGCCTGAAAGAGAGGAGAGGAGAAAGTCGTTATTTATTACACAAGAGCAGTGCGTTTACACTATGTCTGCTAATATGTTTAAGTTTGTGCGATATCAAAAACAAAACTATTCAGTTTTTTTTTTTTTATTCTGAGTTCGTTGAAAATTTCAGAGGTAAATCTACTTTACCTATTCATCAAAATTTGCGTTTGTATTTTTATAAAGATCAGTGTTTGTGTTTGGACATTATAATGACTGTTTAGGGTTTGGAATGTTAAAGTGAAAAAAATAGGTCAGAGTTGAAGTTAATTAGTCATCCGCGCTGGGACTGTATAAACACCTTTTTCGAAATTAAGCAGATTGGAGTGGGGTGGGAGAGAGGGGAGATGAAATATTTTGTTTACACTATCGGTTACTATAATCGACTTTTAATTGCAGCATTAAATCTGAAACTGCACACCGTCGTTGTAAATATGAAGTATTTCTACACATGCAGTATAAAAGATACAACTACGTTAAAAAATAACATTAAGAAGTAAGATTTGTTTAACACTTTTTTTAAATATTAAACTGCAATCTTCGCCGTTATTTGCTATTAAAGATATTTATTTGCTATATTTTATCATGAACGGAGGAAGGATTCTGACTGCCTGCCTTCTGAAGAACAACAACAGCAAAAAAGAAACTGACTTGAATTTCTTGAAGTTGAAATTGTAGATATATGAAAACTCTAAAATAAAAATGTAAATTTTAATGAATAAATAAATTAATTAGTCTTGCCTCTAAGAATTTCAGTCAACTGTTTGTTGGTGGGTTCAAAGAATAACATTGTAAAATCAACAAAATTATTTTGTTGAATGAGCCAGGAACACGCCAGTTTACAAAACATTTTGTTAATTCAAACAAATTAGTTGTTTGCTTTTAACTGAATAAACTGTTTTTAAAAATGGTTTATGGTTAAATTAACAAAATGTTTTGTTGAAATAACCAAACAACTGTAACATGGTAATTTTGTTAATTTAACAAAAACTTTGTCGGCGCTATTTCAACTGGATAATTTAGTTGATTTAACAAAGTTTTTGTTAATTGAATAAAACATTTATTTCAGTGAATGTGTGTGTGCATTACATGAGATAAAAAAATTGTGGCCTTTTCAAATGTATTTACCGACTTTTTACTTCACTTGGAAGTAAGTACAACGCATCATAATTAAAAAAGGGTCCTGATTATTGGAATGTTGAAAAGCGCCACCAAATTTCAGTTGAATGAACAAACTTTTTTCAGCGACTGCAGTGGCGTAGCCAGAAATTTTTCATCGGGGGGGGGGGTTACGACTACTGCAACTCACATATATGTATATGTGTACGTGATAAGGGAGTGCATAATATACATTTTGTATGACAAAAAATTCCTCATGAGGGGTTGTGACTCCCCTATCCCCCTCCCCTTGGCTACGCCACTGAGTGATTGCATTATATAGTAAAAAATACTTGTGATTTTTACGAAAATTTAGCGACTTTTCAATAGAAATGTCGTTAAATTTTAACTGAAATTTCAATGAACTTTGATGACTTTCAACTGCGTTTGAATTTAACCCTTTAACGCGCAGCGTTCCCGTTCTGGGAACACCAAACTCTGACGTTTTGACTGTTGCCAGTCACGAACAATAGATTTGATTTCTATAAAAATAGTTGCGGGTGACATAGCTCCACGAGAGTCCTTTACTTGTGATTTCCCGTAAAAAAATTGTCACGATTCTTTTTAACAGCACTGACATCTGCTGAAAAATGGAAGAATGAGAGAACGCCTGGATAGATTGCCCAATGCTGAAAAAAGGGCAGCCGTTGCCATCGCTCGACTTAACTACCAGCAAGATGGCGACTAGAGGCTGTGCGGCGACGACAGCACGCTGAGATGCGACGACAGCTGGCTGTGCGGCACAGCCAGCTGTCGTCAAAAAAGGGGTCTCTAGATCTGTGGCACGCGATGAACGTTTCGATCGTCCGCCATCTTGCTGGTGGTTAAGTCGAGCGATGGCAACGGCTGCCCTTTTTTCAGTATTGGAAAAGGGTTGCGCCTCAAAGGGTTAATACAACGCATTGCACAATAATGGTAATAATATTAATAACGATAATGATAATAATAATAAACAAGCGTCCTTTTTCAAGTGAACAGCGGCATTTGGCGATAGAACATCAGCGGAGTAAGCTATCAGGAGACCTATGCAATGAGAGGAAGGCAAAGGAACAGCACCTCGCCCATAAGTGAACTAACGCGTTGAGTGAGTGAGTTATGGGCGAGAAATCTCCGTTTTTCATCTTCTTGCGTGATGATCACATTTTAGAAAACGCGGAAAATATATCTTTCCCTCGCAACGTTTGAGCTCGCGTGCCGTGACCAATTGTTCTACATAAAAGTGGAGAATGGAAATGGATGCTTATTTATTTATTTGTTTTTAAACGTTTGGTGGAAAGGGAGAATTCATTTCCATTTCCGATTTATTTATTTATTTATCCATTTATTGAGTTTAAACACCAAACACGCTGGATATGGGAATGTGTGGAATTTTATGTTATCAAAAGTTTACAAAGTGGAGTGAAACATTTGAGTGTTCTGGTCTCTCTAAATAGGATGTCCCCAAAACATTTTTTTTTGGGGGGGGGGATGAAGATCACATATATAATTTTAATAATCATTTACTTTGTGTTTCTTAAATATAATCTATTCAAAATCATGTCTTCTAAATCATTTCTGTTCTCAATTTTCTGTCACTTTCGGCTTTTAATCTGCATGTTCGCTTTTTCCCGTGTGCATTATTCTTAATTGTTTATTTGTCTCATCGGACATTTGGAGCCGTTCTGTGCTAAAAATACATTACATTACGTCAATTTGCAATAGCAACGGCTTTGCACTTACCCTTTGGCGTAGTGTTGGCGTTATTATTTTTTGTTGCCCTGTGACATGTTTAAAAAATTATTTGCTCACGATTCAGTCATTTTAATTTTATTGGATTAAGTTTTAGGGTTGCTCTGGGATTGACGTTATTTATCTCAGCCAAGTTTCGGTTCTCGCCAATGTGTAATTTTGTGTTGGCGTAATGTTTAAATAATTCCTTTTTTTTTTTTCACTGTCCTTGTAGGACATATTTTTATTTCGATGAGCCACCACCAGCCGTAGTAAATAAGTTTATGTTTTAATAGTTTCTTTTAGATAAATTTGTTTTAAGTATTTTAATGCCTTTTTCTTGCATTGTAACTAAGTATATCGAACCTGGATTCATCCTTCACAACGCAGTTTAATAATCTATATAAATAAAACAATGTGTAAACTGTCCGTTAGTTAGTTAGTTAGTTAGTTAGTTAGTTAGTCTGTTTGTCTGTGTCTGGCGTAGCTCCGAAACGGGTGATCGTAGTATGGAAATTCTCCAGGACGGGTCCCGACATACCTCGAAGCGATTTTTTGGAAATTCGAATTATTTTAGGAGATATCGATAAAAAACGTGTCGCAAAAGGCTCATTTTTTCGCTTCGCCATTTCGCAATTGTAACCACGTAGTGGAATGAGTGAGAATTTAAGCATATCCAGGTTGCCATATTTGGCATGTTTATTAAAGGATTCAGACTCTTGAAGTAAAAATAAAAGAATAACGATTTTTTTTTTCGTTTACATTATCTGTAAGGTTATTTTTTAATTAAAATATCGTGTGTATGTGAAATCAGAGTAGGAATGAAATGTATTATAATCGAAAGAAAAATAGGATTTGGACATTTTCCAAGAATAAAATGGGCAACTTTTTAATTTGGCGAAAGATAAAATGGTTAGTGTGCGATTTTGAGGAGGATTCTAACGCTTGGTGCTATTTATCGTATTTTATGCTCTTAATATGTATGCTCTGTCTGCTATTTGGGTTATGAATACACCTGAGAATAAGTTTTTCAAATTTTCATTCAGTTGGAATTGTGCATTTTTCTGCGCAGCTTTTCTCCATCTTTTTCTAATGTATTACATCCAGAATAAGGATGTTAGAAATATCAATTTTAATTTTGTGTAATCACACTCATGAATAGTGATATACTTTCCAACTTAACCCATTAAGCGCCAAAGCTCCCTTTACGTGAACATCTTTTATATATATATTTTTTTCTTAAAATATTTTAACGCAATTTACGAAATACACATTTTATGTACACATTTACACTATATAATACACCCTATAGCGTAAATGTTTAGATAAAATGTGTATTTCGTGAATTGCGTTAAAATATTTTAAGAAAAATAATATATAATAAATGTTTCCGTAACGGGAGCTTTGGCGCTTAATGGGTTAATGAAATAAGGAACGAAAATAGGGAAGACTCATGGATTATAATACGCTTTTAATATATAGTACTGTAATGCGTATTTAAAATCTGAAAGTGTTGCAGGTTTTTTTTTTTTTTTTTCCTTTCCGTTTTCTGATAAAGGCCAATATACCCAGAAGCTCTCCAGAATGAATATAGGACGAAAATAATTTGTACCTATTTGTAGGTTTTTATCATTTAACTATCTAATTTTTGCAACCAGTTTCGGCCCGACACGGTAAGCATCGCATCTGGGAGCCGGCTTCGAAGGGGCGCCATTTCGAACTCAAAAACTAACTAGAGCACAAAAGGGGGAGTCTTCTTTTAAATTAGCAGAAATATTCAGAATCCGAGATATTCAGAAGATTAGATATTAATTTAGATATTCATTAGATTCATTAGATATTCATTTAGATTTCATTAGATATTCAGAATCCGAGAGATTTCAGTGCCAAGGAAGCCAGTGAGGAACAGGACTCTCTCCGAACAAGATTTATTAAGATGGCGAACCAACTGGTCACCGGAGGCGGCTAGTATAAAATAATATAACCATACTTCGTTACAGGGAGTTGCTGCTGGCACTTGCTCACCAAGCATTCACCACTGCTACTCAGGCCAAAATTACTGGTCATTTTAGTATGGAAAGCATCCAGTGGGTTGCCACCATTATCCCCTATGAAGGCACGGGCAAGTTAACCTTTTATCAGGCAGTGGTAAAATACTTACCACCTACGGCCTATTAAAAACAGAAATCAATTGTCATTAGTGAATTTTCTGATTTTTGTTCAGTTATATTGGATGTATATTTTTCCCATACGTCTAGATTCTAAATAATATTTGGCTTATGAACCTTTCTTTCATTCGCAATTCTAAGGAAAGCTCGAATAATGACTCGAAAATGGAGCATAAGAATCATCGCTTTTAATTATATATTTTTGCGTTTCATTCCGTGTACAAGCAAGAGGTAGTTTTCCGACTTTGATTTTGTGCATAACTAATGTATACTCCTGCAAAATTTCTATGTTTGTTTAGTACTTGTTTCTCCAATTTTCACGTAGGATATTACAGTAGAGGGAAAATATATATGAATTAATTCTAAAAAATGGGCCAGAAAAATTCCAAGTAATTTCGACTCTCTGCACATACCCTCGCCTTATAAAGGGTTAACAACCAAACCAAAACCAGGAATCTAATCCTGGTTTTGGTTCAAGGTTGATAGAATGGTTCTTTAGCCACTACACCACCTTTTATTAACAGAAAACACCTCAACTGGTGTTTAAAAGATAAAATGATTAAAACTTTGTAAAATAAAAATAACACACGTATAAATTTGGATGCACGTTTCGAGCGAAAAATTTCTGTCCTTCTTCAGCAGAAGCTGAATAATTTTAAAGTTTTAATTATTTTACAAAGTTTATAATTATTTGATTTGTGTTTTTATGGTTAAATATTGATCATAGACATATACAGTAAGTTTCAAAGAAAGAAGATAGCTTATTGAAACGGACGGCGCAGGTATGTTATCCGTACGGAAAAACTTCTGTGATGCAGATATGTATAAATCAATGTATTTAAGTTTTACGTTAAATGTAATTAAGTAATGTATCAGGTTGTAACGAAAGTTTTCCGCCATATCTTCCTGAAAAACTAACTTCTAAATCCTTAGATAACTGTTTTTGAACTTTCGGTACCAAACCTGCACAGTGTCACATGATACAACAATAGTACTTAAAGCTGTACTCTTAATTTGTTGATATTCTGTAGCTGACTTTTTGCAACACAAGTGGAAGTAAATGATGGTTCTAATCCTCTAGAGTGATAGTTCCATTTGGGACACCTTATACTTAATGATAACTATATTTTTTACAGATTTCACAACACAGTGTTATAAAGTAAGCCTCTTTCTTTCAAATGCCAAAAATCGTTTGACAAAATAGGAGCCAATACGCCAACGCGAACTGTGTGCTGACGATGTTTGCGGTGGCGGGAAACTTTCGTTACAACCTAAAAATCAGATGTAATTAGTTTATGTAATTAAGTTTTAAGTTATCTATTGTAAATTAATTGTGACTGAAAATAACTGGAAAAATCCTGATTCTGGGACTGAAATTAACGGAATTAATTTCTCCGACACCGGAAATGGGAACAGTGAGCACCTGAATTGGTGCTAACTGTTTTAAATTTAATACATGATAAGCACGTCATTCGAATTATCTTTAGTTCAAATTTTATCACATTTGTACCAATAGAACGCATTCCGTATCTTTCTGAAGTAGGCAATTCATATCTTGAAAACCCAGAAAATTTGTTTAAATCAATGATTTTTTACAAATTCTTTTATTTCCGATTTCAATAGCTACAACTCTGATGTGGAGGTCTTCTGTTTTTCAAATATTGTCGCGTCGATATGTTTTCGAAGTGTGGAATATTGATACTCTCTGCAGGCAATGTTTCTGGATACCATGTGCAAGTGTGGACAAACCTTTGAAAAAATATTTATAAACTCTTTTGTGCACCAACCTAAGGACTGTTTTGATAACTTACATTACAATTGAAATCATATTGCATGCATGGAATAGATCAGATAAAAAAGTAAGTTTTAATTAGTATTACTTAGTCGTAAAGTGATTATAACCTACTTAACACCTGATCATCGTGTAACTTTTATTTAAAAAAATAATGACATACCCCTTTATCCATTACTCACCTTAGAAACAATCAATTAGTTTAGAATTCCATCCGCTCTAATTAAATCTAAATACTGCATATCACAGTTAATATTAATCGGAACAGATTGAGCAATCGAAAATTCTACTTCTTTTGCTTCATGTGTGCTGATGCAGATATTTAAAATACAATATATATATATATATATATATATATATATACATATATATTGAATAAACAGTAAATAATATAAAAGCAACAACTATGTAACAAAACAAACTATTGGAAATAAAATAAATAAATAAATCAACAATTCTGAATTTTTTATTTTCCTAAACTGTCTTTGCAGATTTTTATCCAGAAATATTGTTTCCATCTGTTTAACCTTTTGAGTGGCAACACTTTCCCAATACTGCAAAAAAGGCAACCGTTGCCATCGCTCGACTTAACTACCTGCAAGATGGCGGACGATCGAAACGTTCATCGAGTGCCACAGATATAGAGACCCTTTTTTGACGGCACAGGCAGCTGCGTCAAAAAAGGGTCTCTAGATCTGTGGCACGCGATGAACGTTCCGATCGTCCGCCATCTTGCAGGTAGTTAAGTCGAGCGATGGCAACGGCTGACCTTTTCTGCAGCATTGGGAAAGGGTTGCGCCTCAAAGGGTTAAGTTTCGTTCTTTTTTTTTTGGCAGGGGGGGGGGTCAATCTGTCTGTCCGTCCATGCTCTGACGCATAAATTAATTTTAAATATTCATTGATAACTACGAAATTTATGCAAGTTTTTTCTATTTACTGTATCATGTACTACATCTATTGAAAATGGTGTACGTAGCATCTACAGTTCTTTTACAATAACACCTAGAGAAATTCTAATATATCACATAGTATGGGCAACTTAAATCAGTTTTCGAGACCGTGAATTTGAAAAACAAAAACAAAAGTCATATATGTTGCTGAGGATTTTAAAATAATGCACCTTATTCATACTAGTGCATCTAGCATTTACACTTCTTTTAGAGGAATATTCTAATGAATTCCAGTACATTCCGGTCTATAGTAGTTTAGAGACACAATTCAGTTTGAAGTTTAAGTACAATGTGTATTCATTTACGATAGTTTATTCTTCATTTACGATAGTTTATTCTTCATTTACGATAGCTTATTCTTCATTTAAAGTTCTTTCATAAGGTCTCAAAATATTACATTAATAGTAATACAGATTTTTTGATTGAGCTCTTGCCCAAAATCTCGGCAAGTTTGGCAACTATACCTCACCCAATATTTGGCAGAAAAAAAAAATACAGTTCTCTTTGAAAGAGTTTTATAATAGACACTTTAATGGCTTAATTTATAATTCTTGTTCAACATATTTTTAAATTCAGTGTTAGTTAAAATTCTACTTACTTTGTGAGAATAAGTCCCTAACCTAAAAAAATCCTGGAAAATGCAGGTATTTGTGAACTGTTTATTAGTTATAGATTCTTGGAAATTGGTACTTCTTGACTTAACCCGCTTCTGCACAGTGTCTTGTTTATAGGACACATAAATCTTAACGTTCCAAGCAGATGTAACGTAAAGTACCATACACTACACTTCAGTTTTCATTGCAATGTATCTTATAATTTAAATTGTTTATAACACTCGGGTATCACAAAATATGTTTTTAAATTAATCTTAGTAATTTAAGATCTTACTCTATTCTAATTACAATTCTTTCTATTAAATATTTATTACTTTTATAATTTTAAAGCAGTATGAAAATTTGAGCGTGAAATCAAATTTACATTATTTGCCCATTTACAAAACGCTGAGAAGGTTCAATTTTTCGCCTCTGGTCACAAAAATTCATTAACGTACTTTAATTTTCCAATCTTCAATTCACGAGCATTAAAAATTAACTTCACAAAATGTTTTAATGATACATTATAAACACAAATGTGAAATTTTTATTTTTAGGCATATTTTTAAGGATTATAATCTCAGTTATTCGTATAATTGCTGTCAGAAATTTATTTATTCCTTCAGGCATCGGTAATAACTGGGAAATGCGAGTGCAATAATCCTTTGTTAAATGTTATAAAGCTGTATAAATTAATCATATTGTATTAAAACATTATTGAAATGATTTCTCTTTTCTAGAGTAAGAATATAAAAATATTTTTTTTTAATTCTGAAAACTTTGTGATATTTAATTAATATTGTAACACGAAATTTATATTTTGTTCTTCAGCAGTCGAACTCTTGGCTATTACAGCACTTACTTGTGTTTTGTCGTTGGAAAACCTTACAAGTATGTTAAACATGTTTTAAAAAGTTCTCAGCTTAAACTGTACAGAAACACTTCACTAACACTTTTAAATACTACTAATGTATTTTCAAGTAATACAAAAATTAAAATAACCGTTTTATTGAACTCTACAACAAAAACATTTTGATGAATAAATTTTACATGAATTACAAAACTGAAAAATAAAAATTTTAATTTAAGTTGTTGAGATATAAAGGGATAATCTGAGAGGAAATAGATTAAGTAGTTTGTGAACTGATTGATTCAATATTGAAAACCGATAGCTAAATTAATCGTATTTTCATTTATTTGTGTTCGAATGTTATCTTAAATTACAGGTACAGAAAAAATGTATCGCACAAGCATGCATGTTTTTAAGATGGAAATTGACGAGAATTATCTTATCATATTTTCAACAACAACAAGCTCATTAAAATAAATTACTTGCTGCAAAATACGAAATAGTTCAGTGATAATAAATTCAAATAACAACGTAGGTTTGTGAAGTAGCTTTAGGTACATTTAAAAAAATAAATTTGTGTAATTACATCTCTTCTAGAGAAACTAGTAAATAGTTTTCTCATTTATCTCTGGAATTACATAGCTGTGCGTTAGTTACTTTCATTTTAAGAATATTAAGTGACATATTAATTGGAATTAATGTTCTGTTTATCTCACACAGGTTATCTACCCTCGTCAAGAGTTCAATTTTACGCATCTTTAATTTCTGCTGCATGGAATTTTAAATTACTGATGAATAAATAATTTATATAAGAATGCAAGAATGAAATGCTTAAGAATGAAATTTTAATAACAAGCTAAAGACATACTTGAGTTTTGCAATTTTGCATGTTGATATACAGGGAACAACTTGTTAGGTCAGCGGTTCTCAACCTTTTAACGTCGCGCACCCGCCCCCCCAACAAAGGCTAACTTACGGTGGCGCCCCCCTCACATTTTTCAGCATACGTTCAGTTTTTTTAATCTTTAACAATGCACATTTAGTCGAATTTTCTACAAAATAATGATATCGGTAAAGTTTGAATGAACATTTTAAGCGAAAATGGATATATTTTTGACTAAAAATAATTCCATGACTAATAATAGAATAAATAAGATGATTTTAAAAAAAATATATACATCAGTACTTGCTCTTTGGTTTTTCTCGTGCCCCCCCCCCTGCAAACGCTCTGCGCCCCTCAGGTTGAGAAACGCTGTGTTAGGTAAAGTAAGATGTTGCTGTTGTTGTCGCGTCCACGATAGGACCTAAAGTGGACCAAAGATTGTCCACAAAGCCTCGGCAATATCGAGGCAGTCACCCCCGTAAACTTCAGCATGAGGACTTCGTATACGGAAAATTTCTGTAAAATAAACTGAGAATCTGTAAAATCTAAGGAAGACTTGTGTAAAATAAACGGAAATAAACTGGATCGATGGCAACGTCTGCACTTTTTCAGAGTTGGGACCATTTAACCCTTTTTCCGCGACTAGCAGTGAAAGCACTGAAATAGAGTAAGAAGTTTTTCAAGGTGCAATCACCGCGAATTAAAGAGTTAAACTATTCTCAAGAAAACTAATAAGCTGTAAAATGATATATATCTGTTTTATATATTCATGATACTACCTACGATAATTATTACGACAATAATCATGCTAATCATGGTTAGTGTCATAGACATGCCAAAGCAAGACAAAAGCTATGTACTGAAAAATCTTGCTTTTAGACCGTGATTTACTTTCTCAAGAGAACTCAACGCTAACATTTTGAAATTGAAAACATTCAACTGACTACCGAAATAAGGAACTCGTTCATACAATAAAGAGTAAAATTAAATTAATAAGGGGTATTTTACAAGACCTTTTACAGTAAAAATGACTGTTTTAAGAAAATAACGAAGCAAATTATGCAGTACTGATAAAGGAAAGCATTTGAAATTGAGGTCAGGGCAAATAGCTTGTGTTTTGTTTTTTTTTAAATTTGTTTAACCCTTTAACGCGCAGTGTTCCCGCTCTGGGAACACCAAACTCTGACGTTTTGACTGTCACCAGTCACGGAGAATATATTTGATTTCTATAAAAATACTTGCGGGTGACAGAGCTCCAACGAGAATCCTTTACTTTTTAGCACGTCATTTCCCGTCAAAAAATGGTTACGATTATTTTTAACAGCACTGACATCTGCTGATCAATGGAAGAACGCGAGAACGGCTGGATAGATTGCCAAATGCTGAAAAAAGGACAGCCGTTGCCATCGCTCGACTTAACTACCAACAAGATGGCGGACGATCGAAACGTTTCGCGTGCCACAGATCTAGAGATCTAGAGGCACAGGCAGCTGCGTCAAAAAAGGATCTCTGGATCTGTGGCACGCAATGAACGTTTCGATCGTCCGCCATCTTGCTGGTAGTTAAGTAGAGCGATGGCAACGGCTACCCTTTTTTCAGCATTGGGAAAGGGTTGCGCATCAAAGGGTTAATCTGAAGTTGGTTTGGAAAACTTATAATAGGTTTTGTGATCTTGTATTCAGGTTCACTTAGGTTCATTGACTTTTATTAAAATTAGCATTTTATTTTAATATATAATATATAAAATTTATAAATAAATTTTAAGAAGTACTAAAATTCTGTTTTTATTTTTTTAAGTTTAAATTTAAAAAACAAGTTTTTGTAATCCTTCATAGATTCAAAATGTTTTTTCGATACGTAGCATTTTCACGGTACTGTTTACTACACACAGACATTCACGAACTTTTAATAATTATTATATTTAGAAAAATAAAATATGACTGATATTGTTACTTCAAATTTCAATAAACTAAAAACTTAAAAGTTTACCCTTAATTATCAAATTTAAGCTTACTTACTTCATTATTATTATTTTATTGCTAAACAGTTATTGAACAAACAGTAATGGCAATAAACATTCATATGTATTTACAAATTTCTTTGCTTTTAATAAAAATCGGTCAACTGTATTTGTTTTTTTCATGTTAAAACAACATTTTTTTATGTATGTGACTGAAAGTTTTTTATTAACATCATTTTTTGTCCCAAGAGTTGCATCGTATTTTTCTCGAGATATTGAACAAATGAACTGAATCGCGTTAATCAGTCAGAAAGTAACCTAGTGTTTACTTTAATTGCGAAATGAACGTGAGAAAATACATTGAACAATTTATGACACTCGGCAACTTTCGAATGAGAAGTTATGATTTTAAGAACACTTTCTGGTGTCCTACAGGGAAAAATATTTTGTTGAACTTATAAAATATTTAGTTGGCGCTAATTTAATGGAATAATTTAGTTGAAATGTTGAATTTAGAAGATATTTTGCAGGCTAAACGAAAGTTTTGTTGATTTAACAAAATCACTATACTAAAAGAGCAAAATACAGGGTGGCCATAATTAAACTGCAAGTGTTCAAAGGGTGCTGGAGAGAAAACTACCGAGAATATTCCAGTGAAATTTGGTATCTACACGTTTCAGAACATGCGCAAGTTAAATATGAAAACAAAAATCGTCATTTTCACCCGATAGATGGCACTGTACCGTATTTCAAAGCTCACCGGTGGCATATACAACTTCCAAAACCGATAGACAGAGCATAGTGACTTTCTAAGAGACATATAAACAATATAAAACAAAATTTCTATCAAAATTTTATTTGTTTATCAAAATTCCATACAATTCGCTTCAGTAATTAAATTTTTACAGTAACATGTAATCAAAATTAACGTAAATTAAGATCACAAATTAAATTAAACAATTCATAAAGACGCTTTGGAAAACAATTAAACCTATTATTTATTCTCATTGACATTCATCAATTGACACACCCTGTATATTCCACAGGTTGATTCAAAATTAGTGTGACCAATTTTAAAATCATGTAACTATTTATGGTAAATTTTAATCGCTTTACAACCAGTTTTATTTTTAAAATGAAACCTTTAACTTACCAATCGAACTATTTTTATTAGTGGGAGTAAATTATGATTCTGAAATTAGATCCTCAAACACGAAACGAAATTTGAAAGCTTTTGAAGGATGGCTGCTGAAATTCTCTTATAAATGAAGCATTTAAAAATCAGAAAGGCATTTTTCTAACGGGTAACTATCTAAACTTCGCAAAGAAATAAAATTTGGCTGGCAATTAAAAGCTCCAGGGAAAAAAATGTGGACGAAAGAAAGACCTTGATGAAAAAGAAGAAAAAAAAGAAGCTGAAAAGACTTACCGCTATAGAAAATCATCTGCCTCAAAAAACTTTATCAAAGAAAATACAAGTATCGCAATCGACAATTTGTCGTCAGATAAAGAAAGGGCCACAAAAAAGTGAAGAAACCAGTCCGTAATCAAATGTCTGCACAGACCGCAGAAGAAGTTCTTGCCCTCTGTATTTAATGTTACGCAAAGGTAGATACAAAACATGGATAATTCCGATGAATTCATTGTTTTATCTGTCATCCACAACTGACAAAACGAAGATACAATATATTTCACGCGAAGAGCGTCGCAAAGACGCAGCTGTTTTGCAAAAGGCAAGTCGGCCGTCGAGTGTTATGCTATGGATGGGAATGTCCTCTCAAGGCTTAACAAAGCCATTTTTTGTAGAACCAAAGGCTAAAATTGATGCTATATACTGTCAGAATAAAGTTTTGAAGCACATGATCAAAGACAGTAAACTTTCCTACCCTCAAGGAAACTTTGTTTTTCACGAAGATTCTGCACTAAGTCACACTGCAAAATCAACTATAAAACGGCTGAAAGATTTAAAAAAAAGTATTTTTCTTCCTCTTGAGAAATGGCTACCATCACGCCCTGAATGTTCTTTTTTTTTGAAAAACAATTTAATAGACGTCAAGTAAGAACACTTCACGGGCTTGAAAAAGCAATCAAAGAGGAAACTGGAAAAATACTCCCAAAAATGGTCGGAAAAGCTCTTTTGGCTTGACCTAAACGTTTACGTAAAGTGCACTAGGCTAAGGGAAACCACATTGAAAATTTCTTGTACATAACTTAATTCAATAAAAATGTATGAAGTTCTGAAACTGGTCACATTATTTTTGAATAAACCTGTATGACCATCTCTTTTCAAAACTTTCTAAAGTTTACTCTTCAAAAGAACCATATTGACTAGGTAGTCAAGAAAGGGAGACTTGATGTATTTCAGGTTTAAATATCATTAATTTGAATGTGTGGGAGGTCTAGCATTTCACGCACTTAAAAGCTTGCTTTTTTCAGTAACAATGACAATCTCTTCACTGACAATAAAGAACATTCAAACCAATATCGTGAAAAACCCATGACTAAAATGTCCTTCCCCTTCACAATAGCTTCTTGATGAGTATGTAACCTTCATGCATTCTCAACAAAAAACAGTCGAAATTCGTTTTAAGCAAGCAATGACGCAACATTTTGTTTCAATCCAGTTGTTAAAAAACATTGAAACCAATTTCCCAGTCATCAGTCAGCACTTCTTAATCATCAAACCTCAATCAATTCTCATTACGGTCTTTTCACCAGGCTTTTGTCGTTTAAAACGAGTATATCTGTTGCCCATTGTACGACAAGTTAAAAGTTTGAAAAGAGCACAGTCGGTGCTGATGAAAGATATCTTTATTTTCTGATTTTTAGATTTTGACCTTGTGCGTTACCAAAGTGCACCGATTAATCCTCATACATTAAATCCCTCCACCCATCTCATAAGACACAAGGCGAAGTAACTTCAGACCACCCATCTCTGAGATCTGCGAAATTCACTTAATGTTTAAAAATCGTGAGGTGAGACTTAACTAATGTCTTAGAAGGTAGCGTTTGTTTTCTTCCCTCCCGTCTCAGTTAAGTACTCTATTTTGGCAGTTTATGATCATTCAAGGCTAGATCGCGTGGTAATAATATACTAATTTGAAAGAGATTAAGTATTGTACAGTTTGACTTACTTAGAACGCAGGTTAGGGCAGTGGGGAATTTAAACAATGGAATGCATTTGGTGTTCTAATTTAATCTGCAGCATATATTGTACATTTCAAGGTAAAATGAATTACAAGTGTGCACCTGAATGTAATACGAATCAAAGCACATTTGTTGTTTATAATGCCCTTTAACTATAGCCAGGTTCTTCACATAGAACGGCTATGGGTGATAAAGATATCTTCCATGTAACAGAACCCTAGTGGAAGGAAGGACAACTTAGCTTAGTGTCACCTAATTTTGAACCATTTTCAGACTAGAGAACAACACTTTGATATGGATTGGCACTTTCACAGGCATCATTTGAACGCGGAGAACACTGGAGCGATGGCAGATTTTATGTGCACCAGCTCCCTTTGGTGTATGCTGGTCCTGCGGTGGCCTAGTCACTAAACTCCGTTCTCGTAAGGACACGGAAAGTGAAGCAGCAACTGGCTTGGCCGGTGCTTGGGAGGGTGAACTTTGATGTGGGACAGTGTACGCGTTAAGGTGGATTCATATCTGCCGCGCCGCACCGCAACCATGCCGTACTGTTTCGCCGTTTAGGACCGTTGGCTGTCCGCGCGGCGAGTTTGCGGTGCCGCAAGTAAATACACGAATGCTCTTCTGTAATTGGCTGTAGCTGTAAAAGCTCTTCTGTAATTGGCTGTAGCTTTGCGGCGCTGCGGAATATCTGTTCTCGCCAGATAATGCGCAAACCCTCGGCGCTCGCCGCGCGGGCGCCGTGTTGCTCCGCCACGTGACGTCATTGCGGCGTCTTAGCAGTGCGGTACCGGTACGGCCAGTATGAATCCGGCTTTATGGGAGCAGGTGCACGTCAAATCCGTTTTCGCTCCAATATCCGATTTCAGATGGTTGGCCCCTTATCTGGAATTGGTTCAAAATTAGGGGGCCCCAAGCTAAGTCGGACTTCCTCCCACTGGGGCTCATTAAAGTGGAAGCCGCCCCTTCTTCCCATCGCATTCCTGTTCCTGTCTGGGGGATCTGGCAACGGTCCGCGGTTTCCAGAGGGCATTAGCAACAACAACAACAACAACAGCGTATGCGGCCCCACAGCAGTCCAGCTGAGAAGTTGTCACCCTCCCAATCGCAGAACAGCTCCGACGATGCTTCACTTTTAGTGTCCTTGTGAGAATCGAGTTTAAATTGATGGAGCCAACGCGATCCAAAGCAGTTTTTTATGCTGTAAGGAAGTGTATTTTAATTTCAGTGCTTTAACAGTTTATAAAACATAAAGTACTTTTGAGAAACAAGAATGCTTCTCACATATACTCATAGACAGTGTTTAGAAAAAAATAAGCGTTATTAACGATTGAAAATAGGCGATGTATATTTAATCACAATTAACGAATCATTGACGGTTGTAAAAATTTCATTTGGTCAATCGTCATAGTGGTGATGATATCAGATAAAACATAAACTATTTGCGTAAATAATTCAAAACTATCTGCAAATACATAATAGCCCGTGATAACAGAAAACTGAGTACGTATATGCAACGCACTTTCACTAGAGTGACTTAAAAAATATTTCTTCTAGGTAACTATCCATCTAAAAGAAATCTCCCCAAAACCACGGAATAAAGGTAAAACTATCTGCAAGACCTCCAAATGTATGTATGCGCTGCGTGTGCTTATATTATCTGACTATGGTGATGACTGAAGCTTTATAGTCAGTTATCAATCCATTAATTGTTATCGCAAATCCATTGTCAATCATCAATCTTGATTATAAGGGGAAGTGAAATGAAAACGGGACTGACCATTTGACCAGCGTGGTGCGGAAATTGGCAACGCAGGCAGGTGCTTGTATAGAAGTGCCGACTGCAGCTGTGTTTGAATAGACGGCAACAGTCTGTTGCATGATAATGCCAGCCTGCATGTTGCCAATGTTGTTTCGACTACTCTGTAGACCAGGTATGGGCAACCTTTGAAAAGTTGCGGGCCAAACTTTAGGAACATACCGAAGTCGCGGGCCAAACTTCAAGATGTTAGCGAAGTCGCGGGCCGTATAATTGGTATTTATATGGGAGTTTGAATGATTTATATGGGTTTTGATATCTTCCGCAGGCCGGATCCAAAGCCGTGGCGGGCCACATCCGGCCCGCGGGCCGGCGGTTGCCCATATGTGCTGTAGACGTTTCGTTGGAGCGCCTTTACACATCTTCCAAACAGTCCAGATCTCTCTCTTCCTATGCGATTTGCGTACCTTTGGAACACTGAATAAAGACATTTGAGGCTTTGGACGGGTAGATGACGCTTGGATACAATCAGGGCTCCGTAGGCAACCCCAAACATTTTCCCTTTGTCTCACAGTGGGATAAATGCATTAAGTGTTACGGCGATTATTTTTATAATAATTAATAGTTTATTATCTTTTTTTTATACATCGGTCCTCTTTTATTTGACTGACCCTTATAAATATAAATCGCTAATTTTCAATAGATATCATACCTTGTGTTCGGTTTTGATTCCTGACTAGGGGTTGGATGTTAACTTGCTGGAACTTTCATAGGGAAGAACATTGACCTCCTACTATAGGCGTCCCCATTATAAAATGACCAATACTTAATCTTACCCCTAATACTACAGTCTTAATAGAGGCGAATGCCTGATGAACAAGTGGGAGCCCTTGGGGGTAAAAAAAAGTTTTCAGTCGTTAATCATTATTATTATTATCTTTAACTTTGCTTATAAAATATGATTATGGCCTTTCTATAAGATTATTTAAACTTTTTATTTATTTATTTTTGTAACGAATTAAAAATTATTCTTAAGTAATTGATTTAGATACATCACACGATCTACTGTTATTAACCCTTTAACGCTCAGTGATCCCGCTCTGGGAACTGAGCTAAACTCTGACATTTTGACTGTTGCCAGTCACGAAGAATAGATTGGATTTCTATAAAAATAGTTGCGGATGGCATAGCTCCACGAGAATCGTTTACTTTTTAGCAGGTCCTTTCCCGTAAAAAATGGTCACGATTATTTTTAACAGCACTGACATCTGCTGAAAAATGGAAGAATGCGAGAACAGCTGGATAGATTGCCCAATGCTGGAAAAGGGGCAGCGGACGATCGAAACGTTCATCGCGTGCCACAGACCTAGAAACCCCTTTTTTGACGCAGCTGGCTGTGCGCGTTTCGATCGTCCGCCATCTTGCTGGTAGTTAAGTCGAGCGATGGCAACGGCTGCCCTTTTTCCAGCATTGGGAAAGGGTTGCGCCTCAAAGGGTTAAATTATTAACCGTTTATATCTCAACAGCTCAAATTTTAAAAACTTGTTTACTGTAATCTGTAAAAAGCGATTATAAACATCTTTACATCTGGAGAAAACCGACCAAAACTCCAGAACCGTTAGATCGACAATCGCGCGATAGGGCAGGCCAAAAAGTTGGACCTTCACACTTCAGCCTTGTGATTCATGTAAATGTTTATTGACCAAAAATGTACTTGTTGTAAAGTTCAATAAAACGGTTAAATTTGTATGTTTGTATTACTTGGATTAAATATATCTGGAGTACACCAAAATGTTACTGAACTGTTTGTGAACAGTTTAAGTTGAGAGTTTTTTAAACAATCTTAAGTATCTTTGTAAGGTTTTATTGCGAAAAAACACATTAATTGCTGCAATAAGCAATAGTGCTACAGCAGAAGGACAACAGTTTCATGTCAAAATATTAATTAAATAGTAAAAAACTTTCAGAATTTTCTTTAATTGTTTTGTGCCCACGTTTTTCTAGAAAAAAAAAACAGTCATCCAAATATTATTTAATACACTGTGAATAAATTTTCATGTAGACACTTACTGGTTAACTGCAGCTTTAATTAGTATATTGAAGATCTGCAACACTGTTACATAAAGGGTTAAAATACTTCGCTTGTGTTTTCTTGCATCCTTGATGCAGTATGGTATGGATTAATGTTTGAACTTGTTTTATAATCGATGCGGCGTTTCACGAATTCCTTTCTTGTCAGCCACAGTCAACAATAACTTACTTCTTGTTACTGTAAAATAAAAGTGTCAGATTAGCCTCATGCAATCGTAGGTTACCAAACAGTTCCGCAGAATGCATTGATATAGAAGCAAAGTAAACCAGACATACAGACATAAATCTTAATGAACGTTTCCTTCGCTGTAATTGTATTCTGTCACGAATATCGATACTTTATTGGTCTAAGTCCTTTTACAGAAATGTAAAAGACTTTTTTTGTGTGTCACAAACCCAGGGCATTACTTATTCATTAGCTTATATAACTAAGTGATTGTGTAAAAAAATGTTCCGAAAGCAAAATGGCCCTCAGCTGGGTCGCAGTGAAAAAAAAATGATCCAATTTTTAATTGAGGCTGATTGTTCAGTTTGTTCTTCTAATACGAGGTCAGAAAAAGGTGTAAGTTTCGACAGTTCTTTTTTTTTTTTTTTTTTTTTTTTTTGGTGCAGGGACGCACGTGGAGAAAACTGATTTTTCTGCACGCAAATTCGAAATGATCCTTTTATAAAAGTCACAAACTTTCAAGAATGTATTAAAAAGAGATTTATTTTGTCGGCACTTTTGCGGGGTATATGAACGCAGGTTTCCTTATCATATACAGTAGGGTGACGCAAAAAAAAAAAAAAAAACGACTATTTTTTTTTAGTCTCGTGTGAAAAAATGTTAGTTTTTGATGTTTTTAAGAGCCCCCTCCAGAGGACAGCTCAAAAAAAAAAAAAAAAAAAAAAAAGAGGTCGCTCCAAATTTTTTTAAGTTTCAAAAATCCTCAAAAATCGAATTTTTTTTTCTCCTTACAGTATAATTTTATAGACAAAAAAAAAAAGTTTCTGAAAGTTTCAGTTCAAAATTTAAATTTTGAAAGGTCGCTCACATTTTTAAAAAATTTATTAGTGCATTACTTTAGATATTTTCGAGCGACCACAGATTCATAAAATCCGATTCCGAGTGACTTAGTCGAAACTCAAATCCGCACGGTTTAGGAGGAGATAGGTCAACAAGCTATTGACAGCGCCAGCGAGACAGCGGCCTTTACTTTTTTTAGGAATAGAGAGATAATATGCTTTAATCCACAGTATAGAAGCAAATCTACTTATAATACCTATTACTTATACCAGCGTTTCTCAACCTGTGGGGCCCGACCCCCAAGGGGGGCGCAGAGCGTATTCATGGGGTGGGCGAGAAAAACCAAAGAGCAAGTAGTGATGCAAGTTTTTTTTAATAAGTCATCTTATTTATTCTCATTTTTACTCAAAAATATATCCATTTTCGCTTAAAATGTTCATTCAAACTTTAGTACTTGATAACAATATTTTGATATTACTAGATAGCAATATTTTGTAGAAAATTCCACTACAAATTCATCTAAAGATTAAAAAACTGAACGTATGCTAAAAAATGTGAGGGGGGGGCGCCACCGTAAGTTAGCCTTTGTTGGGGGGGAGGACGCGACGTTAAAAAGGCTGAGAACCACTGACTTATACTAAAGCTATCTATCATCACTTCTCCTCATTAAACGCCCGTTAAAAAATTTAAAACCTCCATGGTTCAATCGCGTAAAACATATCAAACTGTGTTACATTAAGGACATATTTAGAATTGCACGAATTACGAATGGGACGCAAATTTTGCGGCAGATCTTATGAATTTCACGCAATTTCTAATTTATAACGTCACGTGTTTAAGAAAAACGCTGTGAAGGATGAGTTGAGACCATGCTGTGTAATATAGTTAGTCTTCATTTCAGATAGCTAGTCTTCAAGCGGAGTAATATTGAAATTTGCAGCAACGTTGAAAAAAATTTTTTTACGTAGAAACATTAACCCTTTAACGCGCAGTGGTCCCGCACTGGGAACACCAAACTCTGACGTTTTGACTGTTGCCAGTCACGAAGAATAGATTGGATTTCTATAAAAATAGTTGCGGGTGACAGAAGTCCACGAGAATCCTTTACTTTTTATCACGTCCTTTCCCGTAAAAAAAAAAAATCTGGAGTGACTCCACTCGACTTTCCGAACACTTACGATTAAGATCATTACCAAGCATTTAAATAAATTTTAATCGATGAATAATTCAAACATATATACCCAAATTGAAACTCAATCGAATGCACCGTTTAAACGCTTGCGCACTTTCAAGAATTTCTCCCCATATGCCATTATGCCATAATATAAAAGAAAGTTTTGTCGTAGCCCTGTAGGAGAACTATAAGTCCTATACTCACCAAAATCAATACCGGTCTTAGGATGGTGGTTTATAACATATATACCCAATTTGAGTTCAATAGAATTTACCGTTTAAACGGTAGCGCACTTTCAAGAAATTCCCCCCATAGGCCATAATGTAAAAGAAATCTTTGTCGTAGCCCTGTAGAAAAACTATAAGTCCTATACACACCAAAATCAATACCGGTCTTGCGACGGTGGTTTATGACATATATATCCAATTTGAGCTCAATCGAATGCTCCGTTCAGGAGCTATCGTGTTCACTCACATACACACAAACACACATACACACACACACACACACACATACATCTCGTAAAAATGGCATAAATGGATTCAGAAGCCCTCAAAACGTGTAAAAACGCCAAAATCTCGAAGTCGAATTTTTTCATGATTACAATACTTTTCTTACATGGTACATGTTCGGAAAGTAAAAATGGTCACGATTATTTTTAACAGCACTGACATCTGCTGAAGAGTCCCCTGAACATCCCTAGAGGCCCTTATTTTGACGACAGCTACAGCCAGCTGTGGCACGCGATGAACGTTTCGATCGTCCGCCATCTTGCTGGTCGTTAAGTCGAGCGATGGCAACGGCTGCCATTTTTCAGCATTGGGAAAGGGTTGCGCCTCAAAGGGTTAAGGGTGAACATAATTCTATTAAAAATTACACGACACTTAAGTAAGTGGAAATTTGAAGATTTCTTTCGGTTAAGGCTCCTAGATATACGAGCTGGCACAAGGTCCCATTTTTGTGGTTGCCAAGTGTTGTGTGGCCAAGGGTTGCCAGTCAAAATCAGCGCTTCATTGATCTGACAATAGAAGATGGTGCCCATTGTACACAATTTTACCACTCAAACAATTTTCTGATTTAATAAACGAAACATTATAAAGGGCACTGCTTCAGTTTTACGCTATTGTTAACACTCTCGGAAAGATCACATGATTTTCAAATTTCTAGCAGATATTTCTAAAATAATAAAACTCAGATGTTCGAGCCTCGTCAGGGGGAAACCCCCCCCTGAACGCCCCCTTTTTAGTTTCATTATTTCCATATTAAAACGATATTTTTTGACTATGTCATTTTATCTCTCATCTTTCATGTATTTCGCCTGGTAACCCTATTTTGAAATTTTTATGACTGTAACCTATTTATAGAAAAATACATGGGATGCATATTCTGCAGTTTACGAAATATTGTAACAACAGATTAAAGCTGTTGTGAACTAACTAATAGTATTTAAATACATCTAAAATTGTGTCGCTTTTTTGGGACACATTTTTCGGATAATTTTCAATAAATGGGGTGAGAGATAAACTGACATAGGCATTAATATTACGGGCCGTGAAGGTTAATTAAAGTTCATCAACTTTGTTGGTTTTGTTTTTTCCTAAGTAGAATGCTTAACTTTTTTTTAAGTAGAATAACATTTTAACTGTTATTATCTAGTTAATATGAAAGCGAACGACAAAATTCTTAGAATAAATAAGACAATCTTCTTCTTGAAAACGTCGTGGAACTTACTTCTCTTTGAATAGCCCAAAATGAACAAACAATGCATTCACTTGAGTAAGACGTTGGCTCTGTTCTCAAAAATTGCGTCGGCTTCTAGTTCAAGCTGGCTCTAATTTGTGTTCATTAGAATCATCAAGCATTTAATAAAGTATGTATTGCTTTTACAATATTAAGATTAATATAAAACCATGCAGGGTGCAGTGGCGTAGCCAGAAATTTTTCATGTGGGGGTGTTACGACTAAAGCAACTCACATATATGCATACGTGTGTGTGATAAGGAAGTGAAGAATATGCATATTGTATGGTAAAAAATTCCTCATTGGGGGGGGGGGGGTTGTGATCCCCTATCCCCTTGGCTACGCCACTGGCAGGGTGTCCTAGAAACACTGACCTAGGCTTTTGTTACTTAAATATTGATCATACAATAAATTACAAACTTACGTGAAAAATAGTACAGAATTTCATGGTATTGATTAAAATTTTCCAGAAATTAAATATAAGTAAATACAAAATTTAAATTTTTGTATGGCCCCGTGAGTAAAAATTCGCAGTTGGTCCAATAAGACCCCTACACTTATTAGGTGATGTACAAAGTTTCAGCCTTTCATCATAGAATAGCTCAGATATATCTTTAAACAAAGTTGATGAGGGGGTTATACCAATAACAGAAGAAGTATTGCGCATTTATACAATCACTGTTTTTTTTTTTTTTTGTAATTTTTGTACGACCGCTGAAATGTGATTTCTTTTCCCCTTCGAGAAACATTTAAAAGTAGTTTAAATCTGCACATATTTCTTTTAAAACTTCCGATATCTTTTAGGATAAAATGCTCAAGTTTTGTTACATCACCAAAATAATGTATGGGGCACATTTTACTAAATAAGCATTTTTTTTGGCCCCATGGACGAGTGGATAAGACACTAAAAAAATGGTAGACGGCCGAAGTGTGAAGGTCCAAAATTACGGTCTGGAGTTTTGGTCGGTTTTCTCCAGATGAAACGTAAATACGCGTTAGAACCCTTTCAAAAGTGCTTCGACCAAGGCACTCCACATCCTCGGAGAGTAGCCCTTGCGTAGCTTTGCCATAACACAACACAAAACATTCTTTTTTTATACGGAGCCGTAAGAAAATTTAAATTGTGTATATTTATCTGAAATTTTTAATTGATACTGCATAATTCTGAACCATTATGTAACTTTGTAAATTATTGTGTATGTTTATTACCAATATTTAAGGAATAAAGGCCTAAGACAGCGTATTGGAGAAGTTCTGTATATTCAAAAACTGTATGAGTCTCTGTTTGCAAAAATTATGATTTATGAGGTTTTCGAAATCCCCCTGTCAGCAATAGAAAGAAAGGAAGATTAATAATTAAAAACACACCGATTGTAAAACACCTTCCAAAACAATTGATTTTTTAAAACATACGCCACTACAAACGAAAATTCAGAAACAATCTCGCTAAGTCTTTCTTGAAATCGCTACTTCTTTAAATCATTGCCTTCAGAGAGTTATCTATCTTTGTACTTGTCAGCTAATCTTTTATTCTGAGCTTTAGTTTAGGTTAAAGTTAATAGTGTGCATGTGCGGAATAGTTGAAATTTTCATCCCGTTGCATAAAGTAGGTTAATTAGTTGGCCGGCATTGTTAATTGAATTCTGATTTATTTACAGTAAGATTCATGGGTATTGCATAGCATTCAGATGAATTTTTTAAATATTTGAATGATCCCCTAATTTATGACAGAACATGTAACTGTATATCAATTTGAATTTTTTTTTCTAATTGGAAGTATAGTATTAAAGTTAATAGTTAAAAAATGCCCCTCAGATCAAACAGTTTTGAATCAACCGTGGTATATTCAAGAGGTACAGTCAAAAGGAAATCCCTAACAATTTTCAATTTTGGGGAAATTTATTTTAAAGTATTTCAGTATCCAAAAATGGTCTTCAAAACGTCCTAGATAGAAAAAGTAATTGATGCAAAATGCTGTCTAGATAATAGGTTATGATAGAATGGGTATGACTCTCAACCATGGCTGTGCATATTAATGCCGCAATGAAAGTGACCTTGAAAGATGTTAAGGTTATTTTTTTTAAATGAGTTCATAAATTAATGAGGAAGAAGAATATTGTAATGAGTCTCTTTAAATGCCACGTAAGATGTAGCATCCTGTTATTTAACAGGAATGGTGTTATTTATCATATGAGCAGCACCATTTCTGATTCTCCGAATTATCTGATAGTGAAATGTCAAATGCTTGTGGATAGTCAGTGTAAATTAACAAATTTAAGTGTTGAGTTTTGTTTATTGTTACGATCAGACAGATAATTAGTTTTAACCAATTGATTCCAGTTAAGTTGCTTTCTTTTTTATTTTTAATCGATTGCGTTCATGTTTGTTTTATCTTTTTGCACCTCTTGGGAAGCTCAAATGAAGGAAGCGATGTTTTCAGCGGTGTTGACTTTAAACATTCGCAGAACTGTTTTGCAAATGGCATAGTTCGTAGGACAGCTAACATTTCTTCCGCAGTGAAATTAAAAAAAAAACAAAAGAAAAAGCAGTTGCAAAATTTTAATCTTATGTATTTTGACTGGAGACATCATTATGTTTACCGCTCAGGAACGTCGTAAAGTGTCTTGAGGAGGGGGGGGGGGATGTTGTGATGTAGATCACATATTTAACATTAATTGTCATTAATCTTCTGTTTCTTAAATTTAATCTATTTAAAATCAAGAACTTTAAACTTTTATTTCTATTCTCATTTTTTATTACATCGCCTTTTAAAATTTGTATTTCGCTTTTCACCGCATGCAGTAGCCTTTTAATTGCTTATTTTTCCATCTGCCTGATGCCTGTTTGTTCTATAAACAGATTCTATTGTGTCAGTCTGTAACTTGTATTTCTCATCCCCCTCTGTTAGCGCTTAATTTGGCATACTTTATTTTGATGTCATTTACCAACTTTCAAAAATTACAGAGTCGCGGCTTGATTAATTTAATTTCATTGGTCTAAATTTATTGTAACTACGTAATTGGCCTTGGTTTACCTCGGCCAAGTTATTGTTCTCGCCAATGTCAAGTTTTGTGTGGCATCTTTTTTTTTTTTTTTAAAGTCACTCACCGCTATTCTACAGCAACTCTTGTAACACATTATTTATCGCTGGCCATCACTAGACCGTGATTCTCAATCTGTTTATTTTTAATAATCTTTTTGAATAAATATTTTTTTAATTAAAGGTTTTGTAACGTCTTCATCATTTATCGCAAATGAAGTGTTTATCTTCAAGAACCTGAGTTAAGCGGTCTCCCTCTATTTCTCGTGCCCGTGTTATTTCCGGGCAATAGTGTTCAAATTATTTATGCGCCAGAATAGTTAACATTTAGTTATGCGCCAGAAAGATAAGAACAAGTCTTATGCACGTATTTTTTTATAATTAATTTTCACAACAGATGACAATAACAGACTTTTTTTTTACTTAATCCGGTGATAGTTTATTTTTAAATAGAGGATAGCAGTACTCCGATACGCGTATTTGTGATATGCATTGCGCAATCTTAGCTTTTTAAAATTATGTTCAAAGAAAACTTTACAAATATTTACTTATTTTACGAAGTAAGTTTAATAAAATTCTCTAGTGTTTAAAACAAAATTCTTTAGTGTTTAAAACACATATTTTTAATGATTCCCTGCTTACTAGAAATCACACATTCAGTCACAATAAACCTGAATGATGGCTTTTCCTAGAAATTTAAATTTTTGTTTTCTTTCGCGCTAAAAAAAAATGTCCAAAACCTTAAAATAAGTACACATATTGTACATGCACTTATTTTTATTTTAATTTTCTGGAATAAAAAATTAGGGACTTTTATGGCCGTTTTCTTGAAAATAATACGACCGTTAAGGAGTTAAAGAAAAATTTAAACTATAAGTAATTTCTACAGTATAAACGTGCAGGATTCTTTGTGACAAAAGCGCTCATTACCTACCAAATTTTCCTTGTCTCTGCCCACTCTATTTTTAGTACCAGTAACATGTATCTAATGAGAGAACATACCTTCCTTCCTTTAGAATGGTTCTCGCACACGTTGATTGCAATCAAAAGAAAAAACTGATTTAAATAGAATTGAAATACTAGATAAATAAAGCACGAAGTAAAACGCTTTACCAGGTGTGTATTGATAAATTGAGCAATATTTTTCTAAATACACTACATTATTTGCTGGTATTTATAGTAAATGTGTTGAGGAACCAGTCACAACTTGACTGAAAATTATGGGAGGGGGAGGTCTGGGAACTTTTTACTACCTGCGAAATTTCTTTAACCATCCACTCTATAGTACTAATCTCGCTCCCGGCGACTTGCACCTAAGGAAATTCCTGTCCGGGTATTCCTACACAGAGAAAACTGCAAACAGCTGTGACACGCTGGCTCCGTTCTCTGGCGGTAGACTTCTGTGACACTGCACTACAAAAACTTATCGCAAGGTATTGCACGTGTTACTATTCTGGGATTCTTATGTTGGAAAGTATATTGCTGTATCTTTTGCAATAAATCTTTTCGAGTAATAATGTTTTTATCCTTTTTATTGGCTGATGGAAACTTTTTTTGCGGATGAACCCGGTACCTTCCACCATGTTCTAAAAAAAAAAAAATAAAAATAAAACATTTCCACGGTCTATATACAACAGAAACAATTCAGATCTAAAAGTGTTAACAATTAAAAAACAAATCCTCATTTTTATATCTTTTATCCCCTTGCCTTTAACCCTTTGATGTGCAACCCTTTCCCAAAGCTGAAAAAAGGGCACCCGGCCCTTTCTGTGCCGGCACAGCCAGCTGTCGTAAAAAAAAAGGGTCTATCGATCTGTGGCACGCAATGAACGTTTCGATCATCCGCCATCTTGCTGGTCGTTAAGTCGAGCGATGGCAACGGCTGCCCTTTTTTCAGTATGGGGCAATCTATGCAGCTGTCCTCGCATTCTCCCATTTTTCAGCAGATATCAGTGCAGTTAAAAATAATAGTGACCATTTTTTTACGGGAAATGACGTGCTAAAAAGTAAAGGATTCCCGTGGAGCTCTGTCACCCGCAACTATTTTTATAGAAATCAAATCTATTCTTCGTGACTGGCAACAGTCAAAACGTCAGAGTTTGGTGTTCCCAGAGCGGGAACACTGCGCGTTAAAGGGTTAACTGAATGATCGGAGATTAAAGCACATTCATCAAAAGAAAAGTGTATATTTAAATTAGAAAAAGATAATTATATATCACGCCAGTATTAGATTCCTGATAGCCTAGGTTGAAAGTCCGCGGATTGACAGGTGTAATGATACTTCCTAAAGTAAAAATAGGAAATCAAACTAACTATAACAGAGAGAGTTATATAATACTCTGCCTGAGAGAAATTTCTTTTTTCATTACATAATCATTGTTCATATGAAAGATACGCCCGGAATAAACCTTATCTCTCCATCTTACATACAAGTGGAGAAAAATCAATGGCTTTATACCAACGCCTAGTCCGCAACTGTATTTTTTTTTTTACGATATTCTCTCTCCATTGTTACATACGTGATCCTTTGTTCTAAGAATAATCAGTCTCAGAAGATAGCAGATTATTTCAGGTAAAATGCCGGAACCTTACTTCTTTGGGATCTTAAAATTTTCCTGTTACAGTTTCATAACTGGGAATTCTTTTAGCAGTTCGATTCTCGGCTATTCAAAGGCGCCGAGAGTAATATGTTATCATCATCTGGCAATAATGACAAAACGTGCTTCAGATCATAAGAGCAAGCTGGTTCTTTTCATTCGATCGAAAGGTGTGTATGGCTTCTGAATGATAAGTCTTTAAAACAAAATGGCTTGCGATGACACGATACTGATTTCTGTAAGGAAGCAATTGTTATCTAAATTGGTAAGATATTTGGAATTCTCGATTGACAATTACAGCCGTTTATTGGGATAGCATTAATGAAGTTCCAATTTTTCTAAATGGCGCTAAAACTTCCTATTTTTATTTTTAAAAGAAAGGTAAATCATGCCAAGCAAATTGACTATAAAGCATTTTTCAATAAAATAATCCTTTTGAACAAAATTTGGCACAGTATTTTCGTTCAATTTGGCAAGATTTTAGAGATAATTAAAAAAAAAAAAACTGTATATATATATGCTTAGGATTATAAAGCAGGTATACAGCCTTATGCTAGTATGCTATCATGCCTTATGCTAGTATGCTATTATGCCTTATGCTAGTATGCTATTATGCCTTATGCTAGTAGGCTAGTATGCGTTATGCTTGCTAGCTGTCTGTATATCTGCTGCTATCAATAGCTGCATTAATGTTATTTTGCGAGATCTCATAAAAAATTTAATGACTCTCGCCACGTATGCGCGGCAGTTGTTCTTTTGGGAAATTTCTGGTGAACACACGTATATACGTTGCCCGTCCTGAAAGGGTTAAAGGAAAAAAAATTTAAATGAAGGGGTGATTAGTTACTTTAGATTTTTTAGTAACAATTAATATTTCCTCGGTTCAGTTCAAAAATATTCTTAAAATGATTAGACTATAAAATAAAAATACTTTTAAATTGCTAAATTCCATTTCTGGATTTATTATTTTATTTTATTACATACCTTCACATTCTGTCGTCCTTTCTACTTAAAGACCCTTAATTCTATGCAAAGATGAAACTGTTTCAATTCATCTTGACTCCTGTTTCAACTGCCCTAGGTATGAGATGAGTTGAGACAAAATGACCTGTCGCATACAAGTCGATTTTTCGCAGAAGAATTTGAATTCACAGATTCTTTGGAACGGTCACCTGAAAGGGAAAGATATGAGCTATAAACTGGCACAAAACTCATTTGCATTTATAGAATTTCGTATACGAAGCAAAATGTAAATATTGTTTCAATTCTCTTCGGTCTCCCCTATACAAACTGTGGAATAAGATCGTGTCATGAACGACCGTATTCACCCAAGTACTTGACACCCGTGTTAACCCACCAAAACGAGGGTTGGATATCGGATGGATGTATGTTTGATGTTTATTTAACGTCTGAAGGGGTTAACACGAGTGCCAAGTGCTTGGTGAATACGGCTGTGAGTCAAGTCAAGTTTAGATCAACATGTGAGTTGTAAGTAATATTGAATGGAAGCAGTTTAATAATTCTTTGTTTACCTTCTTTAAGTAAATATTTGGAAAAGTAGATTTAGCATTTTCCAGAAATCAAATTTTGATTTTAAAGTACGAGTATAGCACTATTTATTGCAGTCATAATAGCTATATTTTAATCTAAAAGTCTGATCTATGGTACTAATTATTGGATGTTTTACTTAGTGAAAATTATGCAGGAAAAAGGAATTATTCCTTTAGTCAAGACTGAGATGCATGCGCTATATTAAACAGTTTTAAAAATAAAGTAATTAAAAAACTTTGTAAAAAACACACATAAGAAGTAAAAGGAAAGAGGTTTTCTCCGTGGTTTTGTTCGACTTTTCTTTGCCCCTTGTGGCAACATCTTGTTTGTTTTTCTCTTTTCAGTTCCCTGTGTTCTTTACGTCGAAGGGCTTGGACTGAAGAAGTTCAAAACAATTTTTGAACGAAACGCGTATCCTCTTTCCTTTTACTTCTTATGTGTGTTTTTTACAAAGTTTTTTAATTACTTTATCGTTTAACACCAGTATTTTGAGTATTTTTTCAGCAGTTTTAAAAATGTTAAATATGTATTATTATTACTACTATTATTGTTACTAAAGTAAGTCTGACTACTTAACCCTTAATGACTTGTGTTGCCTTTTGGAAAAAAATCCAATTTACTTTCATAAAGATAAAGCAAATAAAATTGAAGCTTTAGTTGCAAAGTTTTGAGAATTCATGTGTGTTTAATTTTATAAAATTTTATCAAGATGATTTTCTCTTTTTAAAAATATCTTGTCTGTTTAATAAATAAAAAGTATGGTGCATTAAACATTTAAGGGTTAAAATAACAGTGTCTTTATGCTAAAATTTGACAACTATATTTTAGGGCTTCCAAAAATAATATTAATAACTGAATAATACTTGTTATTAAAGAGATACGCGTTAATAAACACCTACGTTAAATGTAAAGTTGTTTTCAATTTCAAATCATGATCCTCCTTATAAATGTAAATGAAAATATCTCAGTTTTTAGATATTTAAAGTTTTTCAACAACACTCCAATGGGGTTTTTCCTAAAGGAAATCGAATGACTGAAAATGGGAACAAACTACTGAAAAATAAATCAATAAATAAATTATACAATAATTCTTTAAAGCATTTTTTTGCTCACGTTTCCTTTACATTAGAATATCACTGGTTCATAGTTCTTGAATTTTTACAGAAATCGTGTATATATATTCCATCTTCCCACAGTTTTACCGTGAATATAATATAAACAACTATCTCAGAAATGCATTTTAATAAATTTAAAATAAATAAATGAACAAACAAAGCTATGTACTTTATGCTTCACCTGCTTTGTGCGGGCGAGCTGAGCATAAAATACTTATTACAATGGAATTGCAGTGCATTTTCCTTTATGTTTCACTGATGGTTGTGATAGCCGTAATGCTTTTGTTTAGTTAGATTAAAATATCAGATACGCTCGTAAAATTACGCAGCGGTGCACGTGTGTGAAGTTACTGTGAAACCGCTAAGAGTGAAATTTTCTACAGCACGAAAAGTTATCTGACATTTTAATTTATTAATAAAACGTTTTATTTATTCAAAAAGTATGAAAACTTTTATCTTTACGTGAAGTGCAAACATGAAAGTTGTATGCGGGAAAGGATATACGATAAGCTGACTCTTCGACTCTGCGAACGGTTACCTTTTCACTTACCTCTGCAAACGTTTACTATTAACCCTTTAACGCGCAGTGGTTTCGCTCTGAGACCACCAAACTGTTGACGTTTTCATTGTTGCCAGTCATGAAGAATAGATTTGATTTCTATAAAAATAGTGGAGGGTTTGCTGGTAGTTAAGTCGAGCGATGGCAACGGCTGCCCTTTTTTCAGCATTGGGAAAGGGTTGCGCCTCAAAGGGTTCTCCAATAACATTTTCGTATCGTCGAAGACTCACTTCAACCCTTTATATCTCAAGAATTTAAATTTTTAAAATATTTTACTGCAATGGGCAGAAACAAATTATAAACATACTGAACTTTATTTTATTTTCCTGTTTAGTGATACATGCAAAATTTATCAACCAAAATGTGTTTGCTGTAGAGTTTAATAAAATGGTTGTTTTTACTTTTCTATTTTTTGGAAATATATCTGTAGTATACCAAAACTTTATTGAAGTGTTTGTGAGCGGTTTAAGCTGAGAGATTTAAAAAAAAATGATTAACATTTTTGTGACATTGACCCACGAAAACACTCTGCAGTAACCAATGAGCAAGCAGTGACTGCTGAAGGACAAAATATAGTTTCGTGTTACAATATTAATTATAATTAAATACAATAAACATTTCCAATTTTTCAAAAAAATATTTTATGCTCACGTTATTCTAGAAAAAAAAATAGTCACTCAAATATTTTTTAATACCCTATAATTTTTTTATGAAGCTTTAACCCTTTCAGGCGCAACCCTTTCCCATTGCTGAAAAAAAGGCAGCCGTTGCCATCACTCGACTTAACTACCAACAAGATGGCGGACGATCGAAACTTTCATCTGTGCGGCACAGCCAGCGGCGTCAAAAAAGGGTCTCTAGATCTGTGGCAGGCGATGAACGTTTCGATCGTCCGCCCTCTTGCTGGTAGCTAAGTCGAGCGATGGCAACGGATGCCCCTTTTTCGGCATTGGGCAATCTATCCAGCTGTTCTCGCATTCTTCCATTTTTCAGCAGATGTCGGTGCTGTTAAAAATAATCGTGAGATTTTTTTTACGGGGAAATGACGTGCTAAAAAGTAAAAGATTCTCGTGGAGCTATGTCACCCACAGCTCTTTTTATAGAAATCAAATCTATTCTTCGTGACTGGCAACAGTCAAAATGTCAGAGTTTGGTGTTCCCAGAGCGGGAACACTGCGCGTTAAAGGGTTAATGGGTATGTTATAGATCTGCAACACGGTGATACAAAGGATTAATGAAAGTTGAGTTTTATTTCTTCCAAGAGGGCGACAGATTACTGGAACACACTTTCCTTTTAAAAAATCCCAAAGAAAGAAGTTTAATAGCATCCAGTCACGTGATCGTTCAAAGACGTAGTAATGCTACAGCCATCTTTTTGATGAAGACCATGCTTTTATGGAGGGCTAAATTTCTAGCGAAAAAGAAAAAAAAAATCTGAGTTTCCCTAGTCGCTCTTAAAGAAGTTTTACTTCAATAAAAAATCTGAAATTCTTCCAGATTTTATTTACGCACTCGGCTGGAAGAATTTCAGCTTTTTTTAAATCTATTCAATCAATTCTGCCCTATAGAGGAAAATAATAACTTTAAGTGCTCCTATAGACTCTTGTTCGCATCATTTTGATGCTGAAAATGGCATCCATTATTGTTTGGCCCCAAGTGGTGAAATGTTTTGGATGAGTGCGTATTGGAAAATCGAAAGCATCTATTTCAATTATGAAATTGGATACTTAATCGGAATTTAATTCTATGTTAAAATCTCCTACTAAAACAATCTTACAATCATCCTCCTTTAGCAAAGTTTCGAATCGAGCGTCTAATTTATCTTCATAAGAAATTCGAGGACTAGCGTATGTCACTGCAAATCTCACTTTATCTTGAATATACGCAATGACCCTTTGAATACCCTTGTTCTGACTCGTGTAGGCACGGGTAAAGTGTTTCATATTCTTTTTATAAAGTGATTATTATAAAGTTTTTCCTCTATAAAAATCATAACTCCAAGATGGCTTTCTGTTTTGGAAAACCACTGTCTATCCGTTCGACCCAAGTGAATCCTGGTATTTGAAATTCATCTGAAGAGGTAGTCCATGTTTCCGTGAGCAATATCCAATCACTCTGCAGAAAACATGAATCAAACGGAAAAGTGACCACGGCGCGCCGCGTAGACAAAAATCCCGTGCTTGAAAGAAATAGCACCCGAGCGCTAAAAATGCAGGAACCCTAACATTCTCTAGAGCTTATGTTCATACTCAGTAGAGCACTGTAAACCCTAAAGACAACCTGCAATAGGGGCGTCGGTAGTACATTGTATCAGGTTGTAACGAAAGTTTTCCGCCATATCTTCCTGAAAAACTCACTTCTAACTCCTTAGATAACTGTTTTTGAACTTTCGGTACCAAACCTGCACAGTGTCACATGATACAACAATAGTACTTAAAGATGTACTCATAATTCGTTGATATTATGTAGCTGACTTTTTGCCACACAACTGGAAGTAAATGATGGTTCTAATCCTCTAGAGTGATAGTTCCATTTGAGACACCGTATACTTAATGATAACTATATTTTTTACAGATTTCACAACACAGTGTTATAAAGCAAACCTCTTTCTTTCAAATGCCAGAAATCGTTTGACATAATATGAGCAAATACCCCAACGAGAACTGAGTGCTGACGATGTTTGCAGTGGCGGGAAACTTTCGTTACAACCTAATATTAAAATAATGGTAATTGAAAGATTTTCCCATTTATTAGTATTGGATCTATTTTCATTATTTCACAAAACAGTGAACTGAAATGAAATAGTCTGAAATTAGCATGAAAAAAATAAAAACAACACACAGCAGAAGACGCAAAATCGGTTGGTCTCTGGACTCTCAAATCGATACGGAGAGAAACGATTCCTGATTGATCTGTCCACCAAAATCGGTTTGTGCGTGAAAAGGGGGGAATTTTCGAATTAATGTATTGGTGAGTTCCGGAGCCTCATATTTATAAGCTTCGCTGGGTCTTGCCCAATATGTAAAAATTCACTTTATAAAAAGAAGTACTGGAGCGGAGCTCCGGTGAGTTCCTTGTGCAATTTAAGCCCTGCTGTTATGGCCTTTAGTAAAACATAATCAAAAATTATAATCAATAATTTTTATCTACTTCAGTGTTGACCAACCTTTCGCATAGGGATGGACGCGAGACGAAAAATAAGCGTCTCGCGTCTCGCAAAAAAGCCTAAAAGCTTTGTCTCGTCTCGCAAAAATCCCTATGTCGTAATGTTAAAAATGTGTGTCTCGTCTCGCAAAAAAGCTGTAAATCTCTGTCTCGTCTCGCAAAAAAGTCGTCTCGCGTCCATCCCTACTTTCGCATGTCATGCGTCATTATTTTTTTCACAGACGACGACAGAAGACGATTAGTTTCCATGTTACATAGGGATGGACGCGAGACGAAACATAGGAGTCTCGCGTCTCGCAAAATAGCCTAAAACTTTGTCTCGTCTCGCAAAAATCCCTATACCATAATGTTAAAAATGTGTGTCTCGTCTCGCAAGAAAGCTGTAGATCTCTGTCTCGTCTCGCAAAAAAGTCGTCTCGCGTCCATCCCTAATGTTACATGTGCGACATTTGGAAAACATTTTTTTTTTCTAATTAATCAAGGATTTTTCAATATATTTCTTATTTTAAAATCCAAACAAAAGTTTTTTAAAATAATATACGCTTTATCTTATCCTTTTATGCAGAAACCTAACATTTTGATACAATAGTTACTTTTAAATAGCTTTTTTAAAACGTTACGTATGTGACTTTTCTAAGTCACAAACGTAAAATCGTTAAAATGAAAATAATTCAGATAAGTAGGAAGGCAGTTAACAATGTTTCATATGCGCTTTTCAGTGGGATACATGTTATAGTACATTGCAATATAGATCCAAATTTTTAGGATATAGGCTATATACGGACGGATGGATAGAAAGACAGTGAGACAAACTAAAATCAACAATATTTTTCAACTTTTTAAGTATCATAAATTGAATAAGCAACACTTTGAAGTCTTTGGCACACAGCTAGCGAATTAATCAGCCTTTTGCAATCTTGTAATTATCTACGAACATTTCATTTTAGGTTATTTGAACAATCCCATTGTCCTAGAGTTAAGATAAAAAATTGCTTTAAATATCCAAGCAATTAGTATGCATCTATTTATTTCAGTTAGAGCACGGACGGATATACAGAGAGACAGACCAATGCAAATCACTAACACTTTCAACTTTGCTGTTATAAACTGTTTAAGCAATCTTTATTTACTTATTTATTTATTTATTTATTTATTTTTATTTTTTGAGTGAATTCCTTTTTCTTTCAGGTAGGCAAATTAATCATTCTTTCGCAATCTAACCTTTGTGTAATAATTTTCTATTATCGGTTATTTGTATAATCCAATGTCACAAAATTAGCATAAAAGTAAAATCCATCGCCTAACACATTACTATTTTAAGCACGCAAGCTAAACCCAGCTAAGTAATTTCAATACTGATTAACACACAAATGCTTAAAAGTAGCAGTAATTGGGGGGGGGGGGGAACGCAACCACCTCAACATTAAACAGTTTTCTCGCAACATGAGAACTGCTATTTGCTGTTGAATGTCTGAAATTGAAAAAAAAAAATGAATAAAATTGTTGGGAAAATTATTCTTTCTACGAGTTCAATGCTGAAAAAAATTACCGAACGATAAATGTTTAACACAAAAATTTGACCGATAGTATCTCTGCTGAATAAGAGATATAGGCCATATATTCCATCAGTACCATAATGCTGGAATTACCAGAAGGAAAAATGGAAATAAGAAGAAAAGTACTGCAAGCTATGGGTAATCTATGCTAGTGATCTTTTGCCTTTACCTGCAAAAGAATTTCGACAACGCCTACGTCCCACTTAGTTTTTATTGTATGTGGATTGTCGATGGAAACTTTCTGCAAAGCAATGACACAAATCGGTCATTAGAAAATTATCAGTTTGTTTTCTTGTTTTCATGGTCGCATATTGTAGAAAGTATGCTATTGTGACTTGGAAATTCCCTCGAAAGACACCCCAAGCTTATTTTTAAAATGCTTGCATACAATTCTTTTTTAACGTTTTGCTTTAATTTATGGTTTCATGTGCGTGTGAATAAGTATATGGTGATTTTTTCAAAATTATTTCATTCTTCTTTCAATGTCACTCTTAGATGCAAGAAGAGAAGCCTGTTCAAGATGTTTCTATCATTCTCGTTTATTAAAAATTTATAGTATTACAATAGACTCCCTCTTAATAGGTCTCCGTTTAACCTGATCTTCGTTTTAACCCACTGTAATTGATTTAAATACAATATAGCAGGGGGTGTAGCCAGAAATTTTTGATGGGGGGAGTTACGACTACTACAACTCATATATATGTATACGCGTGTGTGATAATGTAGTGAAGAATATACATTTTGTATAGCAAAAAATTCCCCATGGAGGGGGTTATGAACCCCCCCCCCCCTTGGCTACGCCCCTGAACAATAGTAATAAGTTTTAATAAAATACAAAAAAATTGAATATTTCGTTACTTTTATTTCTTATTTCCTGCTTAAAATACAAGCATCGGTTTCCGACATCGATGTGATGCTTTTAAAAAGATGGTGAATCTATGCAGTAACTCGTCGAACTTCTAGTCTTTAGCAGATAAAAATTTATTTATTTTATTTTATTTTAAACTTTTATCTTAATGGTATGCAAAACCTTCGTAATAAATGAGCACATTTATTAAAGTGTATCCTATCGTGTGCCATCAATAAAGTGGTATTTCTTTTCCATTATTCGCTTTAACTGCCATTTCGCTTAACCGGCTTACCCCTAGTCCCACTTAGGCAGGTTAAGTCTACTGTATTATTACAGTCTACTGTATTATTGTTATTTTATGATGCCGTTTATTGTTTTATTACACAAAACCGTAGAAATATTTAAAAGAATTTGATCATGCTCAAATATAAATTTTGAATTCATAATCATCGTGTAGATTCTGTCGTTGTCTCAGTGCATCTGATTATAATTAACTACACAGGAAAATGAATTAAATAAACCTCTGATTAAAATTTGGAAAAAGTAATTAATAAAAGTAATTAATGGTATTTTCGAAGTCGTACTTTTATGACTTTCAGCAAAATTAAATTTCTGATGATCTAACTTTTAGCGAACAAAAACTTGTTTCTGAAGATCGTTAAAATCATTCACTAATATAAGATTCCATTACTTTAAAAGGATTTTTACCTGGTATGTGAAGTGCAACATTTCAGGCCTTTCATTACTAACTGATTACAAATCATCAACCTGCAATCTGTCGTTTGTCAATAACTATTTGCGACACACTGTATGGATTAATCGTTTACCCAAACTTCCCTCGTAACAATAAATAGAATGAAAAAGCCATCATCTCTTTTTTTTTTTAAACCAAGAAATTGCAATTTTACAAGTGTCACAGAATCTTATAAACATTAAAATTAACTTAAGACATAACATTACAGTCACTCTTTCCTGTTTCAATGAAATGGACTTTAATTGTTTTTGTTAACTAAACATGTACATGTTAGGAAATGTTTTTCATCTTTTAAGGTCGAAAGTATTATTTGAAGTTTATTAATCTTTTAATTAAGTTTATTCATATTTATGGGTTTTTTTTTTTTCATTATTGTTAAAGTCATCTGATCGCAGTAGTATTAACAGCATTTTTCCAAGGGCCGAGTCACCCTTTTTCATATTTCATATCGATCCCATGTTTAACCTGTTTGCTCACATCATTGAAAAAACGCAACTGATTGCCTCTGTGTCCTGTGATGCTTTCCTATATGGGTCACAAAATACCTATCTGTAACTTGAAATTTTCAGCTTTGCATAGTTTATGTTGTTGTTGTTTCTTATACCTTCTGGCAAGCGCAAAGCGATGACAGATCTTCCATACAGGACGGCCATGGGCGAAAGGGAACGACTTAATGAGCCTTGTGGGAGGAATTCGAACTTCGCTTGGGGTCTTCTAATTTTGAATCAGATGAAAGACCTAGCTTCTGAAAGCGGCACCCCCAGAGGTATCGTTTAAACATGGAGGACTTTGGAGCCACGAGCAGATTTTACGTTCGCAAGCTCCCTTTAGCATACGCGTGTCCCACAGCAGCCTATCCCAGAGTGGTTTTCACCCTCCCCCAAGCACTGACCAAACCGATGCTGCTTCACTTTCCGTGTTCTTATGGGAACTGAGATTAGCGACTGGGCCGCTGTGGGACCACTGTTTCTGTTATTAGAGCGAACAGGTTTAACTTTTTGTTGTATTATGGGTTTAACTGCCTAACAACCGTTACACTTAAGTAAGCAATTGTCTGAACATGCCGTGCCGTGAAAGCATCTTCATACTCTTGCTGCTTTTCCAAGATGAATCAAAAATGCGAAGTCACTTTCTCCGCAAAATATTGTTAATTTGAGTTACGTTACGTTCCGGACTCACTTGGAAATTGCGTTTGCTTTAACACTTTGAAGCTAAGCCCGATTGTCGCTCGGGTTACCATTTTTCGGCGAAGCGAACCAAGCCCGAGAGTCTCTCGGGGTCAAATCTTAGACCGAGCTATAAAAGTACCGAATGTATAATTTTGACTTCTTTTAAGACGAACCTTTCGGTTAGAATGAAATATATAGGTTCATACAGATGGCAGCACCTAAACGATCTATACTTTTGAGTTACTTTTTGAGCATTGGGCTTTGAAATGTACCATACGAAAGCAAATTCTATTAAATAATGCTTACTTGCAGATGAAGATTTGTGAAAGCAGTAGACATGAAGACGATTGTAATAATTCACCTTCCATGTTTGCTATTCCGCCAAACGAAACTGTTCGTGTTTTCTTCCTTTGATGTACAAGCACGATACATTTCGTTGGAAACACTTTACGGAAAACTCATATCCTAGAAAGGGCAAAATCAGCTCTAATTTCACGTTGAAAATTGCTCTTTTTCCGGATTAGAGAAAAATACAGTTTGGACAAAAAGTTTTAGTGAGCTCATAGAAATAACAGTGATTGCAGTGATTTTTTTTTTAATTGATCTATTCTACATGCAACCTTTTTTAAGTTGTACATGGGTTGTCGCTATCTATACGCCTTGCACGAGCGCATAAGCTGATGGAATTCTTCTGAACTTGAAACCGATAATTAATCGCTCTTAGCTCCCTCGTAAAGTATTATTGCACCATCTTGATACCGTCGAATTAATGAACTTTAAGCTTAAATTTCAGTTTAGGATTCGATAAATAATCTCGTGGTGACAAATGGGGGAAAGGGTAGTATTTAGCACAGTTATTTTACTTATTTTATTTTTTGGAAGGGAACAAAGCCGTAGGAATAACAGCTACATTGTTGGATGGCGCATTATCGTGCAGCAAATACGATTCCACTACAAGCATAAACAATATCCAAAAACTAAACAAATACCCTTCTCCTCAACAACTCAACTCATCTTGATGCGATTAACAGACCAGAATCAAAATGTTTTTTACTAATTTGTTGAAACCAGATACTGCTACTCATAATAGATTTTTTAAATGTTCTTAAAACTTATTCGCTAGGCTGTATAAGCTACCTTAACTCGAAATCATAATTATAATTCTTGAGTCTAAAGATTGGAACCGATTGGAAAGAATTGGTCATAAGTAATAAAAAAGCAGAACATTTCTATTCTTGAAAATTACCGTGACCAAATCATAACTCCTCTGATCTCAAAGGTTATTTCCTCGTCGAAACTATATCGCTGCAAGAGGGAAAATGACCCCCTCTCGTAAAAAGCCACTAAAACCCAATAAAAACGCCTCTTCTCCGTTCTGTTTTTCGTTTAGGGACATCGAGAACCTTGTCGGACAGCTCTGATTTTTGGAGAACTCAATGGGATTTAGCCTTAAAACTTTCAGTCGATCTCTTACACCCCATTGACATTCAGCTTTTCCCACTTCTCTTCTTGCTGCTGCTGCCCCAGGAAATACTTTTACGGCAGCTCCAAAGGCAGTGAGGGATTTACATTCTGCTGTACCCCCCCTTCTCGCTGCCTCCAGAATCCCTTCAGGAGGGAGCGCTTGAAGCCAGCAGGAAGGGCAGCAAGAAAGGCTACGGCACGATCAGGACGAGCGAGGCGTTTACATTCCTGTTCATCGCCGCGGAAGTAGGCCGAGTGTAAACGAGGCATTAGAAACACACAGTGCAATCTAGAACAGCAGTATCCCGTATCAGAACCCGTCGATGCATTTCGGGGAACAAATCAGCTGTTAATCTTCCAACTTAACAAACATACGCGTCATGCTCCGAACAAGTGATTGAAAAAAAAAAAAAAATAAATAAACAAATGCGATAAATTCAAAGGGCTGCACATTTTATCTCTCGATAAATCACGTGCCCAAATATAAAAGTCAGGGTGGGGTTGTCAGCTTTTTCCCACATCTGTCAGCCCCCACGGGGCATGTAAAGCATTTCGAACCTTGGGGGCATTTTGCAGGCATCTGTCTTTCGAAAGACGCGAGGAGGAAAACGTGAGTCGCGGCGCACGTTTTGTAGCTCCATTTACTTCACTTGGAGAGTTGAGTTGAGTTGAATGTAAATGGTGCAACTTCCGGCTATTTTTGATCTACATTTGGTGGTCACGATAGGGTTTTTTTTGGTTTCGCAATGGCATCACCCAATACAACTGTTTCGCATAATGTTCCGTTCGTTTTAGGAGTATAATTGGATCGAGGCACACAAGAGTGTGTTGCCAGCGTAACAAGGAATTTTTTTTTTTTTCCTTGAGGGTGGCTGAAAAAATTGCAATAAAATGTAATTTTTAAAAATCAATATAACATACCTTTTTTCTAACCCTTTAACCCTTACAGGCGCAGTGTTCCCTCTCTGGGAACACCAAACTCTCACGTTTTCACTGTTGACAGTCACGAAGAATAGATTGGATTTCTATAAAAATAGTGGCGGGGACAGCTCCACGAGAATCCTTAATTTTTTAACACGGCATTTCCCGTGAAAAAATTTTTACGATTATTTTTAACAGCACCGACATCTGCTGAAAAATGGAAGAATGCGAGAACAGCTGGATGGATTGCCCAATTCTGAAAAAAAAAGGGCAGCCGCTGCCATCGCTCGACTTAACTACCAGCAAGATGGCGGACGATCGAAACGTTCATCGCGTGCCACAGATCTAGATAACCTTTTTTGTCGCAGCTGGCTGTGCGGCACAGCGATGAACGTTTCGATCGTCCGCCATCTTGCTGGTAGTTAAGTCGAGCGATGGCAACGGCTGCCCTTTTTTCAGCATTGGGAAAGGGTTGCGCCTCAAAGGGTTAAAGGGGGAGGAAATGAGTTTTATTTAATTATTTTATTTTTCCTAAAAGTGTTCGCATATAAAAGCGAGTTAAGAATGAAAGAAGATATAAAAAGAAATTCATAAATAGAGTTCAAAATCTTTGCAATTAGTAACACACTTTTCATTTAAGTTTGGCTTAGGCTTCAGCTAAATCTTAAATTTCTCAAGAGAAACTTTCAAATGCACCACATCGAAAGTTCACAAAATGACTGTTTTCTAACAATGGACAAGTCTTAAAATGACTGATAACGATCATGTTCCCCAAGCAGGGGCGTAGCCAGAAATTTTTCACGGGAGGGCGGGTTACGACTACTACAACTCATACATATGTATACGTGTGTGTGATAATGTAGTGAAGAATATACATTTTGTATGGCAAAAAATTTCTCATGGGGGTGTTATGACCCTCCTAACCCCCCCCCCTTGGCTACGCCCCTGTAACGATACATATAGACATATACGTATATCATTTTCTGGTTTTCAGTTATTTCGTAAAAGCATTTAAAATCTTAATTTCTATTTACAAAATACCGTTATGCCACTGGCTAATACCCTCTTAATATTTATTTTTCTGCTTTTTACTTACCAAACATGTACCATGTAAGGAAAGTATTGTAATCGTGAGAAAATTCGACTTCGAGATTTTGGTGTATGGACACGTTTTGAGGTCTTCTGAATTCATTTATACTATTTTTACGAGACGTATGTGTGTGTGTGTGTGTAAGTGATCACGATAGCTCCTAAACGGGGCATTCGATTGAGCTCAAATTGGGTATATAAGTTATAAACCACCGTCGCAAGACCGGCATTGATTTTGGTGTGTGTAGGACTTACAGTTTTTCTACAGGGCTACGACAAAAAAAATTTTTACATTATGGCCTATGGGTGCCAGGAATTCTTGAAAGTGCGCTAGCGTTTAAACGGTACATTCGATTGAGCTCAAATTAAACCACCATCGTAAGACTGGAATTGATTTTGATATGTATAGGACTCAGGGGCGTAGACAGGGGGGGGGGGATATCGGGATATATCCCCCCCCCCGAAATTTTTGGATTAGTGATGAAATTCCGTCTATTTATACAGATATAAGTTCATATCCCCCCCCGAAATTTTTTCCAGACGTATATCCCCCCCCCCGAAAAATTTTCCTGGCTACGCGCCTGATAGGACTTGTAGTTTTTCAACAGGGCTACGATAAATATTCCTTTTACATTATGGCCTATGGGGAGAAATTCTCGAAAATGCGCAAGCGTTTATTTAAATGCTTGGTAATGATCTTAATCGTAAGTGTCCGGAAAGTCGATTGGAGTCACTCCAGATTTTTTTTATTTTATTACTTCTTTAAAATAGAGGAAGGAGTTTTTGATGAGCCGATATTGATATCTGTGCTATTGAGCAACTATAAGAATTTATCCTGCGGCCCTGCCAACCGCCCCTTGGCTATGATCGCTTACTAGATTACTTTCCCAATCGCCTATCCTAGCTTTTAATTAACCCGTCAATTATTAGACCTACTTTTTTCCTTTTGCTTCAAGCGTCATCGAATGCTCAGATCACTTAAGCAATTCGCGCTAAAGGCCATTGCACAAATCCAGCGGAAGACGTAGCTCAGCAGGAGGCAAGAGGACAATTTTTCCTCGCTAATTTTACAACTTGAGGTGTCCATCAACAAGAAGTAACTGTGCGTCATCCATCATTTTTCCGGTTTCATCCAAAAGAAAATTCGCATTTACTTTGAAGAATGTTGGAGTTGACGAGAAGAATCTTGAAGTTGTCTACCTACATCGGTTATTATTGAAGATGCAGACTGGATTGTGCATCAACCTTAAAGCAACGTTGATATGTCTTTTTTAGGGGCTGCAAGTATGATGATTTCAGTATCGAAATTACATCACGTAACAATACTATTTCGCCTATTTTCCTTTTTATATTAGATACTAGCTGAAGTACCCGTTCTTCGCACGGGAATGGATGGACTTTTTGATATTACGATTTGTGGTGATTACTATTCATTGTAATAAACAGATATAGTAAAGTGGATATCGCGTTATATTGTGTCCAATAATCATGCATACCGAATTGCAAGGCAATCGTTTGTACGGTGCAGAAGGCCATGCGGCGTAGCGCAATCTAGTGGCGAGTTTTAGCAAAACGGCTACGGCGAAAATATTCTTCGCATTCAGATATCGATGTATACGAATTTTCATGACTATCGGCTGGACAGTCCTGAAGTTCATGTGTTGACGCGACATCTAGTGGTAAGTTATAGGAAAATGGATAGCGCCAAACTCTTCCCCGTGTTCAAATATCTATGTATACCTATTTTCACAGCGATCATTTGCACAGTCAAGAAGTGATACACTGCAGGGCCATCTAGTGGTTAATTAAAGTAATGATTTGCTACAGCGCCGTCAAGTGGCGAGTTATAGCAAAATGGATAACGCCAAAATATTCTCATTGTTCAAATAGCTATGCATACTGATTTTCATAGCGACCGTTTGAATGGTCAAGAATTTGGCCTGCTGCAGCGTTATCTAGTGGCGAGTTAAAATAATAATGCAGTGTCATATAGTGGTGAGTAACATCAAAAGGAACGCAGTTAGAATATATTCTTCGTGCTCAAATGTGTAAGTATAAAAATTTTTATGCCGATCGGTCGAACGGAATAGAAGTTGATGCGTTGCAGCGCCATTTAGCGGCAAGTTACAGCAAAATGGATAGTGAAAAATATTCTCCGTGTTCTAATATTCGCGTGTACCAAATTACATCGAAATAGGTTAGCAAATAATTCGCATAGCAAACGGCTAAACGGAATAGAATTCGACGTTGTGCTGCGGCACCAAGTGGCAAGTTAAGGAAAACGTATAGCATAAAAACCTTCTCCATCATAAAAGACTTAGGTGAACCAAATTTCATGGTGCAACGGTGCTGTAGTTTTTCAACCTCATAAACACATACTAACATTCATTTTTATCTATAACCAGTTTTATTATATATATCAGTCTCAAATAAAATCCAGTTTCAAATCTAAGCCTCGCCAAAGTGTCAACATACGCCATTTTGCAAGAGTTTTTTCAGGGAATCATTCGAAGCATTGACTTAGCAGCAATCAATATGGTAAATGGTTCGATCGCCAAAGAGTAAAGCACGCATTTATTTGAAAAGTGGAATCCCTTAATACAGCCGAATTTTTTAAAATTATCAACTATAATGTATTTTATTCATCGTTACTCCGATGTACTAAATGAGAAGATTTCAATTTTCTGAAATTTGGCGGAATTCCCCCAACTTAAATCAATGTACTCAATCGGCGAGAATTCTGAAGTAAGATCGCTTGAAATCCCTTAATAACTGCATTATTTCTTCAGGGATCATTAAAATTTAACGCTGTATTCTAATAAAACCTTTGCACTTGTTTTCAAAAATCTATTTCCTCAAGCTCTCAATAAATTGCGCCAAGCCGAAAACTGTGCAAACCGCTAGAACTCACTTACTCGAAATCAATATTTCAGCCACTTTATTTTTTCGCCAAACTAAAAAATTTTACACATTAGCCTCGGAAATCTTCAATTCTTATTGTTTTGCGTATAAAACATTTCATTCCTGCTCTGATTTCCCATGCACACGATATTATAATTAAAAAAAAATAACCTTACGAATATAAAGTAACAAAAAAAATCATTATTATTCTTTTATTTTTACTTTGAGAATTTAAAACATTTTATTCGGCAAAATCGCGACACATGGCAACCACGATCCTTATTTCACACTTTTTTCACTACAGGGGTTACAATTACGGAAAGCTTTTTGCGTGGAGAGCATAAAAAAGTCTCTTAAATTCCGGGAACGGGTGGACTTTCAAAAATTTAAAGTGGACTACGATTTATTCTATATTATTTTACATATTTGTGCTAAATTTCAGGCCGATAGGTCCATTTTTGTGGATTTGTATACGAATCAAATCCACAAACAAACAAACAGAATTTCATTTTTATTTATAAGATATAATTGTATTGAGGAACTGAAGTAGCAGATATCAATCGCACATTATTGCTCTTCATTAACTCATCGCCTAAGTAAAAAATAATACAACCATTATAATATGCAAAAAATCTGATGAATGATAAGGAATGGTAATATACTGACATTATGCTTTAAATTGATAGAGTTTTCCCTAATCAGATGTGTCTGGACATAAAAAGCTGTTTATTCTCATCATTTGAATGAAATTGGTTTTCAAATGTCCTTTTTTCTCTAAGTAATTTCATGAGGAATCTTATCTTGTTCCACTTCGACGAGCTCTTGAATGCTAACTTATATTGCATTCCTAAGAATTTTGAATTCAGAATGACTGTAGGTTATTCCTTTAATAATTTATTGAATAATTTTGGGTTGTTCAAAAGGTATGTATTTCTTATAAATATGCCTTGGAATTCTGCCTAATTTAAATACAGAAAACAAAGAAATGCCATGTAACATCTTATCCAGACTATTTCACTTCAATTCTAAAATTCTTGTTGAAAGGGTTCTACAAAATTTTTTCCTGTTAGGTAAACTTATTAGTGTTATGAAACAGATTAAAATACATATGAACCTACCTCCTTTTCCTTTTAATTTAAAATCTTGCAACTTTCTTCAATGCGGATAAATTTAAAGCATATGGTGCTAATAGCACCAGATTTTACATTTTGTATTCAAGGCCGGAGCTGTTAGATGAGCAATTCAGGCATTTACCAAGAGCGGAAAAATTAAGAAACTTGCATAATTTATTCATTCTTGAATTTGCAAATTTCCTATTTTTGTAAATTTACTACATTAATCTGTTTACCCCCCTATATAGCTGGCTAATTTGAAGAAGCAGTGCTGATCACTAAAGACATAATTAACACCCATACGTATTTATATCCGTACAGTCCCTAGAAATACGTATTAACGTCGCTTTACTGTGATTACATGTTGCTCAGATGATCAGAGTATTTAATGCTGTTTACTGAAATAAAGAAATACTGGTCTGTTGACTAAATGTTTAACCCTTTAACACGCAGTGTTCCCGCTCTGGGAACACCAAACTCTGACGTTTTGACTGTTGCCAGTCACGAAGAATAGATTTTATTTCTATAAAAATAGTTGCGGATGACATAGCTCCACAAGAATCCTTTACTTTTTAGCCCGTAAAACAATGGTCACGATTATTTTCAATAGCACTGATGTCGGCTGAAAAATGGAAGAATGCTAGAACAGCTGGATAGATTGCCCAATGCTGAAAAAAGGGGCAGCCGTTGCCATCGCTCGACTCAACTACCAGCAAGATGGCGGACGATCGAAACGTTCATCGCGTGCCACAGATCTAGAGACCCTTTTTTGAAGACAGCTGGCTGCGCCGCACAGCCTCAAAGGGTAACCCTTTGAGGCACAACCCTTCCCCAATGCTGAAAAAAGGGCAGCCGTTGCCATCAGTCGACTTAAATACCAGCAAGATCCAGCTGTTCTCGCATTCTTCCATTTTTCAGCAGATGTCAGTGCTGTTAAAAATAATCGTGACAATTTTTTTAACGGGAAATGACGTGCTAAAAGTAAAGGATTTTCGTGGAGCTATGTCACCTGCAACTATTTTTATAGAAATCGAATCTATTCTTCGTGAATGGCAACAGTCAAAACGTCAGAGTTTGATGTTCACAGAGTGGAAACACTGCGCGTTAAAGGGTTAAAACAAATTCTTCTAAAAATAGATGACTTTTTAACTTTATTTCTCTTGTACAAATAAATTTTAAAAAATTATTTTGCCGCACAGCCAAATAACATTTTGCGGAATGTGCGGCACAGCCAGCTGTCGTGAAAAAAGGGTCTCTAGTTCTGTGGCACGCGATGAACGTTTCGGTTGGTTGTGTGTGATTATGGGCAACGCTACTCTAGGGCGATCTGCCAAGGGGGAGATGCCTTGGTAGGAGAAACTTTCTAAGGGGTTCTAACGCGTATTCACGTTACATCTGGAGAAAACCTACCAAAACTCCAGACCGTTAATTCGACAGCCGCGCGATGGGACCCGAACCCGGGACCTTCACGCTTCGGCCATCTACCATTTTCAGTGCGATAACCACTGTGCCGTGGATGAACGTTTCGATCGTCCGCCATCTTGCTTGGTAGTTAAGTCGAGCGATCGCAACGGCTGCCCCTTTTTTCAGCATATGGGAAAGGGTTGCGCCTCGAAGGGTTAATATTCATCGGAAACAAACAATAAAGTAAGACTATCTAAAAAAAACTTTGACAGAAATACTGAGATAACCGTGACATCAAAGGGAAAAAGAAATGCAATTTTCTTCTGAACAGCTCTGTGACCATACATATACATATTTATGAGATCTCGTATATCTGATTCGGGCAGACACCTCCAAGCGACTTGAAATGTGATCGCACGCGAGCTTTTTGTGAATGGAATCTGATACGAGTATAGAATACTGTGTAGAATGCACAATCAGGTGTTCTCAAGCAGAGTGGAAAACAAACACGGAATGCCTTTTGTTGTCTATAGGCTTTTATTTGTTTTCTCGGCGCATATTTAATTGTAAGATATTATATCTCAATGAGAAAATGTAGTTTTTTTACTTTCCGAACATGTACCATGTAAGGAAAGTATTGTAATCATGAAAAAATTCGACTTCGAGATTCGGTGTTTTGACACGTTTTGAGGGCTTCTGAATCCATTTATGATATTTTTACGAGATGTATGTATGTATGTGTGTATGTGTGTGTGTGTGTGTATGTGTGTTTGTGTGTATGTGAGTGAACACGATAGCTCCTGAACGGAGCATTCGATTGAGCTCAAATTGGATATATATGTCATAAACCACCGTCGCAAGACCGGTATTGATTTGGGTGTGCATAGGACTTATAGTTTTTCTACAGGGCTACGACAAAGATTTCTTTTACATTATGGCCTATGGGGGGAATTTCTTGAAAGTGCGCTAACTTTTAAACGGTAGATTCGATTGAGCTCAAATTAGGTATATATGTTATAAACCACCGTTGCAAGACCGGTATTGATTTTGGTGTGTATAGGACTTATAGTTTTTCTACAGGGCTACGACAAAGATTTCTTTTACATGATGGCCTATGGGGGGAATTTCTTGAAAGTGCGCTAGCGTTTAAACGGTAGATTCGATTGAGCTCAAATTAGGTATATATGTTTTAAACCACCGTTGCAAGACCGGTATTGATTTTGGTGTGCATAGGACTTATAGTTTTTCTACAGGGCTACGACAAAGATTTCTTTTACATTATGGCCTCTGGGGGGAAATTCTTGAAAGTGCGCTAGCGTTTAAACGATACATTCGACTGAGCTCAAATTGGGTATACATGTTATAAACTACCATCCTAAGACCGGTATTGATTTTGGTGTGTATAGGACTTATAGTTCTCCTACAGGGCTACGACAAAACTTTCTTTTATATTATGGCATAATGGCATATGGGGAGAAAATCTTGAAAGTGCGCAAGCGTTTGAACGGTGCATTCGATTGAGTTTCAATTTGGTATATATGTTTGAATGAATCATCGATTAAAATTCATTTAAATGCTTGGTAATGATCTTAATCGTAAGTGTTCGGAAAGTCGAGTGGAGTCACTCCAGATTTTTTTTCCTTTGCTGTCTGTATTAGAATATTTTTGCCAAAGGCTGTTGTTAAAATAAATAAATAAATAAATAAAGTATAATAGGCGAAACTTTATGACCACAGTATCACAGTTCATAGTATTTCCAACATGCTCAGAACAATTTTTTTAGAAAAAAAATATGATATTTATTTATTATAAAAACACTTTTACTTTATTTTTCGTAAGCCATTAACGTCAGACTAAATTGCATTTACATTATGTTACAAATTAAAAGGTGGAATAAAAGGATTTGTAATATAATCTTTATGATATATGCATGCAGTTTATTTTTGAGTTTGTTACATTTTAAAAAATCGGAACTTGGATGTTTTTTCTTTATTGAATATTTTTATTTATTTTAATAAAGTTTAAATTTCTGGTCGTTTTTAATTTTGTTTTCAAACAATTTTTTTTTTCGAAATCAAAATTTCATAACTCATGATTAATTCAATAGAAAATGATTAAATTTTAATTTTCTATTAAATATTATGTAAAAATAAGAAGTAATGAAAAGAATTGTTAAATATAGAAGAAAATTTAAGCAAAAAAAATGAAAACTCCAGTTTTTTTAAATAAAACTAACATAAAATCAACTACATGCCTTTGTGTAGAACAGTGGTTCCCAACTCAAACCACTGGTAACATTTCCGTTTCCAATTTACGCACGGACCACTTAAAGGAATTCTTTCCGTGAAGGGTAAAAAAGAAAAAAAAAAAGCTTTTTGCACAAGATGTAACGGCAAAATGAAAAATTAAAAAAAAAAAAGAAAAAAAAAAAAGGAGAATGTTATTTCCACTCACTCATTGATGCTAATAACAGTTAATCAACCCCGTTTACATATAGCCGAAGACAAAAAATTGACTGAAATTCTACATTAATTTATCGTATTATATTTAATATTTTCCCTATTTTGCAAGTATTTTTTTTAAATTCTATAAAAACAATTACGCTTTTTGTTTTATTTTACCTCATGAAATTGTGAAAACGCAATTATTTTTAAACATTCACTCACTGTATGCACACAAACTTAGAACTTGTTCGTGGACCACCAATTGGAAATCACTCTTCCAGAATATGACTTAACATTTGAAAATTATATTAGAAACTAAAAAAAAAAATCACGGCTGATAAATTTTACTAAGAAAATTCCTTCGAAAATTCTCCAATAATGTTTAAATATCAGGCTGTATATAACGGAATAGTTTTGACACGATATCAGTTTTTCGAGATCATTCGCAAGAAAACATGTATGGCAATTTCATACAATTTAATAATTGTGTAATGCAACAGTTATCCTTTTCGAAATAAGTTTGTACAAAAATTATTTATGAGAAAAAAGCATTTTTAAAAATGCATGCCACTTTTAGTACAAATTATACAAATACCATCCTTTCTTTTTCCAGTTCTAATTAACGCATAAGGCAAAACAGAACCTGGTTTGTAAAGCTAATGAAATACTTCATAGAATAAAGCATTGTGCCAATTTACCAAATTAATCGAAATGAGGTTACTAAAATGTGTCAAGTCCTTAAAAACTGGATATCTCCACAAAAGCTCTACTATAAAACTCATGCAAATTTTGAAACTTTAAAAAAAAAGTATATTTTGTGTCATGTTCCATGAGATTTTGCTATGCGTGTATCGTATAGCAGATTGTTAGATTAGACAACATGTATTCTTGCTTAAAACGTGTTAATTGCGATGTGAAATAATTCTGTTTGCCAGTTTGTCAGTACTCTAACTGCTTTAAATGTGCATCGGTAAATGATCTAAAATTTATTTATGCTAATTAAAACGAGTATATGTTGTATTTATACTTCTTTTACAGGAACACACAAAAGAATTCCAATATGCATTACGATCCATGGCAGTTTAGATGTATATTAATCCAGTTCAAACACAATAATAAAAGACCGCATCGAAAAAGATGGACATAACATTCCTAACTTTTTCACAGGGCGTCAGAAAATTACATTATTCAAAGTCTTGCCAAGTGATCGCCCGGTTTGGCTGCAATTAAAGATCTCGCCAAATTTGGCTCCAGAGAGTTTCCAAAGTCATGATACAAAATTTAGCAAATTATTTTCTGACGTTGACTATTAATCTTTGCCTAAATTAAAGCACAGAATAGTAGATTAATCAGAGCAGATGTGAATAACAAGAGATTACGCTGCATTGACTGCGATTGAATGAAGTACCTTAGTGACACTGTACTAGAATTTTCGCCATGCAGCCGTGTACGCACCTGAAAGGTAATTATGTTGTGAAGTGCTTTATTTTCAATGTCTAATTTAACAATGTGCATAAATTACCTTCCTTATTGACATTTTTTATATTTAACCGAATGCATCATGCAGAAGTAGAGCCCAGTTTATAAGTAGATTAGAATGTTTATTTTCGTATCCTAACTAATATTATAAAAGCGAAAGTGAGTTTGTTTGTTTGTTAGTTACGCTTTCACGCCTAAACCGCTGAATCGATTATGATGAATTTTGGTATAGAGATAGATGGGACCATGCAGACGGCTATAGGCTACTTAGAATTTTAGACTTTTAATTACTTTTTAATTATTAATTAAAGAACGTTTTTACGTTTCCATGCTTGGCGAGTTTCTCCCGCATCAAATGATTCATGTTTTGAGCTAACAGGGATGCTGTTACTTCAATAAAGAATCGCGTGCATTTGAAAAACATTAAATACCACGGAAATTATTCCAGTTTTACACCACATCTATCTATCTATAATAATAAAAATGAATGTTTTCCAGACAAATCTACAGAACGCAGAGCTTTGAAAATTGAGCATAGCCCATCAGTAATGCGCACCTGAGGTTAAGAATTTTGAAATTTTAATTACTTTTTAAACTATTAGTTAAAAACCATGTTTAGGTGGTCATGCTTGGTAAGTTTCGCCCGCACAAAATGATTTATGCTTTTGAAATAAAGCAGAAATTCTATTTGCAGAATCGCGTGCATTTGAAAAACATGAACAGGCATGGAAATTACATTAGTTTTACGCCAAATTAAAAAGCATAAGAAAGAAAAGTCCATATGTGTTTCTTAAAAGGTCATAAATTTCCAAATCCTACCAATAATATAAATGTGTACGTTTGTGTGTTTGGATGCTTGTAACTGAATCACGCAAAACTGGCCGAACGGATTTGGATAAAATTTGGAATTAAGATAGCTTATACCCTGGATTAACATACAGGCAACCTTTCATGCACATAGCATAAATAATTCTTTTACAAAGACACTCAAAACAATTCTAGTGCATTACGCTCTATGACTATTTTTTAGCTACTGAACCGATTCTAGAACTTTTTTCACTGATTGAAAGTTACACTATTCTTGAGTATTATTGTTTGTTTGTTTGTTTGTAGATTAAGGCCGATTGACTGCACTAGTGTAATAGACCTATATAGGGACTACCCTCTGTGGGGGACTTTCTAAGGGATCCTAGCCCATATTTACTCGAGGTTTAGGAGGGAACCACGGAAAACTACGAACGGCTTGGTCGGCAGGCTCGACCGGGGTTTGATTCTGGACCTCCCGCCTTCCAGTTTCGAGAGCAGAACCTCTCAGCCCTTGCTAGGGCCCCGAGTATTATAGGCTACCTTTTATGCATATATCACAAATAGTTCTTTTACAGGGATACTCATAAGAATTACATTACTCTCTAGGTGTATCTCAGTAACTTCTGAACCGATTCCAAAACTTTTTTCACTGATAGAAAGCTACACTATTCCTGGGTATTATAGGCTAAAATTCATGAATGTAGTATAGTTCTTTTATAGGAACACCCAAAATAATTCTAATACATTACGCTCTATGTGTATATCTCTAAAACTTTTTCACTAATAGAAAGCTGCACTATTCCTGATTAACATAGGCTAAAATTCATGAAAATTGCATAAATATTTTTTTACAAGAACATTTAATATAGCTCGCAAATATTGTCGCAAATATTGTTCTTAAATAATTATAATATATATCTCTATTCGCTAAATGCGTAAGAAAAATCTAAATTTAGTAACTCTGCACTCTCTTATTTTAAATGAAGTTCTACCATGTCTTATACTTCATTTAAAATATGTAAAAAAAGAAATAATATTTAAATACAGCCACTTGTGTCTATATTGTGAACATATTTGTTATTCACCCATGCTTCATTTCTCCCTGGACCTACCCAGACAGCACATAAGCTTAAATCAAGCTTGACGTTTCTTTGAATTTGACGCATTAATGCAAGCTTGACAGTTCAACTCATTCTAAGCTGGCAGCAAGCTTGCAGGAGTCAAGTTGAATTGTCAAGCTTAAATACAGCTTGATTTAAGCTTGGCAATTGCTACTCGCTTAATTTTTCCTTTTTAAAGGAGCGTTGATGGCGTCATCTGTGAAAGAGAATGGACATTAATTGTCTAGCGTCCTCAAATTTGCTGAAAGTTCGTAAAATATGTGTTTATTTTATTACCAGTGCCATATTACCGGCAAGGCAAACGGGGCAACTGCCCAGTGCCTACAGATTTTAGGGCCCAAAAATCTTACATCTTACACTTTTGTAGTTTTAAAATAAAATTACAAAGGATAAAAAAAAATTCAGAAGTTAAATAATTTTTTTAATTATAAAGTATGAACAATGAAAATAATTCAAATTTACATTTGTATAAATTAATTTAAACTTATTTTTAATTCTTCGAAATGCTCTATATCGATATAGCGTACCAATATGTAGGAAAATAACCAACCACATTTGTAAAGATAATTTTTAGCGTTAAAAAATAGCAAAATTTTTCAATTATTTGTTATTATAAGAAATATTTACAAAAATGACTAAAGTGTTTGTATTCCATACATGTTATGTTAGCAACTGTGATACAGCATTTCGAAGTAACGTTTAACTATCCGTTTCTTTGATTTCAGATTACTTAACACAAAATTTGTGTTAAGTAAGTAAACCCATTCTATATTTCCAAATATGAAATTCTTCAAAATAAAATACAATTATACTACGAAATAGATTTCAAAATCAGTCGTTTGTCTCGATTTTGGCCAGCGGCAGAATTGCTCATGAGTGTTGCGAAAGTTTTAAAACATGTGTTGCTCTTAAGTTTATATTATGTTTATTTCCCTATTAGTAGAGTATCTAAATCACACATAACATTATTTTAATTTTGATGCATCCCATGGAAAAAAAAAATAAATAAATAACATATCGCCCACTTATCAATCTGGACAGAAAACCACTTAATAATTCACTTCAAACTTTAGTCATAACTACACAAGGCTCCGGTGGCTGAATGGATAACGCGCTCGACTATAAACCGAAAGGTCCCGGGTGCTATTCTAGCCACGGACACTCGATGGAAACAGATTAAAATAACTTAAAATTACAGCATAGAGGGGGGAAATGCGCGGAAAAATAAAGTATGTGGGGCGCGGGCGCCCCGTGTATTTAGAATTTTTTTTTTTTTTTTTTTTTGGAAGATTTTTTAAGCTTGAAATGTCAAGCTTAATGCAAGCTGGGCAAGTGTAAACTAGAACACTTGATTCAAGTTTGCATCAATCTTACACGCCTGGAATTTTCAAGCTTAATTCAAGCTTATTGACTTGATAAATCAAGCTTGCTGCAAGTTTGATGCAAGTTTGCTGTGCTGGCTGGGTAATTCTAAAGCCGACGCGGACGAAGTCGTGGTAACAGCAGTATATATATTTTCCCCCTCCCCCCCATTTCATCATACTTAAAAAACAAACACGCACACGCATACACCCACAATTATCCAAATTATGATTTAGTTGTTCAATTATTGAAGCAGTTTATTACTTATTTAACTACCTCTTTATACACAATCTCTATAGATTCATTAAGCCATGGTGTAATTTGTCCCAGAAATTTAAAAACGAACACATACAAAACATTCTACACTTATCAGAAATCAGACAATAATTAACTTTTTTTTTTCATTTTTTTCCCCAGCTTTATTCATAAGGGTAGACCGTTACAATATTTCTTTCTTTTTTTCGAATTTTAAAGCAATGTATATCCGTCCAATGCACGATTTCTCAATAAATTAGAACACACTCTCCCACAAAATGATTGAAATGTACTGAAAATTTGGAATTTATTTGCATGGAAATCATTTGTTAATAAACTCAAAAGCGTATTGTTAAACTAATTTCTTCCGAGCCAATTTTGAATCCATTGAGGTCAAAGCTTGTGCGTTACCTTTAAAAATCCCGTAAGAAATGCATGTTCTGAAACTGCACCCAGAATTTTTTTCTAAGCCGGGCAACACCCACACGACATGTTCGAGTTTAATTACATTTACCGTGAATTTTCCGCTACAATACGGTATATTTTAAAAGTGAAATTCTTAGATCTTATTGATGGTCTACTAATGCAATTTTTCCACGAAACGCCCAAACGTGAGCAGAGTCTGACCTTGATTAACAGTTACAGCGTGATTCTTTACCTAATTAACTATGCAACTAAATAGTGAAAAAAAAAAAATGGATATTTCTATGACAGGAAAGATAAATCACGACAAACGCTTCGATTATGAAACACTTTCCAACATAACCGCCAAATTTGACAATATAGTGTCGCGAAGTTAAAATTTATATACGTCATAACTAAATAAAAATGGTATCACTATTGATGTAATTTTTCAAGACCCAATAAAAAATAAAGATTTGGATGTTATTTCCGTTCTTTAAATGAAGAATAAGCTCTTATAAACGTTTAATATACTTACTGTATTGTCCTTGGAGTATATCACTGCCTCTAAACTGTGCTATAGAACGTAATGTGCTAGAACTCTTTCGAATGCTCCTTTAAAAGAACTATAAATGCTAGATATACACGGAAAAAAATGTTTTGCTGAACTTAACAAAATTTTCTTGATTCAAAAAAATTTGGTTCGTACTGTTTCAACCGACTAATTTTGTTGGTTTTAACAAAATTTTTGTTTATATTAACAAAATATTTCGTTGAATTAACAAAAATTTTGTTGATTACATTCCGATTACGTGTAAAACCGCTGGACTGCCTGTCCAGTCATGGAGATCTATAAGCAGACTTATGCCAATTTAATTTAAAAAATCAATTTGAATTAATTACCAGTATGTCTTTTGTAATCGTGTAATATTAATATAATGTTATCCAAGATGATTACTTTGCTTCGAAAGGCAGCAACTGGCTGAATTATCATCGCCAACAATTTAAAACCTGCCAAATATTAATGGTCTCAAATATTAGTGATGAATCTACATTTTAAAATCGACTATGGATTTATACATGTAGCATGACTCGTTATATTACATAGATTTCATAGAACGAAACTGTTTGTCGCAGAAACCAGTTTGCAACGTTCTAACTCGTGCGCTTTAATTAAAACAAACTGCAAATGACAATCGGCGATATTTGGCGAAAATATTTGCTTATCCTTTGTGCACCTGTATACCCCCTGTAATTCAAATTTGAAATAATCCTGACACTGGTTTTTAGGCACTCGCGTCATGCATTTTAAAACAAAATTTTATGCGTATCTTTCTTCTTTGAGACATGTAGGAAAATGAGAAAAGAACGTTTTGGCCATCGGCTCCTCTTGAGGGAGGGAGAGGGGACAATAGCTGCTGAATCCTTTCTCAGCATGGTGAGGACATGTCATGAAAAGATCTTATTCCCCAAGTTTCATGTTTTTGAATCAAACAGCTTCGTCTACGCCATGATGAGTGAGTCAGTAAACAAATATTCTCTATATATTTGTGCAGATGTCTAATTTTACAAAAGTTATTTTTTTTTTCTTGAAAACTACCGGGAAATTTTATACTCAATTTTCGTTTTTTCGTTTCTTGTATAACACTGATTTTTAACGATGGTATTATTTAGGGATGTAACGGATAGTGATTTTGCCCGATACCGGATATCGGAAGCTCCTTTGGTTTCCGGATAAGGATATACGGCCGGATATCCGGCACTAAACATGTATTTAGTAATTCAGCTGTGTTTTTTTCATTTTTTTTTACATAATGGTATCAGAACAATAAATTGCAAACATTTTTCACACATCATTAAAGTATTTTTTAATAATTGACCTATAATTTACGAAAACTAAATATCTTTACATATCCGTACATAAAAAAATACTTAAAATGTAAAAAGTTAATATTCTATTTATGTGTGCACTTCTAGCAGAAGCAAATAAATTTTAACGATGACACATTTATTAATGTATCTATAACTGCAGATTATTTTCAAAATGAAATGCATATTTTTTCATTTATTCAAGAATAAGCTATCTATTTTGATAAGATATCTATGATAGATGAGTTATTTTTTAGGTTTAATGCCTTTTTTCAGTTTCAATAATTTAATATTAATTTATATTAAGTCATTTTTAGTTTTATTTTAAGTTAAATTACTTTTAGAGATAGATAAATAAAAAGTAAATCTCTTTTAAATATTTATAATGAAATTATAATGCTTTATTTTGTAGTTTTATACAGGTATGAAACAGAATTTTTCAGGTTATACATTAAATTTCTTTAATCAAAAATAATACTTTTTTAATTACAAGTTAAAAAAACAAAAAAAAATTAATTATGTTTAATTGCTTAGCTTCTAAAATATACGAGCATTCTTTCACAGTACAAAAATTTATATGATACCATATGGGGCGGGGGAATTTGGTGGAGGGGGGGGGGGATTCATTTAAAAAAAATCATTTCAAACATTATTTTGCAAATTTTAAAACAATTTCACTTTTCTACTCTTGATTTCGACATTCCGACACACACACACACACACACACACACACACAAGAGAGATTAGTCAAAGTTCTTTATGTATGGAGTGATAATCATACTGTACAATGCTGTAATAGTAACTAAACTATTTTAAACTGGTAAAATACCATGTTGTTCATTAATAAATATTTCACAAACACATTTTAAATGTACATATTTTTTAACTAGACTTAACTTTAAAAATAAATTGAAACTTGCAGAAAATCATACATGAATTTAAATAACTAAATTCAATTAAAAAATATGTAAAATAAGGGTTAATTTTTAAACATTAGGTATTGGAGACTTCAAATAAAGGAATGTTCACTAAAAGACTGCCATTTAGAAAAAGGATGAATATTGAAAATTTCTCCCTGCCTCTGTAAAAAAAAAAAAAAAAAAAAAAAAAAAATTAGAACAGAATAATTGGAGATTTTTGTTAACTATCCGATTTCCAAAGCAAATTAAAAACATCGGAAAAATTCCATGTGGAGAGATATAAAATTTCTGGAACTACCATGAGAGAAATCTCATATACTGTATGCACATATATTTCAAATGATACTATAAACAGTGCTTATAATTAAACTTCCAGTATAGACAGCAGTCTACAGCCGAAAAGGATGAGAAGATCGCCTCCAAATTTGCATATGGATACTACATGAAACGTGCTTGAGTTTTTTTTTTTTTTTTTTTTTTTTTCCCACAAAATGTTGCACGACACTTTGCAGCATGAAATCAACTCTAAATATTATCCCAACTAGTTTTAAATGTGAAAATAAATACTCAAAAAACTGATGTTAAAAGGATAAAATAAATAAAAAACTTTGTGAAAAAAACACACATAAAAGGTTACTTCAAGGCGTAACGATCGTTTCGACCGAAAATTCGTTCGGTCTGCGTCAGACAAACCCTTCCGTCATACAGAGCAGAGGGAACTGTCGAAATGATCGTTACGCCTTGAAGTAACCTTTTATGTGTATGTTTTTCACAAAGTTATTTATTTTAGATTTAAATGTGCTCAAAAACTACTGAACAAATGTTGAAATTGTGTGTTTATATTGAATGATCCATTTCCAGTGTTAATTTTTTTTTTTCAGTCAAAAAATATATCCCTCTGTCTTATGTATCACTTTATCAAGAATGTTCCAATATAATTTTCCATCCTGTCCCATGTATATTATATAGATCGAACTTTAGTAGTATATAGCCGTATATCCGGCAGAGAAGTCGGATATCCGGTAGTTATGATTCGGATATCCGACGGTATTTCGGATATTGAAAAATCAGCCGGATAGTCCGGATACCGGATTCTTGCCGGATATCCGTTATATCCTTAATCTAGACACAACTAGACTAGGAATCTTGTTGGACGAAACTGAAATATTTCTCACTACTGCATAGGGATACATACCGGATACCGGATCCTTGTCGGATATCAGTTACATCCCTAGTCTTATTATTTATAATTGATTTCGTCTATAACGTACTACTCTTTTAGGTCCCGTGAGAATGCTTTATAACGAACTTGCAACGTGCAGAAAAAGGTAAAAAGGATGCAATTTTGATTCTCAATAAATGCAGTCTTCATTCGAAAGTTCAGTTATGTGTCTTTAGCTTGCATGACCTTCGCATACCTATAAAAGGTGCTTTACTGTAATTGTGATTTCGAAAATCGAATCAGAGCAAAATAATTTATGATATAATAATTAGAATTAACAAACTCGCTAAAAAAATTTAAATATTAAAAAACCGCAGCATTGTGCCATGAAAGAGAGTTTAGTAGTTCAAGGTACTTAGCATATAATCCCCAAAGGTCTATAGTTGTAGCAATGAGTGTAATCGATAAAGCACGATTCAAGTGAGCTTTAATCACATTTTAATTCATGGAAAACATTTCAGTATTATATAAGCCCTTTTTTCGTCTAACTTGCAGCAATCTCCTTATTGAAAGAATTACGAAAGCTTGGGGTGTATTCAATTAAGGTGAGTTTATTTGCTTGTAATTTGTCCAATTTCTGTATTGAGTATAGGTTTTTTTTTTCTCTCCTATTAGCGTTTCTAAATTGCGCTTTTAAATATTTATCACTGTCTGTGCTTTTAAATATCTAGTCTTTTCAGCCCGAATTAAAAAAAAAAAAAATTTCGAGCTCTATTATTTTTCTTTATTTTCGTTCTGTTGGATGGAACAGGTTGTTGGCATTTAGTTTAATAAAATTAGGTTATTTTGCTTTTTAGTTTAATTAAATTAATTACTTTAAGTGTTGATATGCCTGCGTAACCGGCAAATTTTAATAAAACTGTAAATTAGAGAAGGGGGGGGGGACCTGGAAGTTTTGCTGTGTCTTTGCTTTGCTTTTACTTTTGCAATTGAATGCTACTGACTTAAAAAGGCTATACAAACAAGACTATTTGCATGATCCTCAATGATTAGAGATTTAATAAAGTCCATCAGAAATGTGTATAATTTAAGAAGTCAAGTATCGGCAATGAAAATATCAGCTAAGAATAAAATTTGGTTGGTGCTATTTTAAACGAATAATTTTGTTGTTTTTTTTAACAAAATTTTTCGTTGGATGTTATATTAACAATTTTGTAGATTCAATAAAAATATTTCTTTGAAAAAAAAAAAAATTGTTGAATCGGAAAAAACATTTTTCTTCTTCTACTACGTGTTTTTTTTTTTTTGGGGGGGGGGGGAGGGGAGATTGGGGGGAGCATTCAGCTCTGAAAGAAATAATTTTTAAAATCTTCAAATTTTAGTAGAGTTTGGAATTTCCTTATTACTCTTTTATAATTCTTTAAACAATTTTATATATTAATTTTTTAGAAATAAACATACACTGAAAAAAAATGTTTTGTTGATTCAACAAAATTTTGGTTGTCTCTATTTCAAAGAAATATTTTTGTTGAATGAATGATATTTTTGTTAATTCGGGTGAAAGACCGCCAATCAAATTTTCTTAAATCAACTAAATTTTGTTGAATTCAACAAAATATTTTTTTCTGCGTAATAGAGTTCTTTTTCTGATATTTAGTCTTAGCAGAATTTCATGTCAAATATGTATCACAATTAAGTCCCGCGTCTAAGGCATCGACCCTCATTCACCCAGACAGACAATCCTCACGTAACTTTGCCTAGGTATCACTCGAACTTAAAAATTGCTATATAGTGAGAAAACAGCTTTATGATTAGAAAGGCAAAATGTAATTCTCCTAAAACATCGTTTTCCTTAAAAAATATCACTATTAGCTGCATAATTATACAAATACAATTGTTTTCAGTTTTTATGGCATTCTGAAGTTGGTACACTGGCTGATTAAAAACTCTTGGGGGGGTGATGTAAGGGGTTGTGGTGGTTGTTGTTGTTCCTTATCCCCCTTGGTGCAGATATACTACACCAAGCACTTTAATAACAATCCAGACAGCAAGTCCAAGAGATCTTGTTGCACAATAGATTCAAATACTTTCTCCTGGTCGTCCGACAATTGTCTCAAGGAGAGGCTAATGCAAAGAAGGAGATGGTCAGGAGAAGCAGGAAATGAACACGTGCAGGGTGGAAAATTTTTCTCTCTTCCGGAAAATTTGAGGCAGTTCAGATGACCAGTTCGGAGTACGGTCAAAGCAGTCTGCACGGGTCTAGGCCCTCTGCAAGACAAGGAAAGGCCAGGGCATTTAACTGAATACCAGGGAAAGGGGAGGTAGATTTCGCTAGGTAGTGTTGGAATTAATTTTATGGATATTATAAATCTCTGATGGCTGCAAGGTAATATGTGAAGGAATAGCAAGGTCACAAGCACATTTAGCTAGTTGATCAGCAGCCTCATTTCCATGCATCCCAACATGCGAAGGAATCCAATGAAAACAGACAGTTTTGTCAGGTCCCAGATTGATTAACAGCACGTCATTTCCGTAAAAAAATTGTCACGATTATTTTTAACAGCACTGACATCTGCTGAAAAATGGAAAAATGCGAGAACAGCTGGATGGATTGCCCAATGCAGAAAAAAGAGCAGCCGTTGCCATCGCTCGACTTAACCCATTTATGCCTAGCGTCCCTTTTTTGGGACGGCATTATCGCTATCATTCGAAAACGATATTTATTTTTCCTAGCCTTTATTCGCGAGTATTGAACCTCAACTCCACAAAATATTTTAATATGGCAAGTAGGATATTGACATTTCAATTTTTATACATAACGATTTTAAATGAAATAATCCCTTGTTCAAAAAGTTTACATCAGAAATTTATCAATTACTTCCGGTGTTAGCAAAAATCGAAGAAAGTCGCAAAAATATCCAGGCATGAATGGGTTAAGCAGGAAGTTAGCACATGCGAAACGTTCATCGCGTGCCACAGATCTACCCTTTTCTGACGCAGCAGGCTGTGCGGCACAGCCAGCTGCGTCAAAAAAGGGTCTCTAGATCTGTGGCACGCGATGAACGTTTCGATCGTCTACCATCTTGCTGGTAGTTAAGTCGAGCGATACGCAAAGGCTCCCCTTTTTTTTCAGATTTGGGAAAGGGTTGCGCCTCAAAGGGTTAAAAAATGTGCACGAACTTATCTGAAGAAGAATTACACGCACATATCACGAAACAATGGAAATGACAATGTAACGCACGGAATTTTTACCATCTTACAAATGAATGCAAGTCGGTATTCATTCGCGTGTTTTTATAGAGGGGGAAAAAAAAGTCGCCAATCAGTACGCATCAAATATGCATAAAAAAAATTTCGACGAAGGAATTAATATATAAGTTTTTGGTTCAATAACTCACGCTTGAGCTACTGCATAGATGATCAGCAATTAAATGTATGCAATTTTTTTTTTTTTTTAAGTTCTGCTTTCGTTTACTTAAGCTTGTTTTCAATATGATTTTTGTTTGACTTTTTGCTGTCACATAAACAGAAAAATACAGAATGCCAAAATCTTATGCTGAGTTTGATTAAAAATTAGAAAAAAAAATAATTTAAGTATGTTTCCGGTTATTACAAGCATATTATAAAACTTGACGCATTATTCTATGAGTAATGATTAGTATTTTCAAAATTTAAAAAAGTTTTGTTTAAAATTGAGGGTAAAAAAAATCTTCAATGAGTCACGATTTGTCGCTTTTTTTGAAATTACTGTATTACGTTCACAGAAAAATATGAAGCAAACATCAGTTTAAATTACAATGGAGTCAACTTAAGCGAGAGATGCGTTCCAAGACCCTCGTGTAAGTCGAAATTTCGAGTTATGAAATAGGATATAGAGACGACTTTTTTAAAACACATGCACAGTTATTTTAGACACTTATAAGCACCTTTAACCCTTTAACGCGCAGTGTTCCCGCTCTGGGATCACCAAACTCTGACGTTTTGACTATTGCCAGTCACGAAGAATAGATTGGATTTCTATAAAAATAGTTGCGGGTGACATAGCTCCTCGAGAATCCTTTACTTTTTAGCACGTCATTTCCCGTAAAAATATTATTTTTAACAGCACTGACATCTGCAGAAAAATGGAAGAATGCGAGAACAGCTGGATAGATTGCCCAATGCTGAAAAAAGAGCAGCCTTTGCCATCGCTCGACTTAACTACCAGCAAGATGGCGGACGATCGAAACGTTCATTTTGTGCCGCAGATCTAGAGACCCTTTTTTGACGCAGCTGGCTGTGTGGCACAGCCAGCTGCGTCTCTAGCTGGGTCTCTAGGTCTGTGGCACGCGATGAACGTTTCGATCGTCTGCCATCTTGCTGGTAGTTAAGTCGAGCGATGGCAACGGCGGCTCTAATTTCAGCATTGGGAAAGGGTTGCGCCTCAAAGGGTTAAGCCATTCCCTATCTATATCGTTACCATTTCCCACATTAAGTTATGAATAAACAATGTATTTAAAAAAAGCAGCGTTATGCACTATAATATTGCACAGTACTGTACGGTATTGTAAATGCACAAAATGAACGATCAGTAGGAGAGAGAGACATAAAGTACAGTACTGTATGCACAGTATGCAGTCATAATAGGAAAGTACAGCACTTTAATAATAATATTATACTATGCAGTGATTATTGCACTGTACTGCTGTAATAATAATTACTGTAAAGTACAACACAGTACTGTAATAATAATTATAACTGTATTGTACTGTGCAGAATAATATTGTAACCCGTGCTTCTGCTGGCGCGGGTTACAATACTTACTATCAGCGAAAATTTTCACGTCGCAGGCGAGGAATTCGCGTTAGCTTTCAAATAAGTTACTTGTGAAAAACTCCGTAAAGTCCAATTCGTGTAAATCAAATCGCGTTGTACTGTACCTGCTAATCACGTAATACAGTGGAGTTATCTGTATTACATGATAAGCTTATAGACAGATGCATGATTTCCTACTATCATTATTACTGACAGCTCAAACATTTAAGAGCATGCAAACATGCAAGAAATTTCCCAGTATTTCAAAAAAGCCCAAAAATAAAATTGCAGATAAATAAGAAGTTTTCAAGCATTTTAAATAAAACACACTAATATATAAAAAATAAGAGAAAAAAACTAAGCAGAACATTGAATATAACATGCGCACTTTGGAAAATGCTAATTTTCACCCTTTTACAAATTTAGACAGCTTCGTCACATCAGGCGTATATGTAACCTGATGGAGGGGTTAGGCTCCACGAGAAAGAGAGACATAGTGCTGACTCAAGCCCCTGTTTTTTTACTTGATAGCTGCTCCAGTGTCTGTATTCATTTACAAGGGGGGGGGTCTATTCTCAGCAAATCGGTTGAAAAGCAAAGCCGTTAAATCTGCCCCGCCTTAAGGAGGAACCTCAAGGAGGAGCGTTGACGGGTTCTTATGGTTGGATAGGAACAGATCATAAAGTTGCTGTAGCATTCGGAAAAAATCCACTCTGTCAGGACAGTTGATATCTAACCACCGACTATTTTCGAAACAACCGGGGGAGAATTGATCTCCATACTTGGTAGTGTACCTTAGTGTAATTCCCGATGATAAGCGCCAAAAGGAGTGTTAAACACGCCAATATAGGACACTAGCGAGAACTTTCTGCAGTTGGAAATGGATAATTGAGCCGGCCAGCCTATTTTGGGAACTCTGGGGAGTGTACTTATGAAGTTTAACTTACCTCGGAAACCAGGTTTAACCTTAAATCGCTCTTTTCATAAAAAATATTAATGCTGTCCATTTTTTAAAATTTTAAATCTTCTTTTCGTCAGGAGTGGGGTAATTCGGATTTTAGGCAAGATTTAATTCTATGAAACAAGTATGATTAAAAAAAAAAAAGATTCAAATTACTTCACCATAATGAAAAATTATAATTTATTCGCATTCTAAATTTGTAGGGTTTAGCAAATTCTCTTTAAATGTAGCAGATAACGCCAAGCTGAGTTCAGTCTCGGGGGACTTATTTTTTGACTCCAAACTTAGCGATAAATCGGCAAAAGTGGCCTACTTTGACGACCTTTGACATAAGCTGGTACCAGCAAACCTTTCCAAGCTATACTATTATCCCCAATGAAAATAGTAAGGTTTGACAAATTCTCGCCAAATTTAGTAGATGTCGCCCAGCCGAGTTAAGTTTAAGGATCTGATTTTCTCACGCCAAACTTGGTGATGAATCGCCGTAAACTGGCCAACCTTGGCAATTTTCGACATTAAGACCAGCGCCGTTACTGGCACCCCTTTAATCACTGGTTTAAAAGCATGATTTTTTTTTCCAATTTTCGGGATGTTATATCACCAGAACGTGACCAAATTAATATGGAACCACCCCCCTGAGCTATCGCTTCTTCAAGAAAAAAGAATTTTTGAAATCTTTTTTCAACACAGCCAGCTGTGTCGGAAAACTTCAACAGCTCTGCGGCCCCATATGTGCTATTCTATGAACCGCCATGTTGTGAGTAGTTAAATAAATTGATGGCAACGGATGCACTTAACCTTATTTTTTGCGACTAGTAGCGAAAGCGCTGAAATAAGGTGGTTCCAAGGCGCAACCACCGCGCGTCAAGGGGTTAACCCTTTCCCGGATTTTCCCGAGCTGAAGTTGGGCAGGCGAAATGTAACATCCTGGCTCATCCCGAATGAAGCTCGGGCAATATGAATAGATTTTGTTACATTAATTTTTAGGAAATTTTGTATGAGAATGGTGCTACAAAAATATGTATGTATGAAAATAAGCATGAAAAATTGACATTTTTGGATCCATAATCACGAAATAAAATGAGCCTCGATGAGGTTAACCCTTTAACGCGCGGTGTCCCCGCCGTGAGGACACCAAACTCTGACGTTTTGACTGTTGCCAGTCAAGAATAATAGATTTGATTTCTATAAAAATAGTTGCGGGTGACATAGCTCCACGAGAATCCTTTACTTTTAAGCCCGTTCATTTCCTGTAAAAAAATTGTCACGATTCTTTTTAACAGCACTGACATCTGCTGAAAAATGGAAGAACGCGAGAACAGCTGGAAAGATTGCCCAATGCTGAAAAAAGGGGAGCCGTTGCGGCTGCCCTTTTTTTCAGCATTAGGAAAGGGTTGCGCCTCAAAGGGTTAAAAGACTATTCAACATAGTTTATCACTGAGACAACAACAAACATGGTGATGATAAGTCTTTCATCATCAATTTCTACCTCATATAACCTTGAATCTTAGTTGCTTTGCATACTTCCGTTCGTCATCAAATACCGACTGAATTTATATCCGTTTCAATGCCGTCGGTGACAAACAGAATTCCTATCGAATGAAGAGATTAAAAACATTTTCATCTTCTCGTAACGTATATCGCCTTGATCCTTTCCATAATGTCGCAAAAACCCTCCACTACAAAACACACAGCGTAGAAAAGATATTACTGTATCAGGACTACGAACACGGGTCGTGTATCAGTAGTGCAAATCTACAAAATCTCTTCACGCTTCTATATTTAATCGTCTTAAGCATCGCGATTAATACAATAATTCCACGGTGCGTTATTACGCACGTCTGAATATGCCCGAGAGCGTTTATCGGCGTAGCACTTTGGATGGTACGTCTTTGTGCAAATGGTCCATGCTGCTCCGCGGAACTGAAGAAAACGTGTTTAAGTTGTGTTCTGGGTTATTTTGGTCATAACCAATAGAGATGAGTTCGGGCTCATTTTTTGAAGCCCGAGCCCGAGGACTTTTAATCCGAGCCCGAAATTTCAGCTAAAGATAAATAAAATGCAATTACTTCAATGATAGAATACGGTAAATTTTGCCGTTTTTGCATATTAAAAACAAATATAGTTGTAAACTCTTAAATGCACTTTCTAATTCTCTATATCCACGTTTATCAAACAATAACAATAACGTTTCAATTTTATTATAAACTAGCTGAAGTACCCGTTCTTCGCACGGGAATGAATGGACTTTTTGATATTACGATTTGTTGTGATAACTATTAATTGTAATAAAGAGATATAGCAAAATGGATATCGCGTTATATTGTGTTCAATAATCATGCATACCGAATTTCAAGGCAATCGTTTGTACGGTGCAGAAGGCGATGCGGCGTAGCGCAATCTAGTGACGAGTTTTAGTAAAACGGATACGGCGTAAATATTCTTCGCATTCAGATATCGATGTATACGAATTTTCATGACGAACGGCTGGACAGTCCTGAAGTTCATATTATGACGCGAGACCTAGTGGCAAGTTATAGGAAAATGGATAGCGCCAAACTCTTCCCCGTGTTCAAATATCTATGTATACCTATTTTCATAGGAATCAGTTGTACAGTCAAGAAGTGATACACTGCAGCGCCATCCAGTGGTTAATTAAAGTAAAGATTTGCTACAGCGCCGTCAAGTTGCGAGTTATAGTAAAATGGATAACGCAAAAATATTCTCATTGTTCAAATAGCTATGTATACTGATTTTCATAGCGACCGTTTGCATGGTCAAGAATTTGTCCTGCTGCAGCGTCATCTAGTGGCGAGTTAAAATAATAATGCATTGCAGCGCCATCTAGTGGTGAGTAACATTAAAAGGAACCAATTTGAATATATTCTTCGTGCTCAAATATGTAAATATAAAAACTTTTATGCCAGTCGGTCGAACGATATAGAAGTTGATGCGTTGCAGCGCCATTTAGCGGCAAGTTACAGCAAAAATGGATAGTGAAAAATATTCTCCGTGTTCAAATATCCGCGTGTACCAAATTTCATAGAAATCGGTTGGACGATACTCGCATAGCAAACGGCTGAACGGAATAGAATTCGACGTTCTTCTGTGCCACCTAGAGGCAAGTTAGAGGAAAACGGATAGCATAAAAAACTTCTCCATGATATAAAAAACTTAGGTGAACCAAATTTCATGGTGATCGGTCAAACGGAGCTGAAGTTTTTCAACCTCATACACACATATCAACATTCATTTTTATCTATAAATAGTGTTATTATATCTACCAGTCTCAAATAAAATGCAGTTTAGAATCTAAGCCTCGCCAAAGTGCCAACATATTCCATTTTGCAAGAGATTTTTCAGGGAATCATTGGAAGTATTGACTTAGCAGCAATCAAAATGCGAAATGGTTCAACCGCCAATAAGTAAAGCACGCATTTATTTGAAAAGTGGAATCCCTTAATACAGCTGCATTTTTTAAATTATCAACTATATAACGTGTTTTATTCATCGTTACTCCGATGTACTAAATACGAAGATTTCAATTATCTGAAATTTGGCGGAATTCCCCCAACTTAAATCAATGTGCTCAATTGGCGAGAATTCTGAAGTTAGATCGCTTGAAATCCCTTAATAACTGCATTATTTCTGCACGGATTATTAAAATTTAACGCTGTATTCCAATTAAACCTTTGCACTTGTTTTCAAAAATCTATTTCCTTAAGCTCTCAGTAAATTGCGCCAAGCCGAAAACTGTGCAAACCGCTAGAACTCACTTTCTCTGCATTTCAGCCATTTTATTTATCGCCAAACTAAGAACTTTTACATATTAGCCTCGGAAATCTTCAATTCTTATTGTTTTGCGTATAAAACATTTCATTCCTGCTCTGTTTTCCCATGCACACGATATTATAATTAAAAAAAAATAATCTTACGAATATAAACTAACAAAAAAAAAAAATCATTATTATTCTTTTATTTTTACTTTGAGAATTTAAAACATTTTATTCGGCAAAATCGCCACACATGGCAACCCCGATGGTTATTTCACACATTTTTCACTACAGGGGTTACAATTACGGAAAGCTTTTTGCGTGGAGAACATAAAAAATCTCTTAAATTCCGGGAACGGGTGGACTTTCAAAGTTTTAAAGTGGACTATGATTTATTCTATATTATTTTACATATCTGTGCAAAATTTCAGGCTGATAGGTCCATTTTTGTGGATTTGTATACGAATCAAATCCACAAACAAACAAACAAACAAACAGAATTTCATTTTTATATATAAGATTCCGTTGAGTAGTTACATCAGTGACAAACATTCGTATGTACTTAGATATATTAGATACAAAAAAATACAAGCCATAAATCTCATATAGTGACATTAAAAAATGTTATAATTAAAACACATCCAGAAACGAGATTTTGCATAATAAATTTAAGAAATTTGCATATAAAAGTTTAGTTGATAGGAACAAAATTACTTTTTAAAAATATTTTATGATACGATAGGAATATATACATTGCTAGCATTTAACTAAAAGAGCAGTAAATAATGAGGCCAAAATTTTGAATTAACAGCATTTTAACACACATACTAAATAATGTGTTGTGCTTTTTCATTTGTGTAAATTATGCGAAAAAGCTAGCTTTTTACCCATCCATTATTTTGTTGCAAGTCCTAGCATCACATCAGTACGTTTATTTTTCCGATGAATAACTTTTTAAAATCTGTTTCAAGGAGTATGCTCAATAAAGGAGGCATTTTCCACAGGCCCGAGCCCGAAAGCAATCGTGAATTACAGGGCCCGAGCCCAGTTCGGGCCCGGGCTCGGGCCCGTCTCATCTCTAATAACCAATGACGAACTAAAAAAAAAATTTCTTTAGATCGAAACATGCTGTCATCGCCAGAGTGTAACTATAGTGATAGTGTTTTCTTCTAATGTCTAGTACAGTGGCCCATGGGCGCCCATTTAATTATCTGTTTAAAAAATCACTCAAAATACTGGTGTTAAACGATAAAGTAATTAAAAAACTTTTTAAAAAACACACATAAGAAGTAATAGGTAAGAGGATACGCACGTTTCGTTCAAAAATTGTTTTGAACTTCTTCAGTCCAAGCCCTTGCTTGGACTGAAGAAGTTCAAAACAATTTTTGAACGAAACGTGCGTATCCTCTTACCTATTACTTCTTATGTGTGTTTTTTACAAAGTTTTTTAATTACTTTAATTGTCTGTTTGTTTGTAGACGGGGGAGGGAGTCGGGGATCCTGCCCCAGTTACTGAATTTTAGTGTTGAACTATCAGTCTAAAAAATAACGGAACAACTACATGAAAATTTCCGTAAAATTTTACGGATATTCTCCGCTTATATTTGAATGCCGGACAATTCCCGTGCATCAAAGGTCAGCGCCTCTCTGGAACGGAATTTCTACTGGAGTTTACAGGAATAAAATTCCGTCAATACACGGAAATAGTACTGGTGTGTCAGCTGCCAGCTCGTTTTCCGTATTTTTACGGAAATTATTTTTACAATGTAGTGCCAGTTTGTAAGCCGTAACGGTAACATATATTTTTCCTGTGAGCTGGGGGGGGGTGGCCCCTCCCTGCCCGTAGGTATGAGCACCTATACAGTGGCCTACTGCTTGCCCCTACAAGGAGCGGATATGTTGGTCATCTTTGGCGACTAGTAGGCAGGGCAACGTTGCCCTCCTACGTGTAATCTCTTAATAGGATTAACATTTCGCAGACCAGTTCGCAAAAAAAATATAAAGCAACATATAAACAGGTACTTTGTTTATCGAATCAAATGTGCAGCACACCATCAAAAAATAACAAAGAATCAAAAAATTTGTTGAATTTGTATTTTTTAAAAGAATTTTTCCAGTTATTTATTCAATGGAGCTCTTACATGAATCATGATAAGGAATTGAATTAAAACGTATTGCTCTTAAGTAATTGACATACGCACTTGACACAGAGAAGTTCATCGAGCACTACGGATCTTTTTGGTGGCAATCTCAGTTATTCCTAACTACAAGTTCTTTATTTATTTCAAAGTATATATTTTTTACAGCACAGTATTAGGACGAGCACAAACATCCAACCCATGCCGGATATTGAGTTTAGAATTTTGTATTATGACAAGTCAACACAAGGAGCATTTGCTTACGGGGGAGTGACTTGGCTGGAGGATTTTTTAAGGATATTCACGTTACGTCAGGAGTATTCACGTTGCATCTGGGGAAAACCGACCCAAACGCCAGACAGTTAGACCGACAGCCATGCGACATGCCCGAACCCTGGACCTCTACACTTCGACCATCTACCATGTTCAGAGTCTTATCCATGCGTTCATAGTGGAGCCCAGAATGTGGTAGATGACACGCCAAGCACTGCATCACCTAGACAACGACATGCACAAAATTGAACTAAATTTGATGAAATCAGAGCTGCAGCATGTAAATTTTGCATCCAATTGATGGAATACCATTCGTGTTGTTTAACGCATTTAACCACATTATCTGTATTACTTCTTGATGTTTATCGTAAAAGCCGAAGAAAATAAGAATGGTTATATAACAAAATCATTCATGCACTCACAATTAGAGCATTTCTCCAGTTTAAATATATTTAAACAGAGCACAGTCATCCGCTAATTGAAATAATGTTCGCCGAAAATATTTAGGAAGTCAAAATCAAGTGAAGCATGACACTTATTTTTACTTGTTATTTATCCTCTTACGGACTTTCCCAGTGAGCATTATTGAATTCTTCTTTAATTATACATCTTGAGACAGATGTCGAACTAGTTCTGAAGTTTTAATTTTACTTATTGTTTATTAAGCTACATGGAACGCACATTGTTTATAACTATTTATGTATGGGGTTTAATCTTCCAAATGCTGGAAGGATTAAAAGTGCGTACAATGTTCAAAGCCTGAAGGTAAATCCTCATCGCTTTGAATTGGTGTACTGTCTCTTAATGTTTATTACTCATTACTTACTGTTATTTAAGTAGCTAATTACGATTGCAATAGCATTAAAATACTATTATACGTAATTAGAGTTCTGTTGTTAATTCTGTTCTTTGTTTTACAGTTCTGATTGTTAGTTTAGTCGTGATTACATAATTATCTAACTAATCTATACTCTTAAGACTTAAAATAGAATTACCAATTTTTCCTGCTATTGATATCAAGTAAGTTAGGTTAGGTTATTAAGTTAGGTAAGTTGTTGTAATTAGATTTGTTTAATGTTGGAGGGGACGGGGGGGCTTATCATAAATACGCTTATAAAAAGTTGTCTTTAACATTAAATCTACATAAAATATCCCTTTTAACGTAACATAGTTAATTTTCCAGTGCTTTCTGTTAAGTATTCGTTTGGAATATAAGAAAATTATATATTTTTACTTTTTCTTTTTAAACTTCCGAACGATGAAGAAAAACAGACATCATTGTTATTCATCGTATGGAACTTGAAGAGTTTCAATATATATTTAAGGCTTTAGAAGAAAATTTATTGTACACAGTTTTATAGAAAATGTATTGGATTCATGTCCTTTTTGTTTTTTAAGCTAAAATTTTGCGTAAAATATAAAATGTTTTGGCTATGTGTTTTATGATATTCGACCGAGAATTATGTGCTATACAAAATAGTGCGATTTTTTTTTCTTTTCTTTTGAGCTCATATAGTTATCGCTCTTTTCAGGCGATGGATAAAATGGATTGTTAAGTCTACAAAATAGAGAGGAAACAAATTTTGAGCCGTCCTAGCTTCTCCGTATACACTTCACAAATCTCTCGATCAGGTTCTATGGCTTGGAAATTTCGATGAAAGGCAAAAAAACAGAATGTGCCGAAAATGTGTTTCATCGACTTGACACTCGACTGTTTTAATGACCTGAAAAGAAACTACACAAAGCACAAAAAGAACTAAGCAAGCGGCTGTGCGGCCGCACAGCCCAGCTGTGCCAAAAAACTTTGTGGGGCTAGATGGGTTATTCGATCGGCTGCCATGTCGTTGGTAGTTAAATGGATAGATGGCAACGGCTGTACTTTTTCAGCGTTGGGACCATAGGCGTAGAGTTATATGGGCCCGTGGGGCTCGAGCCCCCCAATAAATTGTAAATAGGGGCTGAGCCCACCCAATAATTTATCATTAAATACAGAAAACTAATTTATACTAACATAAAAAAGTATTCACGCCATTTACAAACGTTTAAAAAACCTTTATTGTACTTTTAAAATTTTTCTTCTTTTGATTTCAATCATGATTTAGTATTCATTGCGACGCCACGTAACACACAATGTTACTATAAGCTGCCCTCGCCAGGCTCTAGTTAATTAAAATCAGATTATGCAATTGAAAGTATGAAATGAAGAAAAGTTCAGATATGTCTAAAATGCACTAATATCTCATCGAAAATGTTTGTTTTTTTTTCTCTCCTTTGGATTTTTTACTTTGCTTCTATTTTAAACTTATAACATGGTAGGAAGAGACTAACATGGATACTTACCTTACATAGTATGTAGAATTCTATGTTAATGAATTATGTAGAATTCTATGGACCCATAGAGCTCGAACGCCTCCAATAATTTACCCTACTATATAGTAAGTCATAGCTGCCAACTACTACGGAATATAATTAACCACTTTTTTTAAACAGTATATTTTTTAATTATTTTTTTCAAAATAGTAACCAGCTCGCGCGCGCAGCACAAAAATGTTGCTATATTTTAAGCCAAAAATCATGTAGAAAAAGGGGTTAATTATATTCCGTAGTAGTTGGCAGCTATGAGTAAGCTATATGTACGTGAATCAGTGGCGTAGCCAGAAATTTTTCATGGGGGGGGGGGTTACGACTTCTGCAACTCACATATATGTATACGGTTGTGTGATAAGGGAGTGAAGAATATACATTTTGTATGGCAAAAAATTTCCTCATGGGGGGTGGTTATGACCCCACTAACCCGCCCTTGGCTACGCCACTGACGTGAATACATGTGGTTGTGGGGCTCGGCCCCCCCCAATAATTTTGAAAACTTTACGCTTATGGTTGGGACCATTCAGCCATACTTTTTTGTGACTAGTAGTAAAAGCGCTGAAATATAGTGGTCTCAAGGCGCAACCACCGAGCGTCAAAGGGTTAAGAGGCATAAAAGAGATAATCAGTGCTACATTTTAAAATTAAGTGTGAAACTTCCGTTCTTTTAAAACGGATCGAAGGTCTTGGAATGCGTAAGTCGGTATTTTGTTCTACATGACTTAAAACTGGTCGCAACACAATGTCTGCAAGGTTAAGGATACACCTCAACACATGTTGGCAAGCCGGCACGACAATGGAGGGAGTTTTAGTTCATTTTACTGCTCAATGCATTTTCCGTGACTCAGTTCTTAATTTCGGGGTCGAGCGACACATTTTGTAAGAGCGAGCACGTAACATGGCTTTGTCCGTAAACTTGCCGCGCTCAGTTTGAACCACTGCGGAAATGGCATTTGAAGAATTTATTATGTAAAATTATAATTGCTTGAAATAGTGGAACGCGCATTACAATGCTGGGTTGGTCACAGTTCGACTTTGGAAACACATATTCGGCAGAGCTCTGAATGTCTGAGTTAATGCGGGCCAAGATTACCGCGGATAGGTCAAAAAAGCTCTCATTTGTCAAGTTTTTGGAAGTACCTGTCAACCCTTTAACGCACAGTGTTCCCGCTCTGGGAATACCAAACTCTGACGTTTTGACTGTTGCCAGTCACGGAGAATAGATTGGATGATTGGATTTTTTTTACAAAAATAGTTGCGGATGACAGAGTTCCACGAGAATCCTTTACTTTTTAGCACGTCATTGCAGGCAAAAAAATTGTCACGATTATTTTTAGCAGCACTGACATCTGCTGAAAAATAGAAGAATACCATGGAAATACATTCATAAGAAGAACAACTGGATAGACTGCCCAGTGCTGAATAAAGGGCAGCCGCTGTGCCGCACAGCCAGCTGTCGTCAATAAAGGGTCTCTAGATCTGTGGCACGCAATGAACGTTTCGATAGTCCGCCCTCTAGCTGGTAGTTAAGTCGAGCGATGGCAACGGCCGCCCCTTTTTCAGCATTGGGAAAGGGTTGCGCCTCAAAGGGTTAAGACGAAGTAAACGTCCAACATAAATTTTATGATCAGTTGATGAATTTCCAACTAAATATTCATCGAAAAATGTAGAGAATTCAAATATTCACTCTAAGTTAAATTTGCCTTTATACACTAATTTATCTCTCATTTTTCAACAAATAATTTCCATACACTTTGGAAACTTAATATTTACGTGAATTCTTCTTTCCGAGGTAAAATATTTGTTGAATCTGGAGAAGTTTCTTCAACACTGACAGGAGAAGAAAAGAAACGGATATTTGTCAAATAACGGAGATATTCCGGCAGCACTGATGCCAGAAAATTTTCCGTGAATTGAAGAAATAATTTTTGAAAGTGTATCTTTATACGCTAATTTATTCCTCATCTTTCAACGAATAACTTCCGTACTCCTTGGAAACGTAATATTTCTGTGAATTCTTCCCTAAAATCTGAAGAAAAGGAAAAAATTTCGTTAATTCTACGGTCCTTCAATGGGCGGGAGAAAAAAAGAAACGGATGTTCGTCGATTTACGGAAATATTCCGGCAGCAGTGATTGTTGCAAAATTTCCGTGAATCGAAGAAATAATTTTTGAGAGTGTTGTTTATCACCCTACAGTATTTCGTGGAATGGAAATAAACCCACATGGTGAAACAACGTGCTCTGAACGTTAATAGACGTTCAGAGAATATTGTTGTATCCTTAGTAGCACAACTAGTACAAAAGACGTTCAAAAAGTGTCTTTTGTAGAGATGCAACGGATATCAATTGGGCCGGATACCGAATATCCGGTCAATAAACTTTCAGCCGGATATCCCGTTATCCAACAGAAGTATGTTTTCTTCTTTTTTTCCCCACTAATTTTCTTAAATCATTGAGCTATTATTTTTTTTTCTCATTAGTTTCAAATCATTTAATTCAAAAATCAGAAATCCGTTTGGGATTGTTTCGATGAATTTAGTACCAGTTTAATTTTAATTTGCCATACATGTTTCGTGTCATACGCATCGGAAATAATCACGTACACAAACCTGCAAAAATGATTAATTTGTTGCATTTATCTTTCTTTTCCACAAATGCAACTGATGTATGCACACATAAATTAATGAATCGCGCAGTTCAATCCCTGAGTACCGTCGGGTGTTACACTGCGGCTGTGTATTTCCTGATGGAAAATACCGTGGATTGTCAATGAATTTAGTACCAGTTTAATTTTAATTTGTCATACATGTTTCGTGTCATACGCATCGGAAATAATCACGTACACAAACCTGCAAAAATGATTAATTTGTTGCCTTTATGTTTCTTTTCCACAAATGCAACTGATGTATACACACATAAATTAATGAATCGCGCAGTTCAATCCCTGAGTACCGTCGGGTGTTACACTGCGGCTGTGTATTTCCTGATGGAAAATACCGTGGATTGTCAATGAATTTAGTACCAGTTTAATTTTAATTTGTCATACATGTTTCGTGTCATACGCATCGGAAATAATCACGTACACAAACCTGCAAAAATGATTAATTTGTTGCCTTTATGTTTCTTTTCCACAAATGCAACTGATGTATACACACATAAATTAATGAATCGCGCAGTTCAATCCCTGAGTACCGTCGGGTGTTACACTGCGGCTGTGTATTTCCTGATGGAAAATACCGTGGATTGTCAATGAATTTAGTACCAGTTTAATTTTAATTTGTCATACATGTTTCGTGTCATACGCATCGGAAATAATCACGTACACAAACCTGCAAAAATGATTCATTTGTTGCATTTATCTTTCTTTTCCACAAATGCAACTGATGTATACACACATAAATTAATGAATCGCGCAGTTCAATCCTTGAGTACCGCCGGGTGTTACACTGCGGTTGTGTATTTCCTGATGGAAAATACCGTGGATTGTCAATGGCCTTTACCACACCCCTTTATTTTTCGGTAAATCTTGATAAAGGTGGTCAAGAAAATCATTGTTGAGCTTCATTCATGGAAAAGTTTCCTCTGTCCTTGCACGATTTAGTCGTATAGTATCCGACCGGAACACGTCTGGGATATCCACCGCTCGTACAATTCAACAACGGAGAGTAAATTTGGGGGTCAAGGTGAAAAACGGCAAAAACTGCGCCTTCTTGTTGTTGCATAATTTCCCCCCAGCTTGCTATGAAAAATAAAGGAAAATATTGCTTTAACTCAAAAAAAAAAAAAAAAAAAAAAAAAAAAAAAAACCATGAAAAGGAGGAGGAAAAAAATCTGTTAAGTAGGTCATTAGAAAAAAAAAATCGTTTTTCTATTTGCTCAAAGCTACAATAATTCACCAAGACTGGGCCAGCAAACCAAAATCTTTCGCCTTGGTATAGTGCGCTGACAGGGAAACTTACAAAGGTGTTCTAATTGCCTGACTAATAACACAGGTAGAGTCGCTTGCCAGCCCGTACTTTTTGGTGATTAAAAAAAGGCAAAAAAGCAAAAAAAAAAAAATATTAAAAGTCTTGAGAGAGCGTACGTGCATCGCAGTGGTCTGTCACATCCTTCCACTACCATCACCACACCCAACATACAACAAGGCCTGCAAGTATACACATCCGGTTTATAAAACGATAACTTTTCTGCTGCATATGGGTTTTAGTAGAAACTAGTTTAACGAGCCAGGTATCTCATGATTTTACTTTTTTTGGAAGGTCTTTTTATTAAGGAAATGGAGAAGCCAGGACGTAATTATGGGATAGACCACAAGTTGAGCAGCTGCCTATTAAAAAAATAATAATAATAATAATAAAAGAATTAAAAAGTTTATAAATGAAAATAATTTATGTGTGCATTTTATATTGAAGAGGGAGTTATTGTTAAAAGTTAAGAATAATATGGCGCTCGTTGTACAGTTTTTGACAGCTTTAATTGGAATTAATATGTTTTTATTTACTGTCTGGGGAAATTGCCAACTCAATTATTCTTGTACAAAAAAAAAAAAAAAAAAAAAAAAATTAAAATCGTATAGAATCATGAAAATGTCTGGCACGATTTTAACTAAATTTTATTGATTTCATTTTCTATTCAGCGAGAACAAGGATTTAATTAAGACACTAACTTAACGAAAGTTCTTTGGGATATTTACACTGCATGAAACTTTTGTAAAATGCACAAATACACCAAGGTTCTTTTTGCAAAATAAAGTATTGACATAAATAAAACACACATAAATCACTACTTGATATTAACACCAGTGTATCTGAGTGTTTAATCCTATTTGTATAGTTTTAATAGACAAATATTATGGTAGTTAGTTTTTATTTACTACTATATTATATTACTTATTTACATAGTTTTTTACTTCGTCCTCATTCCCTCGATAATTTTCATGTTAGTACACAAAATTCGGTAGCATTATCATCATGAGAGTTACAAACTGTTATGAAAACATTGAAAATTAGAGACAAGTTTTTCTCGTTAATCACTCGTCCAGCGAACTATGAGTGATCTAGGATCAAAGGCGGATCCAGGGGGAGGGCGCAGGGGGCGCGCGCCCTCTCCGAGAAAAATATATTTACACTAGATAAATGGGGCTTTCAGCGATATTAAGTCGGCTTTACACTAGATAAAATGAGTATTCACGATTTGCGCCCCCTCAGGGGCGTAGCCAGAAATTTTTCATGGGGAGGGGGGGTTATGACTACTGCAACTCATATATATGTATACGTGTGTGTGATAATGTAGTGAAGAATATACATTTTGTATGGCAAAAAATTCCTCATGGGGGGGTTATGACCCCCCTAACCCCCCCCCCTTGGCTACGCCTCTGCGCCCCCTCCAAAAAAAGTTTCTGGATCCGCCCTTGTCTAGGATCGAGAATACGCGCATGCTCAGACAATGTCCGAAAGCGTCTTGTGACATGTCATTCGCATGTGTAATGACAGGCTTTATTCTGGTTACTCAATGTTCGGCGAGAGTACAAGCATACTCAGACACTATCAAAAAGCGTCTTAAAGAATCTGTTTGTAGCTACGTATGTACTATAAAGGACCTTTCGAAACCAAAATTTGTGCAACTTCACATTTTTTTTTTTTTTTTTTTTCCCGATTCATCATGAACAGAAAACTTCTGCTTGTTTTAAAATAAAATATTCACAACTTGCAGACCACAATGACAGGTTTTAAAAATTAAACCTGTTTTTGAAATCAAGTAAATATATTTTTCTCCGTAATCAAAACATATACACAAACTTAGGAAAAAAATATTTTGACATACCTCCAGTTTCCGCAAGGTAACTCTTTTAAAATACATCGTAGAACCTAAACATTTATGTCAAATCAAAGCTAGATAGGGCCTTTATGCTATAAACCTCAGATTTTAAAATTGTCTATTATTTCAATACTTTTCAAAAATAAAAATGTCATATTTTAAAATTATTAAAACTTTTATGATTTATCATACTATGAAATAAAATATTTTAGTCCTATTATAAAAACTGAGATTCAGAGAATAAAGATACATACATGCAACAAATATGTAAAATTTCATAACATTCCATTCATAAGTTTTTTTTTTCTTTTTTAATCTTGCAGATAAGTGTAAAAATCAGAAATTGAGAAAATCAAGTTTGTTAACATTGCGTTTAAAGGGAAAGTCCAGGTTAGCTATTATGTTTGTAATTGCTCTGAACGCAATTTTCGTCCGATTTTTATGTGGTTTGTTTTAAAATGTTCCTAACATTCTGAATTGTTTTTAAAAATATTTATAAAAATCGACTTTTTGAAGATACAAAGATCCTTACCCCCCTTAAGATACACGATTATTTTATTCTATTTTATTTTTACAGAGAAACAAAAAGAAAATTTCTTTCAACCTGAATGTAAGTAAAGTATTAAAAAAAGAATAGTAGAAGAGGCAGAAGAATTAATAAATATGAGGTATTATTTTTTTCTTATTATTCAAAATTTTTAATAAGTATGAGGAATTCTTTTTTCTTATTTTTCTGACATAAAATTTTGGAGCGAAAACTAAAATTTATTAGATATCATTTTACTTTAAAAAATTGCGTCATCATATGGGAAGTTAAAAATCAACAATTTTTCCTCTCAACAATTGTATAAACATGTAACAGAAACACGGAGAACAAAAGTTTAGAAGAAGGCTAACTCGGAATTAACGAGTTCATACGTCAGTGCATTTTTGTCGGAATTAATCTATCAGTTATCCAAAGGTCCATTATCTCTTATTTCTTAGCACGTGTCAAAAATGTAGAAATAAGGCTCATGTTTATTTTTATTTATTCTGTGTCACCGTTTGGGCCTTAAAGTAACTGGTTTCTATTTGTTTATCACTGCATGTCCACATGATAGGCGAAAAGGCTTTGACACTACTACATTGGATAATATTTTGTTTCATGTATTCCTGTTTCTATATGAACAGAAGTACTGAAGAATGAAAAGTTCACCTTGTTTCATACAAAAAGAAATTTAAATAAACAAATAATTTCTAGAATGAATATTTATTGAAACAAACGTGATCTGTAAATTAATTCTAGTTCAATCGTCAAATTACTTGTAATTGAAAATGAATTTGATGCAAGTTTTGAATGCTGATTACATGGTCACTAATTTATTTAAGTACATTAAAGTTATATTTTCTGCAAGTTATATTTTTCAACCGATTTTCAACAATTTTGAAAACAATTAAAACATGGAGGTTATGCTTTCAGTTTGTCTGTTTGTTCACCTGCCCATGCTCTAAACCCCCTAAATACTGTCATGAAATTCATATGCATGCACTGTCATCACCAGATACCTACTCTCATGAAATTCATATGCATGCTCTATCGAAAGGTACTATACTATAATGTACTATTTATCCTACTATAGTTTTTTTTAATAGATATCCAAAGTAATATCTGTACGTTACAATCTATGGTAAGCCGTTATTTAAACTGCATTTAAGTGACGTTAATCTACAAGGTGGCTGACAGTGCTCAGAGTTCTGTAGTGCAATCTAATTGGAGAGTGGCGCCAAATTTTGTAGGAAGATTAGACAAGACAGGGCACTAAGGATTCCGTGAAAAAATAATTAAAAAGTCACGGCGAATATGTTGCGATGTGTAATAAATAACAGGATGAATGCTAAATCATCAATGCTGAAATAAAACTACGGTTTATATGGCACATTCAAATCGGATTCAGTGCGGACACCGTTTTTGTTTACCGCATGTTGTATTTTGCTTGGGTAAACCGTTTACCACCGTACAAAGTAACACGTCTGTCGGAATCTTCCGTATGTATCCAACATATGTTATCCTTCAACACAGCCAGGTTCCGGTCTTTGATAGACCTTGAACTTTATAACTCCATAGTCAAAAGTCAGGTGGGGTAAAACCAGGGGACTGAGGTGGCCATACAGTGGGAAAGTAGTGACTAATGACTCGTTTTGTTACGTAAATTTATATTGTAGCAGCTACTGTATCTGAAAAGCAACGTGTGGAGGGGGCTCCATGATCATGTAAACCAGGGATGGGCAAACTTTTTCGGTCGCGGACCAAAAATCGAAAAAAAAATGTTTGGCGGGCCAAGATAAATTTTTCTAAAATTTCAAGAACAATATACAAGTATTACAATTGAAATATGTTAATGAGATAAATGAAATTGCGATTTCATTTTTAAAAGTTCCTTATATTGAGGCTCGAAGCGAGATGCACTGATTCTAAGGGGCGAGGCTAAATGCTCATCTGTCAGTCTACTTCTGAAAGAATTCTCTCTAAGGTTCATAGTTGAAAACACTCGTTCTCATATATAAGATGAAGCAAACATAGCACTGATTTTCTGGGCGTGAGATGTTAAATTTGGGAAACTTACTTTCGATAATGATTACTAAAGCTCGAACTTTGGCATATTTAGAAACAACTGCTTGAGATGATTGTTAGATTGCAATTCAATTCATTCAATCTGCAAATCGGACCTCACTGCTTCACAATTTACGTTGAAAGGCATGGTCAAAATATCCAATTCTGTTTGAATGGCACTGAAATCTTGAAATCTGCGTTCGAACTTAAAATGCACTTTTTTTAAGCCATCTCCATAATTCTAAATATGGATATATAATATATAAATATATATATTCATTCAATTTCCGTCGGACCGGCTAATTAAAATTTCACCCGAGGGCCGGATAAAACCTTCCGGCGGGCCGGATTTGGCCCGCGGGCCATAGTTTGCCCATCCCTGATGTAAACGGTTTTCCCAGGCATTTTCTTTGTTGGAGTGCCAGAATGACACAGTTGTTTAACATTTGTATTCTATATTATGCTCTAATCTTTAATAATGATGCTGATAAATGTATTTTACTTTAAATGATGATAACATACAAAATATTTATTTTCGTTGAGGTTGGAGCTTATATTGTGGGATAGTACAGGAAAAGGTCGAGATTATTTTTTTCAGCCGTCCAGTCAGCACTCCGGTCATGTAAGTCTTCTGCGATATGCAAACATTCAAAACGATCATGATTCAAGGAAGACGAGGCTTAGGTGTGACTAAAAAATATAACTATAAACGCCTGTGAAAAAGAGCTAAAATTGGGAAAAGAAGTTGCATTAAAATCACAAGTATCTCAGTATGTAAAATTTATTTTAATCTCCAACTTAATACACATGAGTTATATCTTAAACGCAAATAAATTATATCCAACGTATCAGGAAGATGAAAGAAAAAATAGGTTACTTAGGCAACCAGTAATGACCACTGCACTTAGTCATATACGAATTCATACGTATGAAATAGACACATCGAAATCTAAAGCTTATGAAATTTCCTCAAAAATAAGGTCGGAAAAGAAACTACGTGAAGAAATAAAAATCCTCTTTTCAATTTTCAAAAAGTGACACTTTTTAAATTTGTATACGACCCCCCCCCGTTCAAAAAATTTCCAATTAGTAAAATATGTCCAGTACAGCAATGAGGTGATGTACAACGTTTGATAACTATATCCTGAAAAGTGACAGAGATATGAAGATTAATACATGCTGACTTAAATCACTTTTCAACGGTTCTCGAAAGTAAAAAAAAATCACGTCGGATGATCGCATTTAAGGGATCGTACGAAAATCGCAAATGAAAATAATTTTTTGATCTCCAGAAATAAACGTTTGCATTCAAATTAATGTATAGTCCCTGACCATCCATGTTTACGAATATCTCTGAGGCGTTTTATGATGAAAGACTGAATTTTCGTACATTACTTTAGTGTATGGGACACATTTTACTCATTGAGAATTTTTCTGTTCGGGGGTCGTAAATAAATTTAAAATGCGTAACCCTTTAAAAATTAAAGAGAGGAAATTTTTCGTAATGTAGTCTTTTTTTCCCTACCATTTTTTAAACTTATGGTAAGGGAAAAAAGACTCAAATTACAATGCCCACTTATCTTTAATATAGAATTAAAGCGCGTTATCTCCTTTTTGGGAAACCCTTTACATACGGTTGTTAGACCACTCGTGGACACACATACAAGCTCTTGCAACTTTATCAGGAAATACTAAACAGATTGCCAGAGATATAGATTTGCTGAACCTTTTTGTATCTATACAATTACAGCCGGTTTGACTCTTTAAAATCTAGTTAAAATTTTATTGCTCAGATGTCCTGATAACCCTTGTATTTGGCATGGTGAATACAATTTCCCCCCATTAACCTTTGCAGTAACTCGGTCTCCAAGCGTTAGCTCACAAGTTTAACCCTTTAACGCGCAGTGTTCCCGCTCTGGGAACACCAAACTCTGACGTTTTGACTGTTGCCAGTCAAGAAGAACAGATCTGATTTCTATAAAAATAGTTGCGGGTGACATAGCTCCACGAGAATCCTTTACTTTTTAGCACGTCCTTTCCCGTACAAAAAAAATGGTCACGATTATTTTCAACAGCACTGACATCTGCTGAAAAATGGAAGAATGCGAGAACAGCTGGACAGATTGCCCAGTGCTGAAAAAAGGGCAGCCATTGCCATCACTCGACGTAACTACCAGCAAGATGGCGGACGATCGAAACGCTCATCGCGTGCCACAGATCTAGAGACCCTTTTTTTGACGACAGCTGGCTGTGCGATCGTCCGCCATCTTGCTGGCAGTTACGTCGAGCGATGGCAACGGCTGCCCTTTTTTCAGCATTGGGAAAGGGTTGTTCCTCAAAGGGTTAAATCCACAGCATTTAAAATATTTTCAAATCTGCACTAGAAACTTTTAAATCCCTGGTATAACTTTGACAAATACCCTGTCAGAACCTTCACGACATGCTGATTAGTACCTCTGTGTTATGGTGTCAGTTTCTTTCGAGTTAATCTCAAAAATTATATACGTAGAGAATAATGTCGGGTAACACGTCAATCAAAACTACGGGACGTTAAGGTTGAAAACAACTCCAATTTTTCGGAAAAGGAAAAATTTTTTCGAAGGCCGGCCGTCACTTTATTTGTTCCGCAGGCTGAATTCGAGGTTGTTTGCCAGATCACGCGGTCTTTGAACCACCATTTTGGTCTTGAAGCCTCGAAAAGATCAAAAAGCATGTTAATTATTATAAGTTATGCTAATTATCTTGTTTTAGCAAGATTCACGTTCACAGAAAACATTAGTGATGAAATATTAAGATTTTTCAATGGAAAAACTTTACTGAGAAAAAGTGAGTTATACAATATAATTTTTTTAACCATTCAGTAAACCACGTTTTTATTCACGCATGATTCATTTCAACAGCGTGATACCCACGGTTTTTTAAACTTATATAAGTTTATATATTCTATGTATTTATTTAAGAGAATATATTAAACTTTGAAGCTATGACATATGAGTACAAGAAAATAGTCTATTATTAAATTTGGGTATCATATTTCTTCGTCATTTCCAATGGGGCTAATTTATAAAAACGAATAAAATGTGTAAGTTAACGTAAAATACACACAACCTTTAACTAAATGATTGGTTTCGTGATTATATTTATATCTTTGGTAATTATATTTTACTGATTTCTTGATTTTATTCACATGTTTAATTGTTATTTTTTTCGCTGTACATTTCTTTTAAAAGAAGAAAGACAGGATTTTCTGTTTTTTGCTATTTGTGACGTTTTTGCAAACTACTAAATTTTATTTCTTTTAACTATATATACATATGTATCACTTCCCTAATGTTTTAATATTACAAAGGTCTAAATATTTGAGCAATTTGTTCACAAATTAATGCTTTTAAATGTCTTTTTTTTCACTTCAATTTACTTCAATTTTGTAAGTAACGAACATTTTGTAAACATGAAGATTAATAACGAATTTAATCCAATGTTATAATTCAGACTTAACGAGTCAAAATTATCTGATTGCTACTATTTTGCATAGTTTATTCTCATTTTTTTGCATTTAAAGATTTTAAATAATTGTCTACTTGGATGTTTAATCGATGTATTGTATCTCATTTTTTAAATAAACAGAAACCATTTTTAATATTTAAAGGGTGTTTCATTCCTTAAAGTTTGTAAAGATTGATATTTGAAAATTATCAATTAAACTTACAAAAATCTGTACTGAAAGAATATCGCGGATGATCGTATTAGAAAATAGCGATATATAAAATACATATGAAATAGATGCTATAAACTGAAATTTTTTTCATGTGTAAATGTTGAAAAAAGATTAGGTATAAAAAATACTATCAAAATGGTTATATAAAACTAATGAAATGTTTAAACATTGTGTAAAAAAAAATTATTCTCTTCATTAGTGAACTCTGCTGAACTAATATGAGTCTGCTAAGCTAATGCCAAGCTAATATGTATCTTCTCACCGACGATTACAATTCTATGTGTAATATCGGAGACATTACTTATATTTATAGTTCTTGCGCCATTGTGGTTGCTCAGTAGAGGTACTTTATAGCTTTGTATGTGCAAATTTTCCAATTTATTTTAAAATTTGTATTCTTTTTAAATTATTTCTATTTATTTCGGTAAAAAAAGAATTTTTTAAGACAATGAGTTTAAAATAAATTCGGAAACTCAAAAAGTATCAGTAAGTCAAATCTATTTATTTAATGTATCAGCTGGCTGTGCATGGGCACAACCAGCTGTCTTCAAAAAAGGGTCTCTAGATTTGTGGCACGCGATGAACGTTTCTATCGTCCGCCATCTTGCTGGTAGTTAAGTCGAGCGAGGGCAACGTCTGCCCTTTTTTTCAGCATTGGGAAAGGATTGCTTGCCCTCAAAGGCTTAAACCTTCCAAATCAATATCACTCCAAGAGCTACGACTCATACTAAGCTAAAATAAAAATAAAAAAATGTCTAATCTCCAATGTCGAATAAACAAGTGAACAATCGACCTTCTGAAGAATGCATTACCGAGCTATTATTTACTCAGAAGCTTGGGGTGGATGATCCGTGCCGGCGTGAAAAAATCAGTTCCATTAAAGTCATTCTTTGATCCAATAAGAGTAACAGTAATAGTTCAACCTTTGTTTTGTTTTTTTTTGCTGGTCGGACGGAGAGTTGGCTGTTGTGAAATCGGAAGGAGTGCATACCGTTATTCTTTCTCCTGAAGGTCTCTCTTCTTGATATTCTTTGATTACTTTACCGGCAATTTTAGATCTTGCGTCGACCTTGGCAAGCCAGAGACAAGACCTACGTGATGCCGGAGTCATCGGTGATGATATAACTGAAAAGAAATAAAGAAGGATATTAGTTCTCGGGTATTGTGTGTTCTCAGAGCGCAGTTTTGCGGATACTTTACTTACGTGAATTGTTTGTTCCAGGTCGCTGTTTCGGTCCTTATTATGTGCTTAGCGTTTTTCTAGGTGAAATATTTTGGTTAATTTTACAATGTCTGTCTCTTAATTTGGAGATTTCTTTAACAATTTGAGGCGCAACCCTTCCCCAATGCTGATTAAGGGCAGCCGTTGCCATCGCTCGACTGAACTACCAGCAAGATGGAGCACGATCGAAACGTTCATCGCGTGCCACAGATCTAGAAACCCTTTTTTTGACGACAGCTGGCTGTGCGGCACAGGCAGCTGTCTCTAGATCTGTGTAGGGTCTCTAGATCTGTGGCACGCGATGAACGTTTCGATCGCCCGCCATCGTGCTGGTAGTTAAGTCGAGCGATGGCAACGGATGCCCTTTTTTTCAGCATTGGGCAATCTTTCCAGCTGTTCTCGCATTCTTCCATTTTTCAGCAGATGTCAGTGCTGTTAAAAATAATCGTGACCATTTTTTTACGGGAAACGACGCGCTAAAAAGTAAAGGATTCTCGTGGAGCTATGTCACCCCCAACTATTTTTATAGAAATCCAATCTATTCTTCGTGACTGGCAACAGTCAAAACGTCAGAGTTTGGTGTTCCCAGAGCGGGAACACTGCGCGTTAAAGGGTTAATATTTCTGGATCATGATATCTATATCAGCTTATCTCTCCTTTTGTAGACGGTTTTCCCTCTCCCTCATAGGTTATTAAACTTTTTATCGAAAGATTATTTTTTTCAACGGCGGGCACTTTGCTTTGTAAGCATTGGCCACTATAATGTTCAGAAGTGTTGCCTCATTATTACGGCGCACCCAATAGGTTGACGAACGTCATCCCCTGCGAAGTCTCTTAATTTTGAACTAATGTCAGAGGAGAGACCTGAACCTGGATTAGCATCCCCCAGAGGTACCGTGTCAACTCAAAAGATACTGTAGCCACGATGGATCTTACGCTCCCTTGAGTGTATACGATTGCACAGCAGTCTAGTCGGGAAAAGTTTGACACCCTCACCAAGAGCTGATAAAGGTCGGTGCTGCTTGACTTTCTGTGATCAAATGGGAATTAAGTTTCAGCTCACTAAGCGACTACGGGAGTAGAATAGTAGATGGAGACCATAAATTAATGACTAAATAAATATATGTTGAGGAATGAAATGGTATAAAAACGCGCACAGGTGTAAATAATGGGCACCCCTCCCCAAGTGTCTATAGGAGATGCTGAAGACTGGCGAACAAGACTGTAGAGTAGATGGCGTCGCTTATTGATAAAAGATAGTAGAGAGCAGTTGAAACCATTTGTCCAAGTAGTGTGGATGCAGCGTGAGATATTGTGCGAACTGGTGTTTGTTCTGAATTTCAAACTTTTGACAGGCATGTGAAATCGTTTTCTCTTCATGTTGCTATGGTTAGTTCAAAATAATTTCAAAGTAATGTCCCAAAAGCGGAGAATCTAAAACTAATTTTAGAATTACGCCTTTAATCACACGTGCCTTTCAGTTACATACCGTGGCCATCTTTCTTAGATATTGTTGGTGTACATATGGGTACCATTAATAAACCTCCAATTAAAGGGATATCATCATGATATACAAGCACATCATAAGATCATCATAATATACAAGCACATCATGCTCTAGCTGTGCCAATTGATGAGGCTGCTGAAACACCACAATGTTCCCCGGAAGCTTCAAATGCAATTTCTCCGTTTGGCGTATCTACTTTCTTCAACATTAATAGAATCACTACCCAAAAAAACGTTCCTTGAATTTTTCTGGCAAGAGGCCAGCCAGAAAGCAAGGATAGGAAGACCAAAGGAATTCAAAACAGAAAGAATATTAGACCTACGAAACGACAGGATACGATTCATCATTGGACTCATCTGACTATTGTGACCCTCCCCTAGTGGACAGCGATGATGATGATGATGATGATGATATCCTGAATATCAACGATATCCATCAAACCAGGCTCGACTTGCGGTGTGACTCGCATACTTTGTGGTGGCAAGTTCTCTAAAGACATTCGCGAAGAAATGTGAATTGAACGTGGTATGTGCCAAACGTGGCCATATCACGTTATGCGCCAAACTTAGATTGTGCCGGGGCTGAAGGAGAGCCAGTTATGCTTGCAGGTTCTGTAAATGACTTTTTTTTTTCTGTAATAGATAATTTCTTTATCTTTTGTGTAGTTCTATCCTGTTTTAAAATATCTAAAACCATATTTTAAAACTTTTTTTGTAGAGGAACCTTATGTGCACGCTACTTTTTCAGGAGCTCTTTAAAAGGTTTTTTGTATATCTTCATTTTCGAATTGAAATAATTGATATTCAACGTTGTTTTGCCTCCACTTATTTATTAAACTTGTTATATCTGTTAATGAAGGTGAAAAATCTAGAATTTTTCAAAAGTAACTAAGTCAAAAACAAAAGAAGGAGCCCATATTTACACCTTTTCCTCTATATAGCAGTACATACAGTGTGCCTACTAAAATCCCTTCCCACACTTTTAATTTCTGAACGGCTGATGCTATAGTCACAAAAGTAATGTCCAGGCATAGTAAAGTAGCGTAGCCATTGAATGAAACCGTCTAGGGCCCCACCTGGTGGAAAACAGCGGAGTTAACATTCGAAAACAGAAGGAACATCTCGAAAACAGAAGGAGATAGGGTGGAAATAAGTGATTTATAAAGTTGTAGAGCATCATCGATTTAGGACGAAAAGACATCTTGTGGACATTAATGGGAAGAATAGAACGGTTAAACCTCGCATTTGCTTTTTCGTGATTTTCGTGAGAAAACGATCATAAAAAGAAAAAAACAACATACAATATTTTATCACAGATGTTCAAACTTCTCACCGTCGGCTTTTCAGATTAGCGATCGCCAGTGGCGACTGTGGAATTATTCCTGGAGACTATAAAGCGGTCTGGCTATCGCCTAAATTGGCTACCAGCAGAATTGACCTTTTTGAAAGTTTTTTAAGTTCGTGAAGTCACTGGCCTCTGGCTACTGTGGAATTTTTTTAAATCTGCAGCTTTGCTGTCAGCTGCCGTTGCACATGTTGGAGCATAAAATATGTTGAACATTTTGAGAAAAAAGAGTTGAAAATAACAATCTTATGTTGCAAAAATAAAAGAACGTTTAAGTAAGTATATATATATGTATATATCGCACCGTTCTGAAATAATTAAATATGCAAGCATTAAAAAAATAATTGCCCTCTTTTATAAAGTGTGAATACATTTGATTCGAGCCCGTAACAATGTTAACATGTGCAACTCTACTCAAGTTTGTTATTAAAAATTACTTGACAATGACAGCTGACAATTTTTCATTTCATGCATGTTCGCTCGATATTAAAGTGATTATGATCATTTGTTTACTGCCGAGTAAAGGGCAAGAGGAAAGAGAAAATTAATTCAAACTGACTCTGCGCGTTCCACATTTCAGAACTGTCGTAGAATTTTCAACGAATTTGTCTTGCGCCGTTATCTATCATCAATCACGACTGAAATCGCTCCAGAAGTTTTATCCTTAGGCTGAAAATTCGGACCAATCAATTACGATTATGTCAAAAAGACGTAATTAAACTTGTTATATATTTCAGTTATAGGTTGGATAGTTTTTAAAAGAAGGCGGTATTCAATGTTTTTAAATCATGAAATTTGATGATGATATATGCAAATTGAAAATTTTCATTAGTACTTTTTTTGGCCAATTAATGTTACTTTTACTCGTTTTAGTTATACAAGGTGATCAAAAAGCCCATAAAAACTTTAAAAATTCTTTTAAAAAAATGATAGAAAATTGCGGTTTGTACAAATAGGTTTACAGGGTGTAAGGATTTTTTTTTTTATGACAAGGAAGGTTGTAGTTCCAAATATTACCGATAGGTGTCGCTGATATGCACAATGAGAAGCAAGTGTAGAATAATAATAATATTATTTTTTTTAAAATCCAGAAACTTCTCTAATCTTATCCATGCAAATCGCAATTTTGTATCGTTATTTGTTCTTTTCAAAAGAATTGCCCCGCGCAAGAGGTCCCGCAGTGGTCTGGACGCTGAACTCCGTTCCCATAAGAACATGGCAAGTAAAGCAGTATCCGGCTTGGCCAAGTGCTTGGGAGGGTCAACTCCCTCTCGGCTCGAGTGCTGTGGGACCGTGTACATTAATGGGAGCTGGTGCACGTAAAATCCTTCGTGGCTCCAATGTTCTCCATGTTGTTAAACGATACCTCGGGGTGATGCCGATTTCAGAGGGAATGGTCCCTCCTCTGGAATAGGTTCAAAATTAGGGACCAAAACAGTCAACCACTCCAACCAGGTCCAACCACTTTGGGGGGCAATGGCACCCATCTTCCGGGAATAGTGCAATCTTCTATCCCTGGACATGACAACAACAAAAAAGAATTTTCAAACTTCTTTTTTGTTGAACCAAGGATGCACCAATGATGAACCAAAGTTCTGATGAATCAAGGATGCGACAAAAGCTCGTAAAAACTTCAAAAATTCATTAAAAAGAACAAATCATGTTACAAAATTGCAGCTTGCATGGAAAGGATTAGAGAACTTTCTAATTCATAAAATTGGAAACGTGCTTCACATGGCACCACTTATGTCAGCACCACTTATCGGTAACATTTGGAACTACAACCTTTGTCATTAAAAAAATCCGATAGCCATCTAAAACTTTTTTTGCAAACAGTAATTTTCTATTATCATTTGCTCTATTTTTATTGAGTTTTTAAAGATTTTACGGACTTTGTGATTACCCTGTATAATCTAAATTATAATGGAATTCCGTAATTTTTACTTTATCATACCCTTTTATTTATCTCGAGCTAAATTAACCTACTGTGTGAATAAATACAACGTATGCTACTGTATGCTTTTGAACTTCGATTTGAGGGGATCTTCTTTTCTAAGGTTTAATTTACCTAAAATCAATGTTCTAAGAGTTCAGTGATCAAAGTTTGCATTTTGTTGCATGTAATTCGATTAATCGGAACGCGAATTAATCTTTAAAATATTTTTGGATAACCTTAGGTTTGAGAATACTACAGACTGATGGTTGCTGGAGTTAAATTTTTGGGTCACTAAAGATAGGTTATATTTTTGGTGGCTTATTTTTGGCTTCAATTTTGGAGATATTGTGCCGATAAGTGGCGAAATTTGACATCGTTTGGCGTAATTTCGATGTAAAAGCGTACGACGACGTGTCGTCTTCTAACCATTTGTGAATTTTTTAGCAGCAGTCTTCAGGAATAACAATAAATCTGCAAAGGATATCGCTTCAAGCCTTCAGATTGATTCGTCAAGTATAATGGCCTCCAACTTTTCACCACTATTGTCTTATTATTTTTGCACACTGTTCAGAAATCTTGGACGTATTTCACTTTTGCTCAGTTTTGGGGAATGTATTCCCCACACTAAAAAATAACTACTCCATAATTTGTATATTTTTTAATAGGAATTGTAAATCTTCAACGTCCAGAGACTTTATTGGATTGTAATTTTCTCAAATTGTGTTGCTACATAGCGTTTGTGTAAATAACCCTCAAATAAGAATTAAAGACCGTAAGGAATTTTCCACAAGTAGGTTTCTTGTCTGAAATTTAAAAACATAATATCAAACTCGTATAAGAAAAGTAAGATTGTATTTTATCCTTCTTGCCAGTGTAAGTTTGAACAACAAACATCAGGGACCATACAAGTAACACAAAACTAATAAAAAATAAATCTAGTCCTACAGTTTCATGGAATCAATGATGTTTGTGACACGGTATAACCCATGATGACACTCTGCTATCTACAAAAAAAAACTGTGTTTGTTAAAAAAACAAAGCGTATTTCACGGCCTTTGACCTTAAATTAAAAATTAATTGATTGCGTCAATGACTTGATAATTTTGAGATTGCCGCATCAAACGCTGTGCTATGCACACGATATACATTTGCGAATTATTAAACTTTCTGAAAAATCCCGGAAATACTAAGATGCATTGCAAAATTTCCTGAATTTCGACCTGTTTATAAAAGCTTTTCCAATCTGGGATATTTTTCTGAGCTTTTTGTAACTCGCATAGGTTTATGTTTCTTACACATTGCAATATAGTTAGTGAAGAACCTTTCTAAACATTTTAAGTCCTTGACGTAGGTAGCTTGTTTCATTCGTTTAAACCGCATTATTATGAATATTTATATTTTTATAATTACAGGCTTGAATATATCATTCATTTAAAGGGAAATTTAATATCAAGTCATAAACTTCCTCCCGCGAAGTTTTTGGTACAAGTTATGGATTATCCCTTTACTTTTCCATAACGAGAATCAGCTGCTGTTTTACATTACGATTAAACAGCGAACCGTAATGATCGACGGAAGACTTAAGAAGATTACAGGGAATCTCGAGAATGATATTAATCCGATGGCATTATGTTTAGCCTTTGGAGAGCAGATGAATTCATTTCCTTTCTGAGCGAGCTGGCAAGGTAATGAGAAAACGCATTTCATATCTCTTAAGCCGATTGATTAATCAATGGAACGTAATCGCAAATGAACATTGTAAACTGATTGAGGAAACCGATTGAAGTAATCTGCAACTGCTTTCTTGCTGATCCTTAGTTTGCAATGTAAAAGACGGTAATGTATATTTTATTTATAATGAGATTTAGCGTAACTGCGGAAGTTGGTAATTCGACATCGAACTGCTCTTCTCGAGATATCTTCAAGAAAGAAATAATTTGTCAGGTAAGGCGAGATCTGAAATTTTTAGTTAATTGTGAGACGCTGTTTGAATTTTTTTTTTCAGAAGGTATTCGCAAGTGTTTTTTCCCGTCGGATATTGAAATTCACAACAGAAATCCATTCTATGTAAGGTCCTGGATGCACTATGAATACTGGTTAATGCGAGACAGTTTTTGATAGAATATTTCTTTAACCCTTTAACGCGCAGTGTTCCCGCTCTGGGAACACCAAACTCTGACGTTTTGACTGTTGTCAGTCACGAAGAATAGATTGGATTTCTATAAAAATAGTTGCGGGTGACAGAGCTCCAGGAGAATCCTTTACCTTTTAGCACATCATTTCCCGTAAAAAAAAATGTCACGAATATTTTTAACAGCACTGACATCTGCTGAAAAATGGAAGAATGCAAGAACAGGTGGATAGATTGCCCAATGCTGAAAAAAAGGGCAGCCGTTGCCATCGCTCAACTTAACTACCAGCAAGATGGCGGTGCACAGCCAGCTGCGTCAAAAAAGGGTCTCTAGATCTGTGGACGCGGTGGACGTTTAGATCGTCCTCCATCTTGCTGGTCGTTAAGTCGAGTGATGGCAACGGCTGCCCTTTTTTCAGCATTGGGAAAGGGTTGCGCCTCAAAGGGTTAAAAATTAATTCTTTGTTGTTAAGTGATCTGAAACAATTTGTTGTTTGACTCGTATTTGTACTTAGCTCTAACAATAATATTTATCCGAATAAAAAGTAAGTGGACCTTCTTCTTTTGTACACATTGGTCTTCTTAACCACCAGTCTACCACAGCTAATGTACCACGCAGTGTTAAACAACTTCAGGTCATTTTCTTGAAATGTTAGTCTAACGTCCCTGATATACATGGTCACATGAGGTTATTAGACTTCCCTCTATTTCACCACCTTTTCCTAATCTTTTTTGTTATTCCATTGTAAAGGAATGATACTGGGCGATCCTTTGTTCTTTAAAGGCAGCTCCTTTCGCCTTGACTTGTTTAACCAACCGTAAATAACAGATTAGGCAAAATCCCAGTAAGAAGATTACCGCTGGTAGCAATTTTTTCGCTGTAAAACGGTGCAGTTTCAAAACGTTCAACAGCTCCTGTCATCGACAGTTTTTTTTTTTTTTCTCGGAAACGGTCTTTTCTGGGATAATGGGATGTTTTCGAAATATCGCTTTCACGTCTTAGGAACAGGATCCGTGATCTTTATTTGGATGTAAACACTGTAAATCTGAGTAATGACTGGGCTTTTTTCCCGATTTAAGCTGTCTGTTTTTACCCGAGGTTCGGGAAGTTATGGGTTTACTGAGCTTTCAGGGTAGTTTTCCAACCTCTTCCGCTCACCGGATGTGCAAATTACGTAATGTGAATTCTGGTTGCTTCAAATGGTTGCTGTACTTTCTCTTTTAATTTTGTTTGGAAGAAAGATGTTCAACGAAACAATTGTATATTATAATTTGTTTAGCTCAAGTGTAAGGAAAATATTTAAAGATGTATGCAAATATGTAATATATTTTGAACACTTGGAGAGTGTCGTAAGTCAAATTATTATTACCACGCTGTAATTGGTCTCACTACATTGTACAGAAAAAAAATCATCTATATATATATATAACATTACAAGTCAAAAGCCCGCTTAAAATCCCACATTTCTAGAACTACGCAGTTTTAATTCCGTTGGAACAAAAGAATCTGCTTTCAAAAACTGCAATTACTATGCAATTCCTTTTTAATTTTGTAGATAGTCCCCGCGTTCAGCTACTCTGGCGTCTTAAAAACCATAACAAACCTTGAAAAACTGCTGCCCAGATTTTGGGTTTGGCCAATAATTGCAACGTGCATGGATCATGTGACACGACCTCAAAAGTTAATAAAAGGGGCTAATGCAGCCAACAAGCAGCTACAGCAATAGCGCTTTGTTGATAATTTCTGGTCAAATTGGTGGTTAAAGGGTGGTATTTTCCCCTAGCGGGGTGTCGCGGAACTACTTATTGTAAAATTCCTGAAAATGGTGTGGTACTCCCTCTTTTTTCATTTCTTTTCACTTACTGATGTAATCTGAATATATGTGAAGTCCTCTCTTTTATTTATTGTGCATAGTTTGTTGCTGTAAATAAAACAAGTTCAGAATGGATCTTCATTGATTAAATGTTTATTCACCACTCAAATACACGAAATATATATATATATCGATGAAAACACTTGTAACAACTATGTAAAAAAATGACTTCATTCAATGAGAAGGTCTGAACAAGACATTAAAGTATATTTTAATCACTTAAATCTAAAACAGTTCGTTTGTTTGTCCCTGTAAAAGAGCTTTCAATAGTCCACAGTCTGTCAATTATGTAACCAAATGCTGGAACCCTCAATCAAGAATGCATTTGTTGAGACGTTTTAGAATCTATAGTTAGTTTGTAAAATTCAGATTACATTTATAGAAAAAAATATGAGGTTCTGCCCCAGGCGCAAAATTTCCAAATCTAGTTCGTAATATTTAATAATACGGTTTCTGATTTTCCAATGAACATTTTCCCCAATCGAAATCATTACTTGGAGCCGTATCATAGCATTTCTTTTTTTTTTATGTTTTAAACTTCATTTTTCATGTATTCAACTTTATCTTTTAAGTGTCAGACTTTATCTTTTAAGTGTCGTAATTGACAGACTGTGTGTACGAGCACGGTTTTCGATGGACAGCATTATCTTTTAAACTTCATTTAATACTCTACTACAATTATCATTGCGCTAAAATGTATACTGAGGTCAGTAAAACAGTCCAAACTGCAGGATTTGGCTTTAAACAATACTCAAATTACAATATTCAAGGCTTGATCTATTAATATTGTCTTTATCTGTGATCTTGACTTTTAGAACGAACACAGATGAAATTCAAAGACAGCGAACTACGCGAACATGTTTCCGTAACACTTGTCTGGGAAAAACGAGAACGAACTTTATTTTTCCTTTTTTTTAATAAAAAAAAAATTAAATTATATTGAATTATCTACCACTTCAGCAGCGCATGCTGCGTGAGGTGGTCATTTTAAAAAATACATGCGTTTTATTTTGAACCGTCCTATTTATTAAGATTTTGTTCCCAACTGTAGTGACCCAGTTTGCTTCAAAAAAATTAGATGTTAAACCCTGATATCCTTTGTACATAACATATTTTCAGATCGCGTTCTTTTATGACTATCATTTTTCAGCGTTTAATACATTTTCACGGAATGAAATAACTACCACTTTATTTCGTGCCCCATTCGGAGAAAGTGGTAGTGCGACCTTCGCAGATTATAGCGAAATTATTCGAGGGGGAAAAAAAAAACTGGAATACTATCTCTGGCGTCTGATTTAGATGTTTATTATATTTTTAAAAATATAATTACTTGTGCGTGTGTGTGTGTGTTTTAAGCAATGATTGGTTATTTTAGTTCGGATCATGGTTATGTTGAATTATATTTACCTACTCAGTGGGTATTTACCTACTCCAAATCGCTGCTTGTCACATTCTTGAAACTTAAAATCTAAGCCATGTACTTTCGCATTAGTTGCCGGGTGTAGCAAAATGAAAAAAAAATTGTAGGAATACACCCAACCCATAACAGTTTGGGAGAATACCCCATAATTGTTATGGGGCGTATTCCATATTCAGGAATACACCCCATAACAATTTATTTGTTGTAAAATTTGTATATTTTATAACAAATAAATTTTTATGAAATATATAATTTATTGCCGCCAACACATAAAAAATCCAAATATTTTCTTTTAAACACAAAACTATGCGCCTTTTTAATCTCTTTGAAGATTATTTAGCTATTTCCATATCAAGATTTCATTATTCATTACCAACGACTTGATCTCTGAAAAAAAAAAGATCAATTACTTTCTTGAAGAACTATCTGGTGAGTACTGCTTAAAATAGTATCTTTTCTGAATAACGAAGGAAGCAAATCGATTACAAAAAATTTGCCAATGTTCCGTCATTGATTGATAATATACTTCGATAATGAATATAAGTAATCTGTTCATTCCAATTCGGAACGTAGTCAAATAGTTAACTTGTAAGTTGGAAAGTGATTTTACAATCGATGCCTTTGGGATAATTTATATTTCTGGTTAAAAATCTTGAGTTGGAAAGTGTTTTTACAATCCATGCCTTTGGGATAATTTATGTTTCTGGTTAAAAACCTCTTCACCTTTTCGGACAGTGTTAATGAAAGTAACATCACTGAGAGGAATATATACACATAAGAATATGGACAGTGGAGCAGCCCAGGCTTGGCTAGTGCTTGGGAGCGTGAACACCTCTCTCAGCTGAGCTGCTGTGGGGCCGTGTACGCTCATGGGAGTTAGTGCACGTAAAATCTGTTCGTGGCTCTATGTTCAAACTATAACTCTGGAGGTGCCGATTTCAGATGCCAGCGTCTCTCAGCTGGAATTCGTTCGAAATTAGGACATCTCGTTAGGGACCGATTTGCAGAGATGGGGCCCCATGGCAATAGCTTTATTCGGGGCCCCTTTTAAGAAAGTTTCCTTATACCCTAAAAGACCCGTTTAAAAGACGTTCTTTGAACGTTTTTTCAACTAGTTGCGCTACTAGGGTTTACACCACACAAAGAAGGATGTTATAGTAGCATAACAATAACAATGATTACTGAATCAAGATGCAAAACGAAATGCAACAGTTCGGTAATAATAATATTATCTAGGATAATAATATTTCAATCAGATAATTTAATTTTCAATCGTTAATGTCAATCCTCATGTTTCAAGTGGCGTGTTGCACACAATTTTATACTTATTTTCCTCGTGATTATATCAGAGCATTTATTTTTTGGTATAGATCTTCACTTTGCTCCACTTAGGAAGCTATTTCCTTTTGTATGTTCCGATTGAAAATCAGCTCTAAAGTTTCCTCGCGATCGGCATTCATCACTGTATAGGCCATGCCTAAATGATAAGTTTGAGCTGAATAATCGCCCGAGACTAAACCATTTAGCTAAAAAGTTTTGAATATAATGCTAACGCCATCAATTAGTGGGGGGAGTTATTACTAGTACTGTTAGTTTTCATAAAATTACTTTCGCCTCACCAGGGGCATAGCGCTGGCGCTTTAAACTGGGAGACGGAAGGGCACCTGGTTCGAAACCAGGCCGCGTCCTCCGACCTAACCGTTCGGAGTTGTCCGTGGCTTTCTCCGAAACTTCGCGTAAATATGGGTTAGGACCCCTTAGGAAGTCCCCCACGGACAGCAACTCCACCCCGGCCTAAATCCCTAGCGTAAATAATTGTCCGTAATCCACATTTTCATTTCCATAAAATAATTTTCCGTGTCTTATTTTAACCCTTTGAGGCGCAACCCTTTCCCAATGCTGAAAAAAGGGCAGACGTGTGTGCACACAGGCTGTGCCCACAGCCAGCTGTCGTCAAAAAAGGGTCACTTGATCTATGGCACGCAATGAACGATTCGATCGTCCGCCCTCTTGCTGGTAGTTAAGTCGAGCGATAACAACGGCAGCCCTTTTTTTCAGCAGATGTCAGTGCTGTTAAAAACAATCGTGACACTTCTATATCGGGAAATGACGTGCTAAAAAGTAAAGGATTCTCGTGCAGCTATGTCACCCGCAACTATTTTTATAGAAATCAAATCTATCCTTCGTGACTGGCAACAGTCAAAACGTCAGAGTTTGGTGTTCTCAGAAAGGGAACTTTGCGCGCTAAAGGGTTAAATAAAAATAATAATTTGCAAATTTTTGAACGTAAACCCCCCCCCCCCTTTTTGTTAGGGGTCGGGTCTCTTGCCCCGAATGCTCTGCCGGAAATCAGTCCCTGCACCCCGATCAAAGTCGGACTTCCTCCCACTGGGACTTATTAACATGGAAGCCGCTCCCCTTCGCCCTTCGCTGTCTTATAAGGAGTATCTGGCACGCTCTGCGGTTGCCGAAGGGTACTAGAAACAGCAACAAGTATACACTTCTCATTCCCCAAACAGACAAAAGATCTGCATTATGCGGAAATCAAGTGACTTTTACGTCGATTTTTCTTTTAATGAAATGAAACTGATTTGTCCTCAATACTTAATATCTATCCGTTGAAAATCTGATAAATACATCCCCCTTTTCAAACAAGACAAACTATTTCGTTCGTGAGCGAGACTAACCTAATTTGTTTATAAATAGGTTGATTGTGTACTGCGAAGCCTGTTAGAGAAAGAGTGTCATTTATTATAAGTATTTCGTATTCATTTTTTTCTTAACTGGAATAGTGTATGATTATCTAAAAGAAAGAAAAATTCCATACCAATCGTTCGATTTAGGCTGCTAATACCATATTAATTTAACTTTCCATTGTCAGAGTCGAGCGCTATTATCATTAGAGGTACGAAATTTTCGTTTTTACAAAATAGATGCGAAATACAGTCGAACCTCGAATTAACAATTTGATTGGGCCCCACAATTCCTTTCGTTAAATCGAATATCAATTTTTGTAAAGAGTATGGTATAAAAATATCAATGCAAAATACCCTTAGATACTGAAATGAAAAAAAGAATGATTATTGTTTACTGCGAGCATAAAAATTATACAAGTTATACGTTTGGAGATCAACTTTAAAATTATCTAAATTCTTTAATGTTACGGAAAAAACACTCAAAATACTGGTGTTAAACAATAAAGTAAATAAAAAACTTTGTAAAAAACACACATAAGATGTTATAGGTAAGAGGAATGGATGTGAAATACAGTCGAACCTCGAATTAACAAATTGATTGGGCCCCACAATTCCTTTCGTTAAATCGAAGCAATTCGTTAAATCGAATATCAATTTTTGTAAAGAGTATGGTATAAAAATATCAATGCAAAATACCCTTAGATACTGATATGAAAAAAAGAATGATTATTGTTTACTGCGAGCATAAAAATTATACAAGTTATACGTTTGGAGATCAACTTTAAAATTATCTAAATTCTTTAATGTTAGTTGTTCTTAAAACTTTATACATATTATATACATACTTATTGACACTTTAAAAAGAAAACCTTGATAGTACTTTGTTTTTGTGGGTGTGTTTTAATTTTCCAAAGCTTTTTTTCGATATTAATTTTGTGTGCAAAAAATTCAAAGTTTTAATTATATGTGTGAATTTCATTTGAGCGATTGTTGGTCGTTAAATCAAAGCTAAAATTTCGTTAAATCAGAGCATTTTAGCACCCTTTTTGTCGGGACAGAAAAAGTATTCGTTAAATCAAAATACGTTAAATGGAGGTTCGACTGTATAAGCAATTTGTGAATAGACGTGAATTTACGCAAAAAAAATTTTATTTCTGCCAATAGGCGCAAACTACAGCTTTTTACTTTCCGAACTTGTACCATGTAAGGAAAGTATTGTAATCAGGAAAAAATTCGACTTCGAGATTTTGGAAAAAATTCGACTTCGAGATTTTGGTGTTTTTACACGTTTTGAGGGCTTCTGAATCCATTTATGCTATTTTTACGAGATGTATGTATGTATGTGTGTATGTGTATGTGTGTGTATGTTTGTGTGTATGTGAGTGAACACGATAGCTCCTGAACGGAGCATTCGATTGAGCTCAAATTGGATATATATGTCATAAACCACCGTCGCAAGACCGGTATTTATTTTGGTGTGTATAGGACTTATAGTTTTTCTACAGGGCTACGACAAAGATTTCTTTTACATTATGGCCTATGGGGGGAATTTCTTGAAAGTGCGCTAGCGTTTAAACGATACATTCGATTGAGCTCAAATTCGGTATACATGTTATAAACCACCATCCTAAGACCGGTATTGATTTTGGTGTGTATAGGACTTATAGTTTTTCTACAGGGCTACGACAAAGATTTCTTTTATGTTATGGCATAATGGCATATGGGGAGAAATTCTTGAAAGTGCGCAAGCGTTTAAACGGTGCATTCGATTGAGTTTCAATTTGGTATATATGTTTGAATTATTCATCGATTAAAATTTATTTAAGTGTTTGGTAATGATCTTAATCGTAAGTGCTCGGAAAGCCGAGTGGAGTCACTCCAGATTTTTTTTTTTTAAGAAAGAAAATTACGTCAAAGAATCTTCTAAACGTAAACTCAAAATTCAGATATGCTTTATATCTGAGCTGTGCCTGAAATTGATGAAATTAATTAACGAGCTAGAATATTCTAGTCATCCAATTTGCTCACCATTTGTGGAAATCAAATTAGAAGGCTTGAAAGCTTCTCTTGAACTACGAAGTTCTATCTAACACAAGGATTTAAACCTAAACACAACGCAAAAAACCTCATCTGAAAAAAAAACTTTCAGTAAACTTTCTTCACAACAAAAATTAAATGCAATAAAAATCAATCCTGTTTTCACATAGGTCAATTATATTGCCCATCTGTGACTGCAAGTGGACCACCTTAAATTATATATTGTTGAAAAAGCTTTTCAAAAATTGCTTTCTTCAGAGCACTTCCTCAAAATGAGCTCATGGGTGGGTACAGCCATTTTCATTGCCTAATGTTACAATTAATAAACAGGAATAAAGATCCTGAAGTTAAGGACATATTGTGAGATAATAAATGTCATTTTTCCCTATCTTTGCTGAAGCAGCTTTACAGAGTATTTGGAACCTAACTCTAATAGCGTAAACGCAGATCTCAACTTCAGTAAATCTAATGTCGTCGTTACGGACAGAAAAAACGACTCTAAAACAGTCAAATGTTGAAATGAAACAATGTAGCTTTTAATTAACGATGAATATAATTTTTAAACGCGTAAAAATGTTTTACAAGTAGTTTATGCGAATTTTAATGAAATTTCAAAATTTCACACATTTTTACTGCGAAATACCTGCTTTTTTTATTTGTAAAAAATTCCGTACCTTTAGTTATCATATTTTATACCTCAATTCTATTTAAAGAAGGATTGTCAAACACTAAATTAAGATGCTATAAATCTTAACAACGATTTTTTAAAATTACTATCTTATAGTTTTAAAAACATAGAAACACACTTTTAAAGTAATATGAACCAAAAGCATTATTATTAATAAAATTTTGCGACACACCTTAAAAGAACTTGAGCTATTTTTTCTACAATTTAAATGAAGTGTAAATCACCATAAACGCCTGTAATTATTTTATTGTGTTTGAAATGGATTAATGTCTCCTAATTGTCATAGACCGTGATGTATTTAAATTATTTTGAGTGAACCTGTAAAAAAAAAACTATAAATGCTACATACGCTATTTTCAATGGAGGACCATAGTTTGTAATCCTTAACAACATATATCAGTTCTGTTTTATTGAAATAAATGAATAAAACACGCCTTAAACCCTGACTGCTCATAGTGCGTTATCTATTCGAATTATTTTGTGTGCTCCTGTGAAACAACCGTACATGGTAAGCACAGCATTTTCAATATTATTGTATCGTCATTGACTTTATAGTCCTGCAATATTTCAAACTAACCCTTTAACGCGCAGTGTTCCCGCTCTGGGAACACCAAACTCTGACGTTTTGACTGTTGCCAGTCACGAAGAATAGTTGCGGGTGACATAGCTCCACGAGAATCTTTTATTTTTTAGCACGTCATTTCCCGTAAAAAAATGGTCACGATTATTTTTAACAGCACTGACATCTGCTGAAAAATGGAAGAATGCGAGAACAGCTGGATAGATTGCCCAATGATGAAAAAAGGGCAGCCGTTGCCATCGCTCTACTTAACTACCAGCAAGATGGCGGGCGATCGAAACGTTCATCGCATGCCACAGATCTAGAGACCCTTTTTTGACGACAGCTGGCTGTGCCGGCACAGCCAGATGCGCGTCAAAAAGGGTCTCTAGATCTGTGGCACGCGATGTACGTTTCGATCGTCCGCCATCTTGCTGGCCGTTAAGTCAAGCGATGGCAACGGCTGCCCTTTTTTCAGCATTGGGAAAGGGTTGCGCCTCAAAGGGTTAATTGGGGTTAACTGAAAGTGATTGAATTACAAGATTCCACATTGAAGCTGCACTTTTTCAGTGTTCTGCAGTTTGTACTGTTGGTCTTCTATATGGATGTGAAAATCCTTGCCCTTCAGAGGAATAAAAACTGTCTGTTTACTCCCCTGTTTATACGTGCAATACTTTTCAACATACATCTTTTTGAAAATAAATGAATGTTTTACAGTATATTGTACTCCATCAGACTAAGCTTCAATTACCGTCTCGTTGAAAGCCTTTTTCGAGATACAATAAAACTCCCTGTTTGTCAAACACAAATTGTTTTTATCTCTTCCGCATATCATTACCCCCAAAGACATGAAAAGGACATTCAGGAAGTGGGTTATCTCGATTTTAGTGAGCTGTTGTTCACTTCTTGGGGGAAAAAAAAAAAAAATCCAAATAGAAATCATATTATCTCTTTAAGCGAAATTAATCCGAAGAGTGTTAAGAAAAATTTTGGGCGTGGTAAGCCTGTGATTTACTTATTTGCCGATCAACTCCCATCTGTTATTTTTCTCAGTGCGAAAAAGTTAACATATAACCTCACAATGAAACAACGTTATTCATTTACAGTTCCCTGAAACGCCTTTAAATGCATTTAGTGTAATAGGAGGGCGAAGTACATTGGAACAAGAAACAGGAATCGTGTGATAAGCATAGATTATACAACACCTCCTGGCGTAAATTCTTGTTTTGTACGTATCCTACTGCCTAAAAAACAAACCAAATTAGGTTTCGAATGTATTAACTTTAATTGTATAAACAATTAAAATTAATACATTCGAAAGATCATTTTTGGGATGTTTAAATCTAAATTTGCAAAATTTAAAGGCTCACTTTTTCCACCCACCAGAAAAAAAAAACCGCATTCAAAAGGGGTTTGGGGTTTTTAACTCCCTCATCCCCGAAATTTTCAAACTGAAATATTTCTCACAAGTCGGGTTGTGTAGTGGTTAGACAGCCATACTACCACACTACAGGTCTGGGTTCCATTCCCCGTACTGGCTTGGGTGTCATTTCGTCCGTCCCTTCATAGGAGGCAACGCTGGTCCACCTATTGGGTGCCTCCATAATAAAGGAGACCAGTAATTCTGGTCTAGTGGTCTTGGTAGTGACCAGTGCCTATAAACGGCAAGTGACCGCCATTCGAGAGAAAAAAAAAATATTTATCACAAAGGGATACATCCAAACGCTAAGCATAATTATTTGGTTGTGGAGATATTGTCGCTGCCCCAATATTGAGAATGTATGTGACTGAAAATTTTGGGGGGAGGATAGCATAGGACTCTCACACCCCCTTCATTCCCATACACCCCCCCCCTTCCCTGTGGCTATTCCTTTGGTTTATGGTTGATGCTTAACTTGAACAATTACATTTTTACAAACTTATTTTTTATTTAATATGTCCAAAATGTTTTTAAATTATTTCGTTCTGTAATTGTAGGGTTTAATATTTGGGACATTCTTTTACGTGTACCCTGTAGCACGTTATAAAAGGATGCTCTCCTTCGATACAGACATTTATAGTTCTTTTAGCTTTCAACAAGATCACTTTCAACATAAACATTAAAATCAGTGTAAAAAGCAGGTTATGAAATTATTGCTAGTGATATCAAAGAATGAAAAAATATTTATTGCTAATTTTTTTTTAATTAGTAATTTCATTTCTCATGCTTTTCAATTGCTAATTACATGAAATTTAAATTAATCATTGAAATATGTTATTCATAAAATAACTAATTACATTGAAAGTTCAAGTTTTACATCATGTTTTATTTTAAGCTTGAAATGTTTGCTTTAGCTCACATACATGTAATGTCATTGTATAACGCATTAATGTTGTATTCGGAACACATTATAAGCTCATTTTAGCACACTGAACCCAGTTTTAAAAGTAAGTCAAATTAAAAAAGAACGGAGTTAATCAGAATAAATTAAAACTAAGATTGCAATTAATATTAATTTTGAATGACATAGAAGGCTATATTGCCTCTTAATTTCAAGTTAGAGGTTAAGTCATTATTAATTATGTGTCACTATATTAACATTAAAATCTCCGCTGTAAAAAACAAATGTGTCATCACGGTAGATGCAATAATTGCTTCGAGCGTCATTAAGTCAATTTTTAGTTTTTATTAATTCAATGAAGTAATAAAAATTTATTAAATTAGTCATATGAATGACTAATTAATAATTGATTTTATGAATACTTAAATGTTGGTCAAACATTGAATGACCTGATAATTAGTATTAATTATGAAATGTGTTTGTAACGCGTCCAATTTCTATGCAGATCTGCATACTAACGCTTTACTGTTTTATCATCTTCGAAATTAAGTAGAGTGGTGGGTTTCTGGTTGACAATACAATACTATGCCAAAAATTGGATTCTCTTCTTACTTTGAACCTAACAAAATTGCATTGTTACAAAACTGCAATGTTGCTTTCCCGCATTAACATATGTTGCAGGAAAGTAAGTTGTACAGGCATTGTTGCAAGTGAAATGAGTATGCAATCTTTTGACTTTGGCGACAAAAAGGGGGTTTTCGAAACTGGAATTTTGGCTGTATCTCAATTAGGCAAGAAGTTTCTGGAAAAATCTAGAAAAATGACGTCATATCCTGCGTGGCGGACGTCATTTCCGTTTGGAAAGCTAAGAAGTCACCCTCATTGTGAGTTAGTCTGTGATTGACTGAGGATATTGAGTGCAAGGCGATACGATTGATATTGCCGTTTGAATCGGGTTATTGTCGTGGTATTTTAATAACCGCTGTGATATGTGTTAAATGCTGTATTTATTGTGAGATAGTTCTTCGTTTCGTCGAGTGTTATTTTCGATTTTTCAAGCTTGTTGGACTATTTTAGCATACAGGCACTACCACATTTCGTAACGATATAAAAATGTTTTTCTATTGAAATACACATGCTATTTAAAGGCGATACGTGGTTCGAATCTCACGGATGTTTACAGTGTCATTTTATAAAAAGGATCTGTAAAAGCTTAAAGTCGCGAATAAAAGCTTTTTTACCTTTAAAAACTATGCACAGGTTGTCCGAAACTAAACGACCCTATTTTAAAGTTAGCAACAGACGAGGATGTTGTTGAAAAAGTTATGAAATTTTGTGTAGGACATCACGAAGGTGTGGGAATTTGTTTGAAAGAAAAAAAAAGGTAGGTAAGATGTTCGTTTTTTAATGAATTACACTATTAACATACATTTATGATAGTTTACAAAAATTATTACAGCAAAACATGTTCAGCCTGACGACCACCACTGTCCGCTGCCATCTGGAATCGTAAGAGAGCTTGTTCCACAGAAGACCGCAGTGTGTTCGGGAACGACTTCCCGGACTTACCTTATCTCGACTTACCAAATGCTTCAAAACGCCTCTAAAGCTGAAAATCGCATGGATGAGGTCTGGTGACTACGGAGGCCATGGGACGCCCCCTGGTGGTAAATATTTGAACTTTTTTCCGTTCAAATTACACACGCGCTCAGTTTACAAAAATTATTACAGCAGAGCATGTTCAGCCTGACAACCATCACTGTCCGCTGCCATCTGGAATCGTAAGAGAGCTTGTTCCACAGAAGACCGCAGTGTGTTCGGGAACGACTTCCCAGACTTACCTTATCACGACTTACCAAATGCTTCAAACGCCTCTAAAGCCGAAAGTCGCATGGATGAGGCCTGGTGACCACAGAGGCCATGGGACGCCCCCTGCTGGTAAATATTTGAACTTTTTTCCGTTCAAACTACACACGCGCTTAGTTTACAAAAATTATTACAGCAAAACATGTTCAGCCTGACGACCACCACTGTCCGCTGCCATCTGGAATCGTAAGAGAGCTTGTTTGTTCCACAGAAGACCGCAGTGTGTTCGGGAACGACTTCCCAGACTTACCTTATCACGACTTACCAAATGCTTCAAACGCCTCTAAAGCCGAAAGTCGCATGGATGAGGCCTGGTGACCACAGAGGCCATGGGACGCCCCCTGGTGGTAAATATTTGAACTTTTTTCCGTTCAAACTACACACGCGCTTAGTTTACAAAAATTATTACAGCAAAACATGTTCAGCCTGACGACCACCACTGTCCGCTGCCATCTGGAATCGTAAGAGAGCTTGTTCCACAGAAGACAGCAGTGTGTTCGGGAACGACTTCCCCAGACTTACCTTATCACGACTTACCAAATGCTTCAAACGCCTCTAAAGCCGAAAGTCGCATGGATGAGGCCTGGTGACCACAGAGGCCATGGGACGCCCCCTGCTGGTAAATATTTGAACTTTTTTCCGTTCAAACTACACACGCGCTTAGTTTACAAAAATTATTACAGCAAAACATGTTCAGCCTGACGACCACCACTGTCCGCTGCCATCTGGAATCGTAAGAGAGCTTGTTTGTTCCACAGAAGACCGCAGTGTGTTCGGGAACGACTTCCCAGACTTACCTTATCACGACTTACCAAATGCTTCAAACGCCTCTAAAGCCGAAAGTCGCATGGATGAGGCCTGGTGACCACAGAGGCCATGGGACGCCCCCTGCTGGTAAATATTTGAACTTTTTTCCGTTCAAACTACACACGCGCTTAGTTTACAAAAATTATTACAGCAAAACATGTTCAGCCTGACGACCATCACTGTCCGCTGCCATCTGGAATCGTAAGAGAGCTTGTTCCACAGAAGACAGCAGTGTGTTCGGGAACGACTTCCCCAGACTTACCTTATCACGACTTACCAAATGCTTCAAACGCCTCTAAAGCCGAAAGTCGCATGGATGAGGCCTGGTGACCACGGAGGCCATGGGACGCCCCCTAGTGGTGAATATTTGAACTATTTTTTATTTGCTCAAGCAAATTTCCATACCTTTCATTATTTCCTACACAAAATTTCGTAACTTTCTTAACAATAGTTTCGCCTGCAGACAACTTTAAAATAGGGTCATTTAATTTCGAACAACTCGCATATTATTTTTTATATAAACTTCCTCTTTTTAAACTGTTTTTAGAGAATTTTAATCTGCTTCAATAAATATGTTTTTGAAATTTATTTTAAAAAAATGATCGCCTTCGAAATTGTGTGCGTAACGTTTATGTTTTCTATAACATAGGGTTACTTTCCTCCATAACGTTCCTATCTAAAGAAAAAAAAAAATTTTTTTTCAGCGTCGTCGTAAATTTAATACGACTCCGTGGGAAAACTGAGTAATTGAAATAACCAAAATGAAGTGACTGAACTAACTTGGGTTTCTTTTACAGCATTAAAAAATGGGAAGTTACATAAATTAAAAATTGCTTGAGATAATGAAATCTGACACAAAATATACGTAAAATACAAGTAGATTCGCAATTTGTACGATTCTAAATAGCTGTTCAAGATGACAATTTGATATTTTTTAACAAGATTAAATCAGTAAACTTTATTTTTACTGCTGAGCGATGCGGTATTTAAATATTTAAATTGAAAAATTCACATGACACATGAATTATTTTTATTTATAGACTCGTGCATGATCATTATTTTTAGTTATGCAATGGCAACAAAAACTTAATAAAATTTTAAAATAGAAATACTCTATTGATGTGATAACATATTTTTATTTTTAAATACGTGCGTAATCATTTAATTTTTTTTAGTTATGTAATGGCAACACAAACTTAATGAATTTTAAAATAAAAACAGTTTAGTGATGCGATAACATGCTCTAAAGCCCAATGTCATGACTGAAAAAAATCAGTCAATTTCTGTCTCCACTCTTCTGCGACACAGTATGTGGATTTCTGCTGAAGAAAGTTGAAATTTTTTTGCCCGAAACGTACGTACAGTTTTATATGTACCTTCAAAATGTGTCATTTTACAAAGTTTTTAATTGTTTCACATCATACTCTAGTTTAAAAAAAACTACCTTATTTTTTTTTTTTTTAAACAAGAGCACAAAGACGATTTCTTAAAGATTAGACTCCAAGAAAAATGCTTGAAAGCGGACACTTTATTCTGGTTTCCAATCAATTTACGTACCTCGTGGACCGAAACACAAGTAAAATACAAAAGTAGAAGCTTTTCATTGCGGAGCCCTAATAGGCAGAAATTAAAAATTTACTCTTGCAAAGATATGCTATGAGTGAATGTAAGTTTCAAAACTAAGAAAGCTTGAGAAAAAATACAGTTATTTCACTTTTGCAAAAGATGAAAATTTCTAAGTGCTCCAAAATATTTTTAAAAGCATTCGGAGACCTTCGCAACACATTTATTAATGAATAAATCAATTCCTTGCCAGAAAATACTGCTCAAAATGGAATATTAGTCTCCAATGCTTTTTAAAATATTTTGAGCATTTAAAAATTTTCGTCTCTTGCAAAAGTGAAATATCTATATTTTTCTTAAAAGATTTCTTAGTTTTGAAACTTTCATTCATTTCTATTATATTTTTGTAAAAATAAATTTTTATTTTATGCCTTTTAGGGCTCCTTGATTAAAAAAAAGCTTTAATTTAGCAATTTTTTATTCCAATTTGGGACTTATGATTGGATTTAGTGACTTTTTCGTAGCATTTTGGGATTTGTTGTAAAACTTCGCAGTTTTAAATTTCCTTTTCATATTTGTCGTTACAGCAAATTTTCTTTCAGTTCTGGGATGGTTCGTTAATTTGAGCGACTCTTCATTGCATTTGGAGCTAATGCAACGCATTACACAATTAAAAAAATTAGCGCTTTTTGGAGAAATTTAGCGATATTTTCAACTGATTAAAGAACTTTTTTTCCCGAAAAAGACCTATCAGCACTAGTAGGAAAAATGTTTTTATAACCGATGCATTAGTCACAGTTTACCTTTCTTGTTAAATTATGCGGCACGTACAGAACCAGCCTTATCTAGAAAAGACTCAAAGTCATTTTTGGGAACACAACTGACTGGAACTGACAGCGTAAAACAAAAACAAACAAACAAACAAAAACTGTTTTGTGTTAAATTAGCAAAATTATCCTTATAAATAACAAATCACGAAGCGATAATTATCTACCAATTATACAATTAAAAAGCTACTTTTTTCTCCTAAAGCGTTACGAATGAGGTAATGGAACTGAGTTAGACTTCAGTGTTCTCAGTTCGGGTACCGTAACGTAAAATCCAATCAAGCACTGGGAAATTTTGTAACACAAACGGAGAAAAAAAACAAACAAACACGGTGTGTTATATAACTTTTTCAAGATCTCGCTTAGGGCCCTTTTTACCAGGAAGCTCTAAATTTTATAATTTGACGAAACTCGCAATGCTTGGCGTTGATGCAATAGTAGATCATAGTGTCTCACAAAGCCCAAAGTGTTTTTTTTTTTTTTAAAGATGTATTTCCTGTGGTGTCTGGCAAGAAAAATAAAAGAAAGAAAAAATTCGCTCTTGGCGGAAAATATGTCACGGAAGTTTTCAATTACGCTCAGAAAACTTCGCTAGAACGAAGCTATAATTGTATTATGGAAACTCATCTCCTTTTTCTGTTACAGAAAAGAAGGAAGCCAGAAAAAAAAAAGAAAAAAAATCCTCACTTCTGGCGACATGCATCAGCAAGCTCATATAATAGAGCTTGAAAAAAAAAATTGCAATTATGAAAAAAATACTTCATTTTTAAAAGATATATAATTGGGAAAAACTGAGGACACGTTATGTAGGTTGGTTTTTATGGACTAATTGCCGCGTGATGCATTTATTACAATCTCACTGATTATGACAGGCAGATGCAAGTATGCATCAGTGCCTATATGCTTTCAGTACATCACGTGGTTGAATATACACTACTGGCCAAAAGTATTGCAAGTTTCAGAAATCTAACTCTTTTCAAGATTAATGCCCTTTTCCCCCGTCAAAATTAAAAATCAATATAATTGATATTTTTTAATGTCAACATATTAAATTAATTACTTCAAAGACAAGATATCATTAAGTTAAAGAACAAAAATAATTATATAATTTATTGAAAAAATAGCGTAAAAATATTTAGATTATAGAAATCATAATCCATTTTGGCTTGCCGGAATAAAATTCAATAAAGAATTAATTTCAAGTTATTCTGAGAGAGGATGATAAATAAATGCAATTGAACTAAAGATCCTTTATTATATTGCTGAACAGCCTTGACTTTTATCACAACAGCCACTCTTTTAGATATGGAATCCACAATGCTTTACAACACTTCCTTCGGTGTTTCATGGTGCCAACTAAAATTATTGGTTCCGGAAGGTCTCATTTTGTTTTTTGGTAATTTTCAGATGTATTATTTCCAATTATACTACATAAGTTCTCAAAAATATTTAAATCTGGCAAATTTCCTGTCCATTTTTTCTGGGCTTATTCTTGAAACGATGGTTAGATTTCTCAAACTTGCAATACTTTTGGCCAGTAGTGTACTCTCCAGTATATACTGAGCAGCATACAGACACAGCTTCGATAAAATTGGTGTCAGCCAATAAAAGCTAAGTTTATATATAGTGATAAAGATGGTTATTTTCTTATACAATTCTAGGGGAATTTTACTGTCCAAATACCCGATTCTGTAGCACTGAATAAAAGTTGTTTGATTACTAGAGGATAAACTACTGATTACTAGAGGATGATTACTAGCACGTTGTGGAGACAATCACAACGGGCGCTAGAAAAAACATTTGACAACAATATGTTTGCACTTTATATTTAAAGCAAATAGACTTTATTACGGCAAATTTAGAATGCATGAAAAATAACAGGATAAATGCTCCTTTGGCAGATGTAAAAAATAAAGTATAGATAAGTACTCCCGGAAAGAGAAGAAACAATCTGAATTTTCTTTTAAAAAAAATTTTAATTTAAATTTTAAAAAGCATGTTTGTGTAATTACCTATGTATTATACTATGCAGTTTCTTACATAAAAAAATTGACGATATTTTTTAGCATTTTTTCTCCTTGTCTACCAAATGTTTATACTTCTTTTAGGAACCACCTCTCTCAATGATCAATTTTTTGTGAAACGAGGGGTAGTTCTGAGATTTTTCATTGTATTTTAATAACAAAATTATAACACCTGTGTCTGGATTTCATTCAAGAGTTCTGAACAAACTTAAGTATTTCTCTATATATGTCACTGCGATTTGCATTAATCTCTTATCACTTATGTAAAACACATACTATAACAGCGCGCATATCATTTTAATGTCGTAGATAAATATCTACACAAATCGCAACGAGCTTGAACGGTCACCAATTTCAAAATTTTGATATGCAATTATCTAAAATGTAACAGACACTTTTATTTTTATGCAACATCTTTTTTCTTTTATATATAGGCCGCAATCCACTTTTCCACCAACCACACAAACCGTTCAATAATCCCCAAAATTATTTTGCTATTAATCTCTCTCGTGGAAAAAAAAAATAAAAAAGTCGCCAAATATTTTAATTGAGGCTCGAAAGGTTTTATTGTTGCGATAGTTATTTATTTTTTCTTCTCTTCTTTCTGACTTCAATCCCCCGCTGACATTAAATGACACAGATTTATCTTAACTAGAGATAATAAAAGTGGATTTTTTTTTTGTTTTTTACCCAATACTCAGTTGCAGAATGCAAGAGGAATTAAGTCTGCACTATACCAAACGTTTCCAAGAAGCGTCTTGGATCAATCACAGCTTAATGTCGACATGGCGTGCTATTTTTCGCGCGTTTTTTTTTTTTTTTTTTTTTTTTGTAAAGTTGTGAGGAATGAAGTGAGAATTTGTAGTGAGGCGAAGAAAAAGTTGATACCGTTCTAACTCTTGGAAAAGGTAAGAGAACACAGACAGACAGACGGAAAGAAAGATATAGAAAGAAAGACAGAAAAATAAGAAAGAGAGAGAGAGAGAGAGAGAAAATTGGTTTAATTTATCATAATTTTCGTTATAATTTGCTGATTCAAGAAAATATTTCGTTTATTCAACTCAATAATTTAGTTAAAATAGCACTACACCTAATTTTTGTTGAATTCTAGATTACTATAATTAATTTTTTTTAGATAAATCATAAAGAACTTCTATAAAAATTTGTTTTCACAGTGATTTAACAAAAAAAAATCCGCGTTAATTTACGGCTGCAGGTAATGCAGACTGATATGAATGGATAAATCATAAGTATGCACTGTGGATTAATTTTAGGTTAAACGGATACCGCTTTCAACTTCCCAGGTACTTGTACTGGAAACTGAAAACATCTTGCGGTTATCTGACTAATAATTTTAAACATGTAGAAATGATAAATGTTGACACAGGCTGTTGTATTTATGGGAAATTTGTTTCTAAATGCTACATTCAAACTTTAACGTTAAAAATTATTTCATAATAATTTCTGTTGCAAAAGATGTAAGTGTATAGCAGTGAAAACTGGATGTCACTGAACGGAATTCTGCATAGTAGCCGGCCAAATGTTAAAATTAATTAATTAAAAAGTGCTTGAAGAAGAGGAAGGCAATAGATATTTTTGGACCATAACGAAAACTTGTACTGTGTCAGCAGAAATGATCATGTTTAACAGCGCGGAATTCAGTAAATTTCACTGTCCATTACGACTTACGTGACTATTTATTTACACTTAAAACGGGACATTTACTAATTTCTCTAAATTAAGGTAATATTTTATTTTCTTCAAAACAGGGCATCTATTTAATTTTTAGAAAAAAAGTTATGTATATTCAATTAAAAAAAAATGTAATAAATGAAATAGCTATTTTTAAAAGTGAGAAAAATTTCACGGATGTCAGCCAACTAATTTAAATTTCCAAATTCGATTTTTTTTTTGAGATATTAACAAATAACTGAAAAGAAAGCATTGCGGTTTCCATGTTGGGCAATTTTGGGCCGCATAAAATAATTTAGGTTCTTGAATCCAAGCAAATTGTAGAAATGCCATTCGTAAAAATGATTGAGTAATCTTGAATCAACATTTATAATCAAAATATCATCTACATGAACGGGAATTAATTATTTTAGGCAAAATAATAAGAATTTATTACTAAAGAATATACCTCATTTGAGTTGGTTTACCAAGTTCAACGATTTTCAGCAGGTACATTTCACAAGTTATTGTACAAAATAAATTAGCAAGCAACGATAAGTAATCCTACGTCAATAAATCCTGCTGAAGTTTCAATGGAAAAGACAACTGGAACTACTTTAAAATTATTGCTGTCTATCTATGCAGACAGTGTTAGGGGACAACTGTACAGGTACCTAAAAAGTGGAAAGGACCATTCAGAACTTACTTATCTTAAATTTCATCTTCGTTATCAAAGAAATTTGCTTCAAAATGTTGCACAATCAGTCTGCAGGTGCGAAAAGGACCATTAAGCCCAACAGTACTCATTGACACCTGAAAGAGCAAATTAAAAAAAAAACAATTATCAAACTCATTTTGCTTTCTTTACTGTGTAACTTTCTTGATATCATTCAACCACGAAATTTCAAAACCGTTTGTCATCAAATGATACCAAGTTTGACCAATATTTTGAACAGGAACATTTGCACCTCACCGTGTAGACAAAATATTTCAGTCTATTGTATTTAGTCAATGCTTCATAATTTCACGGACAGATTAATTTTTTTTCCTACAAAAGGTTTTAATTAAAGAGTTTTTCTCCCGTCTGGGTATTTTCCTACACAGAGCACAAAACAGAAACCACTGGTTGGCCAGTCAAGCACGTCACAAAAACAATTAATTACACGACAAAAGTAGTCAGTTTTGTGATATCTTTTTATTGATTTCTTTTTTTTTCCTCTAAAATGACTACACCAGATGGAGTAATTTTTTAAATAGGATTCGGAGCACTCTTTTTTGATTTACCGCTTTTGATGCATGGAGTTTTTTTACTGCAGAAATAAAATTCACATTTTCAAAAACATAATGGTGTAGAAAACCCTCGAAATTCATCTGTCTGAATGAACCAGTAGATTTTGATTTGTGCAACTATTTTCATTTAAAATGTAAAATATTCTTCACTGATATTCAGTTTTCATTGTAGTAAACCTTCATCTTTTAACGCACGGTGGTTTGTTTTCCAGGAGAGGGCAGCTCACGCCACTGAATTCGTCGTTGGAACCTCATCAGAGGGTGAAGGACTTCTGAATAATATTCTTTACTTCACTCCCAACTGTTTTATCGAAAATTTCATTTCAACTTTAGACCGATTTTTAAGGTGCACTGAGTCGTAAGAACAAAGTAAAAATTTATTTTAATTTTCACTCTTAGTGTTCTGCAATAGTGGCTAATCATAAACATTGAGTTTTTTTTTTTTTTTTTAATTTTTTAAAGCTATGCTGTGACTGTGAAACAGAAACAACAAAAAAATGACTCTTCGAAGAATTGTCATGCCATAAATTTGCGTAATTCGCCAATCCAGAAAAAAAATAAAAATGAACATTAAAGGAGCATAACTTGTTCGAAAAATTCTTTAATTCTTATTTAAAATTTACGTAAAAAAATAATTTGCCTACTATTAACAAAAATCCTCACATTGTCCACGGAACACAAATATATAACTCAGTAGTTTAAAATGTAAGCTCATGTGTTTTCAAAATTATAGTAGAAATGAACAAATTTTTGAGGTCCAGAATCCATGATTATCATTTGAGATAGCCCAAGCCCAGTACATTTTACTTGCAAATCCCCAAGATATATTTTCCTTCCTGTCTCCAGACCTTCTTTCCCAACATCTGTCTTACATGCGGTCAATCGGACATTCAAACACCTACACTGAAAAGCAGCGCTGGTTACGGAAAGGGAATCTTCAACGTTGTGCAGGCGCGTAGCCAGGAAAATTTTTCGGGGGGGGGGATATGCACCTGGAAAATTTTTCGGGGGGGGGGGGATATGAACTTATATGTATATAAATAGACGGAATTTCATCACTAATCCAAAAATTTCGGGGGGGGGATATCGGGATATATCCCCCCCCTGGCTACGCCCCTGACGTTGTGATTTTTGTTTTTTCCTTGATAAAAGGGAACAGGTTAATGAGATAGTCTATTTTAAATGTTCAGCGTTAACTTTGGTATACTTTTACGGTAAATATTTTATTTCATAAGCATATCTCATTCATGTTCAACAAGCTAATTTGCAAATTTCATCACGCAACACCAAGTTTTTTTATTGAACTTCTCAATTCATAAATACTCCATTATCATTATTTTTTATATTTTATCATATTTTCCCCCAAAACTTAAAAGAAACATTAAAGACTTCAATAAACTAATTTGTGTATGTGTTTAAGAACAGAGACAAATACTTTTTCTTTTGAATAAATTTTCAAAAGACAATGTCCACAAATTTCCTTAATTAAAGCAATTTTTAGGTTTTCACTTCATTTTAGAAACCTAAATATTAGGTAATTTCAAATCGAACACATAAATTTAATCATTACAGTATTATTTTTAATTACTGTAGGTAATTTGATATAAATAATTAGAAAATATGAATTACGCATGGAGCATTTTCTATAGATTAAGTCTGCGAAAATGAAGATTTGAAAAGATGGGTTTTAAGGTTTTAACTTCTTGATTAAGATTCCAGACGAGCAGCCTACATTTCGAAATCTTTATTACGCAAAATGATTTTATTTGTTTATTTACTGACCGCACATTTAAACAGTTTCTCGGAAGGAAAACTGCCAAGAAAATCAATTTAATCGATTTCAACTGTATTGCCCCTTAAACCCGTGTTCAATGGGATTGCCCCCCCCCTCCGTTTCTTTCGTATGTACCTGTCATGGAAGAGGAAAGCTCTTTACAGTTTCACCTTCTTCAAGACGGTCAAAGGGTTAAAACGAGACATGGATTCATTTTCCAAAACTGTGTTTCTTGACCACGTGTCACACACTCTTGCCTAATACCATAGCTTAACCCAATGAAATAAACTAAAGTTTTGATCCAAATCCCCAGACTATTTAATTACGCCTTACACATGTTATATAACTTATCATTACCCGCGACAACGCCTGTTTGCGCCTACTATCATTACCTGGCCCAAGGAAAAAATGTACCAAGTTTTGACTTATATCTGACAAGCGAACAAACACTACGAGTAAACTGGCAGTTCAAGAAAAAAATTAATGCGGTAAATGTGTAATCAGCGTGAGTTGCGGCAGTCATTTGGCTGTTTATAATTGAGGTTTCGCTTTACAGTCAATTATGCTTCCTTTTTTGGGGAAATTTTACCTCGATTTCATTTTTTGTGTATGGGTCATTCTCAAAATGACCATTTTACAATTTCCATTTTCAACATGTGTTTAAGGAAAAAAAAAACTGTTTTTCTAGAACATTATTGGCTAAAAAATTATTTCATTGAAATAAGTTCGGCGAAACTGCATGCATTCTTCACATCTTGAATGGACAAAATTAATTTTTTGGTTTAAAAATAATGATGACAACTATCTACCCTATTACCACACATTTAACTAACATGAAAAATAAATCTTGCCGAACGCATCTATTGCAAAACACTTTCCAACACAATTATATTTTTTGCGCCAAATTTGGCGGCGTATTGTACTTAAATTTGGCGAGATTTTAATTTAGTGGTTAAGTGAAAGCGACTCGAGGGCATGTCTACCTAAGGCAGTGGTTCCTAACTGGTGGTCCGTAAACAAGTTCTAAGGGGTCCGCAAGGCAACTAAGAGTTTAAAAAAAATAAGTTATTACTATTTCTTTAGTTAAGAAGGCAAAAAGCGTAATTGTTCGCCGTCATTTTAAGGGGTCGTATCGGAGGAATGAGAATCCGAAAATATCGATTTTTCAATTTTAATTTCATTTGAAACCTTCGTTACTTCTGAGCATTTTGACCCCAATTTCATGCAATAAATCCAACTAGAACCGGAGATACACATAAAAACGTTTTGTGAAAGCTTTATATTTGAACGCAATAAGGTAACTTTAAACTGCGTTTTCTCAAAACGCATTTTTATGAACTATCCGTAAGATAACAAAATTTCTATGATTCGTATCTTCACGAAATTTTGTATAGTTATAACTGGTATCAGTATCTATAGAATGAATTAATATTTAAGAAAATTTTTTAAACTAGGAGTTTTAAAATTGTATTTAAATTGAAATTTTAAAAAATCGTACTTTCCCCCTATATTTCTGTTTAAATTTCAAAAGTTTTTCTCTTCACTTTAATATAAAAAACTTTCTAATTATCGTAAGATAACAAAATTTCTATGTTCGTATCTCACGAATTTTCTATAGTTATAACTGATATCAGTATCTATAGAATGAATTAATATTTAAGAAAATTTTTTAAATTAAGAAAGTTTTTTAATGAGAGAAAAACTTTTGAAATTTTTAACAGAAATATAGGGGGGAAAGTACGATTTTTTAAAATTTCAATTTAAATACAATTTTAAAATTCCTAATTAAAAAACTTTTCTTAAATATTAATTCATTCTATAGATACTGATAACAGTTATAACTATACAAAGTTTCGTGAAGATATGAATCATTGAAGTTTTGTTATCTTACGGATAGTTCATAAAAATACGTTTTGAGAAAACGCATTTTTAAAGTTACCCTTATTGCGTTCAAATACAAAGCTTTCACAAAACGTTTTAAGGCGTATCTCCGGTTCTAGTTTGCATGAAATTACTGTCAAAACGCCCAGACGTAACTAATGTTTCAAATGAAACTAAAATTGAAAATCGATTTTTTTTAATTCTTACCTCCTGTGACCCCGTAAGAAAGTCGTCGTTTTAAGGGAGAAAAAAAGGGGGGTTTCAAATCCTTGCAAGACTAGGGAAAATACGGGAAGGCCCAATATTAAATATAATTCGATAAAATATTATAACATTTCAGCCAAGCTTTTGTCTTCGGCTATTATTATTACATGTAAATAGTGTTGATTAACTATTATTAGCATCTCTGAGTGAGTAAAAATAACATTCTTTGTGCTTTTTTGAATTGTTCATTTTACCATTACATTTCGTGCAAAAAGTTTTTATTATTATTTTATTACACCCCCCCCACCCCCCGAAAGAATTTTTTTAAATGGCCCACGGGTTAAGATGAGTTGGGAACCATTGACCTAAGGGGTGATTCCTTGAGCGCAGGATCTTTTCAAGGGTTTCTGACGCGTATTCTGACCTGTAAGAGAGCTTTAATAAAATTTATTTCCCTTTTTTAACTGAAGAGTAAACGGGTTTAAACGTTTACATACTTACTTTATTATGTTTGAAAAGGATGAATGTCTCTGCAATGCCACAGACAGCAATGTATTGGAAATCTCCTGTAGAAGAGAACTATAACTGAAAGACGCACTATTTTTTTATGGACAGCTTTATCTTGTAATTCTTAATAACATACATCAATTTTGTTTCGTTTAAAGTACCCGAATATCTCTACATTATGCTTCAAAGAATGACTGTCCATAGAGTGTAATGTATTGGAGTTCTTTTCAGTACTTCTGTAAAAGATCTACAAATGCTACCTATACCATTTTCATAATGGTACTTGGTACTGTACATAGGGAGTAACACATATGAATTTTCGAAGTAAGCGTATTAATTAGAGCACGGACGGACATACAGACTGACAGACAAACCTAAATCATAAACAATTTTTACCTTGTTGGAAAGCGTTAAAAAATCTGTACATTCTAGTGAATGTGTTAAATTTCAGTAATATTGGATACTCTTCATGCAAACGTATTGCATCATGGAGTGAGATACATGACATTTCAATATACTACCCCCCTTTTATATTGTGCTTTTCGGGGGGACAAGATACATCCAAGACTTAACGCATCCTGCCATACAGACATAAATGCAAGGAGATAGCATTGTCTATCTTCAGCATTGGACGAATTGAAGTAACTGTGTTGGCGTAAGTAATTGTGGAACATTTTGTCGGATTCTTTTTAAATAACAGTAAAAGATGCACGATTTTAAGGATTAAAAAGTAAAGATACACAATCATATGTTACAATATAAATACAAAAATCTCAGCATTCTGCAGTTAAACGTTTTACAGTTATGTCAAAAACGTGATTATTCTTGGCGCCCACCTTGGCGACAGTACTTCTTTGAAATTGGAACTGTCGTCGTAGAATAACGCAGTCCTATTGCGATGTGGTCTAGGAAATATGGTGAATCGGTTACAGTTTAGGCTTCACTATCAGGTAACTAATGGCGTCTCTTTGCATTCATATCTCATATGCATCCTACGGATGAAGGGAGGGGGGATATGATGCACTTTTACTTTAAATACATTTAACTAATAGTTTTTAATACATTAAACTAATTATACTAATTTTTATAGTCTTAAAATACATTAAAGTAATAGTATAAGTTCTGTCATAAAAGATAATCCCTTCAATAACAAACAAAAAAGTTCAATTAACTTATTTAAATTTATGCGCAAATACAGAAGTTCCTGCTTAAGAAATTATCCAGCCACTTGATTCAATTTTTCTCTCATTACTTACTGGAAAGCAAGTAATGATCAATGAGCGAAAACTAATTGGTTGTATCCAATCTTACTAATGTGATTGAACTTCTATTTTTAAAAATGTGCTTTCTCGTGTAAAGTAACGAAGCAAACGAGAACAAAATACATAAGTAAAACTGGGATACATAGAAAAAGAGCAATATATCCAAATACACGATACATCGCGGCCGCGATATAACCTATTTTAGGTTATAGTCGCATGGTCTTAATAGATTTTTGGCGTATGTAGAGCTGATAGTCTGTTCACTGGGTTGCAAAAAAAAAAAAAAAAAAAAATCTTATACATTGCGGTTTATGGGCGCCAATTATTACTTCCCGAACATGTACCATGTAAGGAAAGTATTGTAATCATGAAAAAATTCGAATTCGAGATTTTGGTGTATTTGCACGTTTTGGGGTCTTCTGAATTCATTTATGCTATTTTTACGAGATGTATGTATGTATGTGAGTATGTGTGTGTGTGTGTGTGTGTGTGTGTGTTTGTGTGTATGTGAGTGAACACGATAGCTACTGAACGGGGCATGCGATTGAGCTCAAAAAGTGTATATATGTTATAAACCACCGTCGCAAGACCGGTATTGATTTTGGTGTGTATAGGACTTATAGTTTTTCTACAGGGCTACGACAAAGATTTCTTTTACATTATGGCCTATGGGGAGAAATTCTTGAAAGTGCGCTAGCGTTTAAACGGTACATTCCATTGAGCTTCAATTTGGTATATATATTTGAATTATTCATCGATTAAAATTTATTTAAATGCTTGGTAATGATCTTAATCGTAAGTGTTCGGAAAGTCGAGTGGAGTCACTCCAGATTTTTTAAATTGCGCAAGTGTCTAAATAGTGCATCCGAATAAGGTCAAATTGGGAATGTATATTAAAGGTCACCGTCACACAACTTGTATACATTTTGATGTGTTTATGGCTTACATTTTATGCACAGTGCCACGAAAAAAAATTCTAATATATTACGGCCCATAGATTCCATATTCTTGAAAGGGTACGTTCAATTGAGCTCAAATTAGGTACGCACATTATAGGTCACTGTCTTACATACTGCATACATTTTGGTGTGTGTAGGGTTTACAGTTTCTTTTACAGGGCTACAAAAAAGTCTTCTTATACATTGCGGACTATACACTCAAATTTATTTGAAGCGTCTGAACATTATATCAAATTGAATTTAGTTAAATTTATTTAAACTCTTGGTAAAGATAAAGTGTTCCGAAAGTCGAGTGGAGTCACTCCAGGTTTTTTTCCTTGTGAGAGCCATTGAAAAGTGGTATGATTCAGCATATATTTATTTTCAGATCTCCGACCTTTTTTAGGATAAAATGCGTAGGAGAATAGATGTTAAGATAAACGTTCCAATTTTGTGCATCACCTAATAAATTATATGGCACATTTTACAAATTGGGAATTTTTGCTGTATAAAAATTTAAATTTTGTATTTATTTACATTTAAATCTCCGGGATTCTTTTTTCCAACGACATGCCACAAAATTCTACTTCTTTTTCACTCAGTTTTGTAATTCATTGTATATTTGTGGACATCAATTCATATACACAACTGCTAGAGGATAGAAGAGACACACAGAAAGCTAAACTGAAATCTTTTAGTCCAAGTAGGGTAAGTGTTAACCCTTTAACGCGCAGTATTCCCGCCCTGGGAACACCCAACTCTGACGTTTTGACTGTTGCCAGTCACGAAGAATAGATTTGACTTCTATAAAATAGTTGCGGGTGACATAGCTCCACGAGAATCCTTTACTTTTTAGCACGTCATTTCCCGTAAAAAAAATGGTCACGATTATTTTTAACAGCCCTGACATCTGCTGAAAAATGGAAGAATGCGAGAACAGCTGGATAGATTACCCGACGCTGAAAAAAAGGTCAAGCCATCGCTCGACTTAACTACCACCAAGATGGCGGACGAGGCACAGCCAGCTGTCGTCAAAAAAGGGTCTCTAGATCTGTGGCACGCGATGAAAGTTTCGGTCGTCCACCCTCTTGCTGGTAGTTAAGTCGAGCGATGGCAAAGGCTGCCCTTTTTTCAGCATTGGGCGATCTATCCAGCTGTTCTCGCATTCTTCTATTTTTCAACAGATGTCGGTGCTGTTAAAAATAATCTTTTTACGGGAAGTGACGGGAAGTCACGCCCTTGTTTTCAGCATTGGGAAAGGGTTTCGCCTCAAAGGGTTAACAACTGGTCCGAAAAAACATGCTCAGAACGAGAGCTTCAGCCTTTGCAAAGAGAAATTAATTCATAAAACTAAGCCCGTGAGGAACTAACTACGTGGGATTTATTTGCTACAGCTGTGTTTAAAAAGGAGTAAATCAAGTAGTAAAAATGATCTCTAAAAACCCACTCAAAACAATCGACTTTTAATGTCTCATCGAAGAGGTAATGACGATGATTATTCCTTCAACCGCGGCCTTTATAAAAGAGAGGATGCATCGTTGATTTATTTATTTGCATGCATGACTGGAGGCCTTTTTCTCGATTCGTTACTTCAGACCACTGATGAACCCACGGATGGGTGATCATTTCTTTATTTCTCTCGTTCGTTATCTTTCGCAGTGTATCTGGTCACGATGGCTGAATTATAAAGGAAGAAGAAAAATAAATCATGCCGCAAAACACTAATTGTGAAATATTTTCCAACTGATTTGCGCTGGGCAAACCCAAATTTAAAATAAATAAAAGCTTTGTGTAAAAAAACATACATAAAATGATACTGGTAACAAGATACGATCGTTTCGACTGAAGATTTAGCCAGTCTTCATCAGCCGTACGTAACCCTTCGTCTGAATAAACAGTGGGAAGACCCACCTCAGTTCCCACGTTTAACCCTTGAGGCGCAACCCTTTTCCAATGCTGAAAAAAGGGCAGCCATTGTCATCGCTCGACTTAACTACCAGCAAGAGGTCGGATGATCGAAACGTTCATCGCGTGCCACTAGAGACCCTGTTTTCACAGAAGCGTCAAAAAAGGGTCTCTAGATAGGATGCTGTGCCGCACAGCCATCTGCGTCAAAAAAGGGTCTCTAGATCTGTGGCACGCGGTGAACATTCCGCCATCTTGCTGGTAGTTAAGTCGAGCCATGGCCACGGCTGCCCTTTTTTTCAGCATTGGGCAATCTATCCTGCTGTTCTCGCATTCTTCCATTTTTCAGCAGATCTCAGTGCTGTTAAAAACAATTGTGACCATTTTTTTACGGGAAATTGGCGTGCTAAATTTCTCTTTGCAAAGGCTGAAGCTCTCGTTCTGAGCATGTTTTTCGGACCAGTTGTTAACCCTTTGAGGCGAAACCCTTTCCCAATGCTGAAAAAAGGGCAGTCGTTGCCATCGCTCGACTTAACTACCATCAAGATGGCGGACGACCGAAACGTTCATGGCGGCGTGCCACAGATCTAGAGACCCTTTTTTGACGACAGCTGGCTGTGCCTCGTCCGCCATCTTGGTGGTAGTTAAGTCGAGCAATGGCAACGGTTGACCTTTTTATCAGCGTCGGGTAATCTATCCAGCCGTTCTCGCATTCTTCCATTTTTCAGCAGGTGTCAGGGCTTTTAAAAATAATCATGGCAATTTTTTTACTGGAAATGATGTGCTGAAAAGTAAAGGATTCTCGTGGAGCTCTGTCACCCGCAACTATTTTTATAGAAATCAAATCTATTCTTCGTGACTGGCAACAGTCAAAACGTCAGAGTTTGGTGTTCCCAGAGCGGGAACACTGCGCTTTAAAGGGTTAATGTGTCGCTTGAGAGCTAACAATGATATTTAGTATTTCATCCTTGGCATTTACACTAAAGAATGCAGACATGCTCCACGGCAATTATTAGCGGGCATGAGTGGAAACATTTTCCGATTTGTTATTTTTGCTAGCAATCAATTCACGGATGGGTGATAATTTCTTCATTCCTCTTCTGTTTCTTTTTGCAGTTTCTGGTTGCTATGACTACCTAATCAATTAGTTAGAAAGATAAGCACTTAAATTCGCCTATTCAAGAACATTTCCCATCACTATCTAATATGCGGAAATAATAGTTAGCCTGTTCATTTACTTCAACAAATTTCCGTTTTTTGTAAAGCGTGCATCCAGGCCGTTGCATTTGTCTATAAAAAAAAATGCACTCGTAGATTCTTTTTGCTAATTAAATTCTCCACAATATTTGATTGAGGACTTAGACTGTACAACGAAATGTTACGGAGTTATAGTGATGTAAGTGGGGAAAAAAAAACTTAAAATTTTGTTTAATTCGAAATTTTTGCCTTTTTTTCGAGCCTCATAGCTGTATAAGTCTCACAAAAACACTTCAAATATCAAATTTTTAGAAAATTTTGTTTTCTAGAAATTGTTAATTGACATCTTTGCGTTAAAATTAACCAGAAATTATAGGCGGAACACTAAAAAAAAATCGAAATTTTGAACGTTTTCGTGCTTACTGAAAAAATTTGCTCCTCTCGTAGGAGGACGTAAACTTTGTTTCACATTACCCGTTGTCACGGACTTGGTGCAAAAGTACCATTATCGACTGCCGCAGACGGTAGAAATAGCGTCATCCTCTCAAAGGAAAATACTTTAACCTCTTTTAATGCCCAGACAGCACAGCAAACTTGCATCAAATTTGCAACAAGCTGGATTTATCAAGTCAATAAACTTGAATAAAGCTTGAAAATTTCAAGCGTGTAAGCTTAATGCAAGCTTGAATCAAGTGTTCAAGTTTACACTTGCCCAGCTTGCATTAAGCTTGACATAGCAAGCTTGAATTCAAGCTTAAAATTAAAAAAAATTTCCTAAATACACGGGGCGCCCGTCGGCGAACTCGACCCCACATATTTTATTTTTCCACGCATTTTCCCCCTCTAAGCTGAAATTTCAAGTTATTTTAATGTTTCCATCAAGTGTCCGCGGCTGGGATCGAACTCGGGACCTAAGGGTTGGGAAGCCAGCGTCCTAACCATTCAGCCAATCTGCCTCGCGCTGGCATGACTAAAGTTTGAAGTGACTGTTATGGCTGTCACGCCGTTTTTCTGGCGAGATCGATCATTGCCCGATGCCGATCTGTTTCTTTTATTTTTCCATGGGATGAATCAAAATTAAAATAATGTTATGTGTGATTTATAGACTCTACTAATAGGGAAATAAGCATAATATAAACTTAAAAGCAGCACACGTTTTAAAACTTTCAATATCGCGACACTCATGTTGGGCAATACTGGCCAAAATCGAGACAAACGACTGATTTTGAAATCAATTTCGTAGTATAATTGTATTTTATTTTGAAGAATTTCAATATTTGGAAATATAGAATCTTTTTTTTTAATTCTATGGTCAAGTACATTTATGACTGATGATAAATTATTTGTTATGTGGATGTGGCTTTCCAAATCAAGCAGTCATCAAGTTGTATTCAAGCTTGACAGTTCAAATGACTTCTCCAAGCTTGCTGCAAGCTTAAAATGAATTGAACTGTCAAGCTTGTATTACTACGTCAAATTCAAAGGACATGTCAAGCTTGATTTAAGCTTATGTGCTGTCTGGGTGATTAGCTATATAAGCGCCCTCTAGCGACGTCACATGACGGAATCTACTACTAACTTCCGCAAGTACACAACATTAACTTAATGATTAGGACTTACAGCGCCATCTTACAGAGAAGTATCTTTTAGCTCTTTTAGAATATGTTGATGATCGTCCTCTTGCGCCAAGTTCGTGCTTACTGTATACCGAACAAGATAGAAAAAAAAAACCTTTTACCATAGTTCTAGCAAGTTGAACCCTTCTCACAGTACACATATGTTGGAATAATACATCGAACTGCACAGAGAGAGCAATTCTATTAAAAATACATATGTATAGATCTGTGCTGAGAGAAGTCAGATTTAGTTCTGGGGCTTATGGTGGTGTTATTATTGAACGCTGAAGCTTCTAAACCTCCCATATAATGCGGTTGCAAAAGTCACAGCACCAGGGTTCCCATTAGAAAAAAAAAAAATTGGGGGAGATTTCTCACCCATCCAAAAATTTTGAGTGAGATTTCTGAAAGTTAAGTGAGAACATAAATATTGTTTAACACCATTTTATTTATTTATACTATTTCAATAACGCCGACTTTTTTTTCCGTTCATTAAAAAATTTTACAGCTTGATCATATGGAAAACTTTCTTAATTGATATTTCCATCAGCTATTCTAATAAGATTGCTTAAATTTGCATTTGAAAGTGCACTGAACTTTGTACTTGAATTGTTAATGGATATTCAAAGTTAATGAATATTCAAATTTATTCAAAGAATCACATCCAGTTTAACTAAGCAAAAGAATTATTAACTATATTTTATCTGGTATAATAAAATTATATAAAATAACTTAATATTTATATAAATATTAAATTATATTATACTACAAAGTTGGTAGGATACAAATATGTGTGACAAAATTAAAACAGATATAGTTAAGTTCAAATTCTTACTACAGTATAAGCTAGATTATCTCTCAATACTCATATACGATGGACACGCATACAAAAACAAAACATTTTACAGCTGGCAAGCAGGAGGAGAAAAATCAACACGTCAGCTCAGCGCCGATAGCATTAATTAATATTCCCCCTCTGCATTTCGATGATTTAACTGTGTTATCTCTGAACAGCAACTCAAAAGAGGAAGGGGGGGAGACGCTTCATTGCGGCCGCGGCACGCTCGTTATCCGACAGTAGTAGAGTAAAAACAAATTTTTGTATTTGTAAACTGGCGTTTTTAAACTTTCAAACAGTGTGCGAGAATCTCGCGCAGGTGGCGAATATTTTGCAGCGCGAGAATATCTCGCGCTGTAATATTTTTTGCGCGAGATTTAAGAAATTTATGCGAGATTCTCGCGGTCTCGCACTCTAGCGGGAACCCTGCGCAGCACGGACCTAGTAAAAACAGCTTCATACGTTCATCCTCTACCAAAACTCCCAGAGAAAATTAATAGACATTCATCTGCCGAGACGTACAAAAAAAAAAAAAAATAATAATAATAAAAATATTCAGCCTTCAGCTGAAATTAGTTTCCCCTCCGCTAAAGAGGTTTTTTGACAGAACCTTTTAATTTGTATTGGCAGCCATGTACAGGATGTATTTGCATGTAAATCAAACGGGGAGAAACCAACCGTTCTTCCAGTGGTGTCAAGTATTTTAAACAATCCGGTATTTCGGGGAATTCGAAGCCATTGCTTATAGCTAATTCTGGTATTGTCAATTTAATCAAACAATCGTAACATGTTTTGCAAAATTTGCCAATATCATCGATATCTTTGTAAAAGACTAGTTTTATAAAGTCCGTTGTCGCTCCTTTGGACAGTAAAGTTGTTTTGGAATGGGTTCTTATTGACTTTTTGAACCACAGTCGATCACAACAATAGCATTGGTGGATTGGACCATCAGCAACAGCTTCGAAAAATTTCTCAGCTAATTTACGAAATTCTAGTTCTTCACACCTTACATTTAGATCAGTATCTGTTGTTCTTGGTCTTTTCGATGGTATATCTAGACAGAGTCGTAAACGTTTTCTGTCTTGTCTTCTGGATTTGGATTCCGCTTCTTGAGCACGAAAATCTGGATCTTCCCTTTTTCTTTTGCATAAATAGACGGTTAGTTTCACGATGACTTTCTTCCGGATTAGACAACTGGCGAGGACGGCCAGCGCGGCCTTGAACAACAGTCCCGGGTATATTCTTCTGATATTTAACGATGTAATACTGAACAGTAGAGCGTGAAATACCAAGCCTACGAGCTATTTCACACTGATCCCGCAAAAATGAAAATTTTAGAAATGCCACGACAGAACACCACCACTTGCTCCGAGGAGGGACAAAAGTTTGAACGCGACTCTGGAAACAAATCCAAGTTCTGAAAAATGAAATCGGAACCTCGGGAACTTGACAGCCAGTCGCAGACGCTCTGACAAAATCTTACAGTTTCCCCTTTTGTTTCATCTGACGTTACTTTGAAATTTTTCAAGTATCCATTATTCCAATCATGTGTCGGATCTTGGTGTGTTTCAAATTTCCGTGAGATCTGTAAGATTTTATTTACTATCAATTATCATCCACGACTTTTTTTGTCTGCCCAAAACTATTACCCTCTTTAGCGGAGGGTAAAAAAAAAAAAAAAAAAACAGAAAGAACAATCATAAAAAAAAAAAAAAGAAAGAGAGCCATAAATTCCTTGTTTCATCTTTCCAACTCATGCATGTAATTGAATCAAAAATGATATTTCTTCCCAGTTTCCTAGTTGTACCATTGATTTTCGCGCGAAAAATGTTAACACCCTCCCTCCCTCCCTCCCTTTTTCCAGCGTGCCGTGCTTGCTGCCTGCCAGATGTCAAGAGAGAGAAAAAGTGGAGCAATGAGAGATTACAAGACGATTTTCGAAGGCTTCGAACGTGGAAACGCGATGAAAAGGAGAGCAGGCTATAAGGAACAGACGTGTAAAATCACTCGGAGGAAAAGTTATAATTCCTCCTGTTTAGTGAGGTTTGTCTCCTGAACTGATTCAAAGGAGTGGTTGTTCC